>JAJBBP010000027.1:0-135515 GCA_021464625.1 Proterorhinus semilunaris | reverse complement strand
TTAGTGGAGGTTAGTGGAGGTTAGTGGAGGTTAGTGGAGGGTTAGTGGTGGGTTAGTGGTGGGTTAGTGGAGGGTTAGTGGTGGTTAGTGGAGGTTAGTGGAGGGTTAGTGGAGGTTAGTGGTGGGTTAGTGGTGGGTTAGTGGAGGGTTAGTGGAGGGTTAGTGGTGGGTTAGTGGAGGGTTAGTGGTGGGTTAGTGGTGGGTTAGTGGAGGGTTAGTGGTGGGTTAGTGGAGGGTTAGTGGTGGTTAGTGGTGGTTAGTGGAGGTTAGTGGTGGGTTAGTGGTGGGTTAGTGGTGGGTTAGTGGTGGGTTAGTGGAGGGTTATTGGAGGTTAGTGGTGGGTTAGTGGAGGTTAGTGGAGGTTAGTGGAGGGTTAGTGGTGGGTTAGTGGTGGGTTAGTGGAGGGTTAGTAGTGGTTAGTGGTGGGTTAGTGGTGGGTTAGTGGAGGTTAGTGGTGGGTTAGTGGTGGGTTAGTGGAGGGTTAGTGGAGGTTAGTGGAGGTTAGTGGTGGGTTAGTGGAGGTTAGTGGTGGGTTAGTGGAGGGTTAGTGGAGGGTTAGTGGTGGGTTAGTGGTGGGTTAGTGGAGGGTTAGTGGAGGGTTAGTGGAGGTTAGTGGAGGTTAGTGGTGGGTTAGTGGAGGTTAGTGGTGGGTTAGTGGTGGGTTAGTGGAGGGTTAGTGGTGGGTTAGTGGAGATTAGTGGAGGGTTAGTGGAGGTTAGTGGTGGGTTAGTGGTGGGTTAGTGGAGGTTAGTGGTGGGTTAGTGGAGAGTTAGTGGAGGTTAGTGGAGGGTTAGTGGTGGGTTAGTGGAGGGTTAGTGGTGGGTTAGTGGAGGTTAGTGGAGGGTTAGTGGTGGGTTAGTGGTGGGTTAGTGGTGGGTTAGTGGAGGTTAGTGGTGGGTTAGTAGAGGGTTAGTGGTGGGTTAGTGGTGGGTTAGTGGAGGGTTAGTGCAGGTTAGTGGAGGTTAGTGGTGGGTTAGTGGTGGGTTAGTGGAGGGTTAGTGGAGGGTTAGTGGAGGGTTAGTGGTGGTTAGTGGAGGTTAGTGGAGGTTAGTGGTGGGTTAGTGGTGGGTTAGTGGAGGGTTAGTGGAGGGTTAGTGGAGGGTTAGTGGTGGGTTAGTGGAGGGTTAGTGGAGGTTAGTGGAGGGTTAGTGGTGTGTTAGTGGAGGTTAGTGGTGGGTTAGTGGAGGGTTAGTGGAGGGTTAGTGGTGGGTTAGTGGAGGGTTAGTGGTGGTTAGTGGTGGTTAGTGGAGGTTAGTGGAGGTTAGTGGTGGGTTAGTGGTGGGTTAGTGGTGGGTTAGTGGTGGGTTAGTGGTGGGTTAGTGGAGGTTAATGGAGGTTAGTGGTGGGTTAGTGGTGGGTTAGTGGAGGGTTATTGGAGGTTAGTGGTGGGTTAGTGGAGGTTAGTGGAGGTTAGTGGAGGGTTAGTGTTGGGTTAGTGGTGGGTTAGTGGAGGGTTAGTGGTGGTTAGTGGTGGGTTAGTGGTGGGTTAGTGGAGGTTAGTGGTGGGTTAGTGGTGGGTTAGTGGAGGATTAGTGGAGGGTTAGTGGTGGGTTAGTGGAGGGTTAGTGGAGGTTAGTGGAGGGTTAGTGGTGGGTTAGTGGTGGGTTAGTGGAGGGTTAGTGGAGGTTAGTGGAGGTTAGTGGTGGGTTAGTGGAGGGTTAGTGGTGGGTTAGTGGTGGGTTAGTGGTGGGTTAGTGGAGGGTTAGTGGAGGTTAGTGGTGGGTTAGTGGAGGGTTAGTGGAGGGTTAGTGGAGGGTTAGTGGTGGGTTAGTGGAGGGTTAGTGGTGGGTTAGTGGAGGGTTAGTGGAGGGTTAGTGGTGGGTTAGTGGAGGGTTAGTGGAGGGTTAGTGGAGGGTTAGTGGAGGGTTAGTGGTGGTTAGTGGTGGTTAGTGGAGGTTAGTGGTGGGTTAGTGGTGGGTTAGTGGTGGGTTAGTGGTGGGTTAGTGGAGGTTAGTGGTGGGTTAGTGGTGGGTTAGTGGAGGGTTAGTGGAGGTTAGTGGTGGGTTAGTGGAGGTTAGTGGTGGGTTAGTGGAGGGTTATTGGAGGTTAGTGGAGGTTAGTGGTGGGTTAGTGGAGGTTAGTGGTTAGGGTTAGTGGAGGGTTAGTGGTGGTTAGTGGAGGTTAGTGGAGGTTAGTGGTGGGTTAGTGGAGGGTTAGTGGTGGTGAGTGGAGGTTAGTGGTGGGTTAGTGGAGGGTTAGTGGAGGTTAGTGGTGGGTTAGTGGAGGGTTAGTGGTGGTGAGTGGAGGTTAGTGGTGGGTTAGTGGAGGGTTAGTGGAGGTTAGTGGTGGGTTAGTGGAGGTTAGTGGAGGTTAGTGGAGGGTTAGTGGAGGGTTAGTGGTGGTTAGTGGAGGTTAGTGGAGGTTAGTGGTGGGTTAGTGGTGGGTTAGTGGTGGGTTAGTGGAGGGTTAGTGGTGGGTTAGTGGAGGGTTAGTGGAGGTTAGTGGAGGGTTAGTGGTGGGTTAGTGGTGGTTAGTGGTGGTTAGTGGAGGTTAGTGGAGGTTAGTGGTGGGTTAGTGGTGGGTTAGTGGTGGGTTAGTGGAGGTTAGTGGTGGGTTAGTGGAGGGTTAGTGGTGGGTTAGTGGAGGGTTAGTGGAGGGTTAGTGGTGGGTGAGTGGTGGGTTAGTGGAGGGTTAGTGGAGGTTAGTGGAGGTTAGTGGTGGGTTAGTGGAGGTTAGTGGTGGGTTAGTGGTGGGTTAGTGGAGGGTTAGTGGAGGGTTAGTGGTGGGTTAGTGGAGATTAGTGGAGGGTTAGTGGAGGTTAGTGGTGGGTTAGTGGTGGGTTAGTGGAGGTTAGTGGTGGGTTAGTGGAGAGTTAGTGGAGGTTAGTGGTGGGTTAGTGGAGGGTTAGTGGAGGGTTAGTGGTGGGTTAGTGGAGGTTAGTGGTGGGTTAGTGGAGGGTTAGTGGAGGGTTAGTGGTGGGTTAGTGGAGGTTAGTGGAGGGTTAGTGGTGGGTTAGTGGAGGGTTAGTGGTGGATTAGTGGAGGGTTAGTGGTGGTTAGTGGTGGTTAGTGGAGGTTAGTGGTGGGTTAGTGGTGGGTTAGTGGTGGGTTAGTGGTGGGTTAGTGGAGGTTAGTGGTGGGTTAGTGGTGGGTTAGTGGAGGGTTAGTGGAGGGTTAGTGGTGGGTTAGTGGAGGTTAGTGGAGCGTTAGTGGTGGGTTAGTGGAGGGTTAGTGGTGGATTAGTGGAGGTTAGTGGTGGGTTAGTGGAGGGTTAGTGGAGGTTAGTGGTGGGTTAGTGGAGGGTTAGTGGAGGGTTAGTGGTGGGTTAGTGGAGGTTAGTGGAGGGTTAGTGGTGGGTTAGTGGAGGGTTAGTGGTGGATTAGTGGAGGGTTAGTGGTGGTTAGTGGTGGTTAGTGGAGGTTAGTGGTGGGTTAGTGGTGGGTTAGTGGTGGGTTAGTGGTGGGTTAGTGGAGGTTAGTGGAGGTTAGTGGTGGGTTAGTGGAGGGTTATTGGAGGTTAGTGGTGGGTTAGTGGAGGTTAGTGGAGGTTAGTGGAGGGTTAGTGTTGGGTTAGTGGTGGGTTAGTGGAGGGTTAGTGGTGGTTAGTGGTGGGTTAGTGGTGGGTTAGTGGAGGTTAGTGGTGGGTTAGTGGTGGGTTAGTGGAGGATTAGTGGAGGGTTAGTGGTGGGTTAGTGGAGGTAAGTGGAGGGTTAGTGGTGGGTTAGTGGAGGGTTAGTGGAGGGTTAGTGGTGGGTTAGTGGAGGGTTAGTGGTGGGTTAGTGGAGGGTTAGTGGAGGGTTAGTGGAGGGTTAGTGGTGGGTTAGTGGAGGGTTAGTGGAGGGTTAGTGGTGGTTAGTGGTGGTTAGTGGAGGGTTAGTGGGGGTTAGTGGAGGGTTAGTGGTGGGTTAGTGGTGGTTAGTGGTGGTTAGTGGAGGGTTAGTGTAGGGTTAGTGGTGGGTTAGTGGTGGTTAGTGGAGGGTTAGTGGAGGGTTAGTGGTGGGTTAGTGGTGGTTAGTGGTGGGTTAGTGGAGGGTTAGTGGTGGGTTAGTGGTGGGTTAGTGGTGGTTAGTGGTGGGTTAGTGGTGGGTTAGTGGAGGGTTAGTGGTGGGTTAGTGGTGGGTTAGTGGTGGTTAGTGGTGGGTTAGTGGAGGGTTAGTGGTGGTTAGTGGGGGTTAGTGGAGGGTTAGTGGAGGGTTAGTGGAGGGTTAGTGGTAGGTTAGTGGTGGGTTAGTGGAGGGTTAGTGGTGGGTTAGTGAAGGGTTAGTGGTGGGTTAGTGGTGGTTAGTGGTGGGTTAGTGGTGGGTTAGTGGAGGGTTAGTGGTGGGTTAGTGGAGGGTTAGTGGTGGGTTAGTGGTGGGTTAGTGGTTCTGAGAGTCTGGTTAACTAAAAATAAATGGGGGAGAGGTTTTTCCAACTAAATCGCCAGCTCTTGATTTAATATTAGTTGCATTAAACTTGCATTTCTTTTGAATATTGACATTTCCCTTATTCCTCTGTTTGACAGAATGTTTGCAAAGAGATTAAATCTGCAGAGACTTAATATTGTAGTATTTGTTTTTTACAGTTGCATTAAATGTTGCTGCTGCTTCTTCCTGCTCTCACGTGTTTGTGTCGGGTCTGTGTGGTGTTTGGACTCTGGACCCTTCATGTTTAACCACACTCTCTCTATTACTACAAACTACTACCACTAGCTCTAATCTGCAGGAGGTTTCCCTGTTTTAACCCCTACCTCTACCGCGCACATTTTCTCTAGTTCAGTTTTACCCAAATCTAAAAGCTTCTAGACTGGGGTTACACCCCGCCATATAACCACAAGAGAGCCTCCAGAATGAGCACTACAGATACTATCGCTCATTTACACATTATTTTCCTTATGTCTCTACACGGTTCCCTCTCGCGCTCCCGTGTAGTCTGGGCACAGAACCCTGAGAACAGCTGATGGCGCTGGAGGAGTCCGTACTCCATCACGCGGTGCAGCAGCTCGTGCCATAGCCGCCCCGATAGCTCTCAGTTCTTTTTCTGATGGCTACACTCCAGCCTTATGCACGTTAAATTGGGAATGTTTTTATGAATGGGGACACACATGCATTGCGTCCTCTCTCAGAGCCGCCGCCTGTCATAGGCTCATTACGCACTGGGCGTCGGCTCCACTGAGGCCACCCTGACTGAATGATGCTGAACAGTATTTGTGCCTCTGTTTTATTAATGCAGTTGACATAAAAACGATCCATATTAAATGAGAACGATGAGGAAGAGCAGCAAAGGAAACATGCCAACGTTACCAATGATCTGGGCTTATGGCACGATTACGCGGCACCACGGGGGGACCTGTGAACACCCACTTTAAATAAAGCGGCTTTTTTAACAGACCAAATTACAAAGCATTGTTTGAAATGTTCATATAGAAAACAGAACGAAGCATAACGACGACCACGGTCTCGTTTCATGTACGATTTTTAGTACAAAGCAACAAAAGGAAACCCTTAATATAATATATTTCAGTTACCAATGCCAAACCTTGGTAACATTACCGGAAGTCACTATTTTTATGTTATTAAGGCACGTTACAATGCAGTACATATTATACTTCGTGATCTGGTTACTTTCGAGTTGCCATTACCATCCTCAGTGTAATATCAATTTGTGAACAATTTCCTTTTTTTTCATGTATAATGTATTATGAAAGCCCTACATAGTGTAATGCATTAAGAAGCATTAATACGTATTATACTCCGAGATCTTAATACTTCCCAGCTGTCATTACCATCCTCAATATAATTTTAATTTGAGTTTAATAATAATAATAAGTACTACCCCAAACCACAGTACAATAATATAAACAGGGCAAAATCAGAGAACAGTATAAGGTATGTAGAGCTTTGAAGTTTAAAATGTGCTTTGCTTTTGCTATTACTGAAATGCTTCTAGAAATGTTCGTAGATATATATTTAATATGAGATTTCCAAGTAATTCTGTCATCAATAATCACACCAAGGAATTTGATTTCATGGACTTGCTTGATAACAACACCCTCTATCTGAATTACTTCCTGAGTGTTGGAATTACAGCCAAATATCATCATTTTGCTTTTACTCAGATTTAGAGATAATTTATTTAGTTTGAACCACTTGTTGACACATTTGAGTTCCAAGTTAACAATCCGACACAGCTGCTGTAAGTCTCTCCTGATGCAAAAATATTTGTATCGTCAGCAAACAAGATAAATGTAAGTATTTGAGACGTTTTACAAATGTCGTTAATATACATATTAAACAATGTTGGGCCCAGAATGGACCCTTGAGGTAAACCACAGACAATTTGTCGACAACTCGACGGATAATCACCGATTTTCACACATTGTTTTCTATTTTTTAAGTAACTGGTGACCCACTGTAGAGCTACCCCCCTAATCCCATAATGTTCTAGTTTATTAATTAATATATCATAGTTTATTGTATCAAACGCTTTACTCAGGTCAATAAATAACCCTATTGCATATTTCTTGTTCTCTACAGCATTAGTTATTTCTTCAGTTATATCAAAGAGCGCGTGTGAGGTTGAGCGATTGTTCCTAAAACCAAACTGATTGTCCGAGAGTAAATTACACTTTTCGATAAAGCTGTCAAGTCTAGAGTTAAAAACCTTTTCTAAGATTTTAGAGAATTGCGGTAAAAGGGAAACAGGCCTGTAGTTTGTAAAGAGATGTTTATCTCCTGCTTTGAACAGAGGAATCACTTTTGCTACTTTCATACCATCAGGAAATTGTCCAGTTTGTAACGATAAGTTACAGATGTAAGTTAACGGCTTAGAGACACTTTCAATAACAGTTTTTAAAGTTTTCATGTCCATGTCATGGTAATCTGTCGAGGTTTTATTTTTACACCCTTAAACAATTTCCAGTATCTCCTTTTCCTCCACAGGTTTGAGGAACAGGGACATAGGATTTGTGTCTATCAGTTCACAATTATAGTTCTCAACGTTTGCAATTTTTGCAGCAAGGTTCGGTCCAACATCTACAAAGAATTTATTAAATGTTTCGACTTCATTCATATTATTTAAAGTGTTATCCTCATCTTTGGAATATTTTGTATAATTAATAATTCTTGGTTTATTTCTAATTATACTATTTAAGATGTTCCATAGACTTGCTATCTAACAACTTATTATAATAATCCATGTTTTAATGATACCTGTTAGTTTATCTTTATATTTCTTATATTTATCCTCAGCTTTTTTTGTTCGGTTATTTATAATTTTTTTGTAGAGTGATTTTTTTCTTTTTTTTGCAAGCATTTAACAATCCCTTAGACATCTATGGGTTTTCTTTGCACTTTCTGTTTTTACAGTATTTTTTCATTGGGCAATTTTCATCATAAACCTTTTGAAATATGTACAAACTCATCATATTGTTGGTGTCATTCTCCAGTCTTGGGTTAACAGCTCCTTTTGCATCAATGGTTTTCTCTGTTTTTACCCGTCTAAACCAATACATGTTTTCATCTTCAGTTTTTTTATATTCTTTTTTATGTAATACAAAAACTGGAAGGTGATCACTGATATAATTTATCATTAATCCGCTGACTGTATTACTTTCTATGTCATTGGAAAAAATATTATCAATCAAAGTAGCACTATGGGCTGTGATTCTACTCGGTTTAGTTATTAAAGGAAACAAACCTATACTGAATAGAGTATTTATAAATTCGTCAGTCTCTCTGTGCTTATTTGGGTTTAGCAGATCGATGTTAAGGTCTCCGCCCACAAACATGAGCTTCTGATTTGAGCCTGAAAAGTGCTCCTCCACCCAATTAGAAAAAACATCTATATTAGACCCAGGTGTTCTATAAATACAACTTACAATAATATTTTTCTTTTTAGTCTTTGCAATTTCAAAGACATTCAAGTATGTCATCCACCACCATAGTCTTATTTTCAATAATTGTATAACCTAAATTTGAGTCTACGAACATAGCTACGCCCCACCATGCTTATTTCTTCTATTCTGACTTATAAACTCAAAACCTTCGATACTAAAGTCCTTTAGTACCTTCGATACTAAAGACTTTAATGGACTTTAAAGTCCAATAAAGTCCAGTGGGCGACGGTGGCGCAGGCTTGGGAATTCTGCCGTTCATTTTAATAGGACTTCAGGCACATTCAGGTCTTTCAGCCATTTCTACAGTTTATACGGGGCGACGGTGGCACAGATGGTAGAGCGGGTCGTCTCGTGATCGGAAGGTCGGGGTTCGAATCCCGCCTCCTGAAGGTGCACGCTGTCGTCGTGTCCTTGGGCAAGACACTTCACCCACCTTGCCTCCAGTGTCTGCGTACATTGGTGTATGAATGGGTGAGAGGTTCCTTGCTGTAAAGCGCTTTGAGTGCCTAATGTAGGTGGAAAAGCGCTATATAAGTTGAGACCTTTTATCATTATGTTTCTGTTATTAAAATCACACTGAATGGTTTTGAAAACAATTTTAAGTAACTCTTGATGAGGTCAAAATTTGCATAGAGGCTTCGACTATCGAAGTGGATTACAGAGAATGAATGAACGTTCTTGAATTTACTATTGTAAAGATCCTCAGCATAATATTGACAGTCATTAATAGGTCTCGCAAAGAAATTATTTTCAGGGTCGATGTCGAACTCGGTGTTCTGTAAATCATATTGTGAGTAAGTAAAGTCCAGGTCGTTTGTTTCCATGATTCTCCTTAATGAGAGATCAAAATCAGAATGTCCAATAGTAGATGTATTACAGGCCATGTGAAAAGATGTACTTCAACATACCAGAATCAAGCCGTTTGTCCCAATGTTTACACTGGTTTTGGTGCTGGTGCGGATGTACAATAAGTTTATCAGAAGTTTATCAGAAGACAATGTCACCCCTATCTCTCAGCTTTCAATTCTGGCCTCAGATCTCTTCTCTTTCTCTTGACACTGTCCGTGTAGTCCTCGTTTATAAAGATTTTAGTTCTGTGGAGACTTTTAGCGCGTTGCAGAATATCTTCTCGGTCCTTCCAGTGCAGTAGTTTGGCGATGATGGGCGTCGGCCGGTTCCTCTCGCCGTCGAGTCTCCCTACGCGGTCGCCCTTTCCACCTCCACCTTGTGCTGCAGCTGGAGCTTCTCCGTCAGCAGTTTTGTCACTTTCTCCTCGGCCCAGGTCTCCCCTTCCGATTCCAACACTCCCTCAAAGACCAGGTTGTTTCTGCGGCTCCGCCCCTCCAGGGACTCCATTTTGTCTCCGCTATAATGAGCAAACTGTCACATACTTTATAGCCGTCGGTTTGCAATGTCTTAGTGCTCAGTGAGTTTTAGTTTCTCTTCCCTCAGAGTGTCCACCTCACCTTGAACTGCAGGCTTGTTTTGAGCTCTTGTTAATTAATCCATTCGGGTGTTTGTAGATTCCATTATGATTTTTATGAATCTTCTAAAGTTCTCCTGTTGTTGATGGAGCAATTCCTTGAACATGTCCTTTTGTTGTTCCAATAAATCAGTAATTCGATTGAGGCTCACGTTCTCCTCTTCCGTCGTCGCCAAATCTCCCTGTAGCTCCGCCTCTGATCTTGTCGGTTTGGGCACTTTTCTCTCCTCTCTCAACCGGATACAACAAACTTGTTGAATGAAATTTCTGTCGTTAATCACCAAAAGATTATGATTTTTTACATATCTCAAAAACTAAGAGCACGATCACATTTTTACCAAAAACAACGGACTTATGTTTCTGTAAATGTGAGTATAATGATGATGGGCTGTCCGTGGGGCGCGTCATATTGTGTCCATTATGTGTCAAAGCACATGCACACCCCCGTGCACGCTGCTTCTGGAGAAGGACTTGTTTTTGGACAATGTTTTGAACGAAGAGGAGCACATGGCTTGGTCAGCGCTGTGAGCGGCGCTCCAGTGTCTAAACACACACGTCGAACTGTCCCGCGACTGTCCCGCGGACTTCAGCGTTTTTTCTAAAATATAGACTAGCCCGCACCTGTCACTGCCTTTGCCCAAAACCATCTCACGAGCCGCTGCAGAGGGACGGGGAAAAGCACATAGATGTGCCGACAGCAGGGCCTCTCAGAGCGGGGATGAACAGGGAAGGAGACGCTGAGCTGGACTCCTCTATGCCATGAGGATCGTTAATGAGGATCGTTAATGAGGATCGTTAATGAGGATCGTTAATGAGGATCGTCTATGAGGATCGTTAATGAGGATCGTCTATGAGGATCGTCAATGGGGATCGTTAATGGGGATCGTTAATGGGGATCGTTAATGAGGATCGTTAATGGGGATCGTTTATGGGGATCGTCAATAAGCCTCGATCATGATCAGCTATGCTCACGAAGTACGGGACAAAAGCCGAGGGCAAACCGATACGCTCAAAACGATTGTCGGAATAGCGGTACCAAAAAGGGTCGGATTGGCGGGTCGACCCCCTAGAGGTTAGAGCAACAGAGTAACACCTCATTTGAAAGCTAAGACCTACAAAAGTAATCGTAACTTTTTTGTCTCGTTGTCACCGCGTTTATTAAGGAGAATGCTCACGAGCCGAAACGTGCCAGCAGGACATGGTGCGTTGTTCTGCATGAAGATTTGTTTTTTTACCATGGAAGAAAGTGGTCAGTCAGAAACATTTTCACACCTTCAGGGACCCGAAAGGGGTCGACCAGCTCTCCCCATGATTCCAGGCCAAAACATGGCTCCACCCCCTCCTTGCTGACATCACAGCCTTGTTGGGACATGGTGGCCATTCACCAACCATCCACTACTCCATCCATCTGACCATCCAGGGTTACACGGCCTCATCAGTGAACAAGACTGTTCACTGATGAGCCCCCCCCCCCTCTAACTCCTCTGCATTGTGTTTGTGAATGAGCTCGTCTTTGGTTTACAGGGCGGCTCTGGTTTCTGCTCCGCCCCCTCAGACCGCGCCCTGTACGAGTTCCGGGTTTACGACGTCCAGCCGCACCTGTACACGCCCTTCCTCCAGCTGACCAATCAGAAGATCCACCTGCGCACCGCCCACTCACAGCTCATTGGCTACTGGAGCGTGGAGTATGGAGCCCTCAACCAGGTGTTCCACATCTGGAAATACGGTAAATACAGGACTAAACCGGGTCTAAAGTAGTAAACATTAATAATAATTCAGTTCTAAACGCTGCATAGTCATCAAACCTAGTACAAAACTAACTCCTATTTAGAGCAAATAAATAAATAAACATTTCCATTTAAATAAAACCAAATAAACTATGGGCAAAGTGCAGGTGGAAGCTCTTGACATTAACCCTCATTATTACAGTGGCTAAACCACATTAGCACCGGGGTGAACATTAGCTTGTGCTAATGCATAGTTGCCGACGTCATGATTCTTCATCATTTCATAGTGATTGGATTCGGAATCCTACCACATTATTTTTGTGTCTGAAAGTCTTTTCCACTGACCAACATCACGCTCACGTTTTTAAACACTGTCTCCATGTTTGGACGCCTTTATGAGGAAATAATGGGACATTATATGAGCTGACAGAGAAGACAATGAACTTTGATACAGTTTTTTTGTCATGTGGAATATCTCAGTAATGACTGAGATATTCATAGATATAGTTTATCTATCTCCTATAGATAGACAAAGAAATCTGCAGGTCCCCAGTTACCATAGTTACCATCATGGTATTTTCAGTTGCTCCACCTCAATTTTCTTTAGAAGGTTGTGAGATCACGTGAACGTAACCTCCTCTCTTCTGCGAGGACTGAAGCTGGAGCTTCCCATCAGATGTGAGATTAGGAAGTGGTGACCTCCTCTAAACGTATGGGGCAACTATGCATCCATCCATTTTCTTCCTCTTTATCTGGGGCCGGGTCGCGGGGGCAGCCGTCTCAGCAGAGATGCCCAGACTTCCCGATCCACGCACACCTCCTCCAGCTGTTCTGGGGGGACCCCGAGGTGACACCAGGCCAGCTTGGAGACATAGTCCCACCAGCGTGTCCTGGGCCTTCCACGAGGCCTCCTCCCAGTGGGACATGCCTGGAACACCTCCCGAGGGAGGCGACCAGGAGGCATCCGGAACAGATGCCCTAGCCACCTCAGCTGGCTCCTTTCGACGTGGAGGAGCAGCGACTCGAGTCCGAGCTCCTCCCGGGTAACTGAGCTCCTCCCCCCCAGCCGCCCTGAAAGAAACTCATTTCGGCCGCTTGTATTCACGATCTTGTCCTTTTGGTCATTACCCAGATCTCATGACCATAGGTGAGGGTGGGGTGACCATAGGTGAGGGTGGGGTGACCATAGGTGAGGGTGACCATAGGTGAGGGTGGGATGACCATAGGTGAGGGTGGGATGACCATAGGTGAGGGTGGGATGACCATAGGTGAGGGTGGGATGACCATAGGTGAGGGTGGGATGACCATAGGTGAGGGTGGGAACGTAGATCGATCGGTAAATCGAGAGCTTTGCCTCAGACTCAGCTCCCTCTTCACCACAACAGTCCGATACAGCGACCGCATCACTGCTGACGCCGCACCGATCCGTCTATCGATCTCACGCTCCATCCGTCCCTCACTGAGAACATGACCCCGAGATACTTGAACTCCTCCACTTGAGGCAAGGACACCCCACCGACCTGAAGCGGGGAAACCACCTTTTTCCGTTGGAGAACCATGGCCTCAGATTTGAAGGTGCTGATCCTCATCCCGGCTGCAAACCGCCCCAGTGGGGCAACTATGCATAATAAATGTCCAGTTGAAGATTATTCCTTTTGTGTTGTACCTAGCCCGGCTAACGCCAGAGTAAAATCACAAGTGATATTTAGTCTGGGGACACCAGTTCAGGTTCTGGTATGAGAGGTGTGGTTTACGATTGTCCAGAGCCATTTATTGTGCTGAATGTCTCTCATATGCGTCTGCACGTAGCCATAGCCAATCGTATCAGATGACGTGTGACGTACCCGCTGTAAACTTTCGAGCTAAACTATTTAGAACACGGTCTGAAGCTTGATCCAAAGATGGTGTCGGGTCTGCTGCTGTCATGTTGGATCCGTAAACAAACTACAAGCGTCCGTATGTGGAATAGCGTCATCATCTTACCGTCCCTCCTCGTTCTGTGATTGGTCCAAATCCATGTGAAGTTTTGGCCATGGTCCCTGGCGTTAGCCAGGCTAATATCTACCTGGATGATTGAGGACAATTACTGCTGGAATTATCCGAGTTTGACAAGTTTTGCCTGGTGCCTGTGCAATCAGTCACTTCTGTTGCGTTGGATGATGTCATCACTTCCCAATCTCACGTCTGATGGAAAGTTCCAGCTTTGGCCCTTAAAGAAGAAACGTCGACAGCTATGCATAATAAATAAATGTCCAGTTGAAGATGATTCCTTTTCATTTCTTCTCCCAGACAGTTACTCCGCCCGCTCCGCCGTGAGGTCATCGCTGTCGCAGGATCCTGATTGGCTGCAGCAGTACATCTCTAAGGCCATCCCCATGCTCTCCAAACAGACCAATGAGGTGGCCCGCCTGCTGCCATGGACACTGCTGCGAGCCCCGCCCAAAGAGGGGGGCGTGGTCGAGCTGCAGCGCTTCCATATAAGGCCAGGAGGGCGAGGCCTGCAGGACTACGTCTGCTCCCAGAATGCACCAGGGCAAGTGCTGGGAGCTTTCGCCAACGACATCGGAGAGAACGGCATCGGTGAGAACTTTACCCACATTTAACTTAACTTAACTTTCCTTCATTTAACTTAACTTTACTTTAGAAAAGTCTTTTTTTATTTGAACCCTGATTGTGTGTGTTTAAATGAGACGCACCTGTCGCGTTCAAACGTTGTTTGGGTACACATGGTTTGGACACAATCGCGTTGCGCACAGGAAAGCTGTCAAGGCCTCAGGCGGTGTCGGGATGTTTGTTAGAAACTCTGTCCTTGATATATTTTGTGTCAACTGATGGTATACTGTGTTTGTGTTTTGAGAATCGAATTACGCAACAGTGTTCTGTTATATTATTTGTCACCTGAAACGCAGATTATTTTTTGGACACTCTTGTATAGACTTGATGTTTATGTGGCGACTTTAATGCCCGCATTTCTGATTTGATTATATGGATACAGATGATATTTTTTCCAGAGTTGCACTTGACTTAAATTCCAACAAACATGGAGAAGTGTTTATTGAGTTTCCTAAAGATTCAAAATGTTGTGTGCTAAATGGGAGATTAAAGCCCCAAGATGATAATGTTACGTCTGTTTCAGTGAGGGGAAGGGCAGGTGTTGATTATATCATAACGCCACATAATGATTTGAAGTCATGCCTTGATTTGAATGTTTACACAACCTCTGAGCTTGTGGAGGACCTAGGCTCAGAAGGCCTAAGTCTAATCGGTATTCTAGACTCCCTGATCACTCCATATTATCTCTTCAATTCCGGGTGGGAGAGTTTACTAGGCCCGGCAATAATGTTGATTTAAATTTGTCAATGAAAATTATTGAAAGACAATTTCCTTCTAAGTTTTTGTCCTCCAATGACTGTACAAAGACCATGAAAAATATACAGTTGTGTATTTATGTTTTATCGTCTGTGGTGAGGGCTCAGCTTCAACAGGGACAGTCTATGTTTGTCCATTACAGGGAGGCAAGGTAAAGCTTTAGCAGGGAGGTGGAGAAAGCTAAAGCTGCATACTCAGCCCGTCAATTCTCCTCCAATGACTCTGGAGCAGTGTGGCGGGGGCTTAGGGCTACTACAAGCCCAAGGCCCCCAGGGCACTGAACGACCTGTGCCTCGCCCAGAGTGTGAATACACATTACTGCCGCCATGAGCGCCCATCAGCCTTTGACACCTCTCTAGACACTCCAGCAGCCCCTGCTCCCCCCATCGTCACCTCTACCATCAATGACCCCAGCACTTTATCAAAGGCCTCCACAAACCCTCCCTCCCCCCCTGCTCTCTCCATCAGTGAGGAGGAAGTGCGTCGGCAATTCCTGAAGCTGAACTCGCGGAAGGCCCCTGGGCCAGATGGTGTCTCCCCCTCCACCCTGAGACACTGCGCGGATCAGCTGGCTCCCGTCTTCACAGACATTTTCAACACCTCCCTGGAGTCATGCCACGTGCCGTCCTGCTTCAAATCGTCCACCATCGTCCCTGTCCCTAAGAAACCACGGATCACAGGACTTAATGACTACAGGCCGGTGGCGCTGACGTCTGTGGTCATGAAGACTTTTGAGCACTTGGTCCTGCCCCACCTCAAGGACATCACCGCCCCCCTCCTGGACCCGCTGCAGTTCGCCTACAGAGCCAACAGGTCTGTGGACGACGCAGTCAGTCTGGCCCTCCACTTCACCCTGGAGCATCTGGACTCCCCAGGAACCTACGCCAGGATCCTGTTTGTGGACTTCAGCTCCACTTCACCCTGGAGCATCTGGACTCACCAGGAACCTACGCCAGGATCCTGTTTGTGGACTTCAGCTCTGCCTTCAACACCATCCTCCCTGGACTGCTACGAGACAAGCTCTACCAGCTCAGCGTGCCCGACTCCCTCTGCAGGTGGATCACTGACTTCCTGACGGACCGGAGACAGCACGTGCGGCTGGGGAAGATCGTCTCGGTCACTCGGACTACAAACACTGGAACTCCTCAGGGCTGTGTACTTTCCCCCTGGCTCTTCTCCCTGTACACAAACTGCTGCACCTCCAGTCACCAGTCCGTTAAACTGATCAAGTTTGCGGACGACACCACCCTCATCGGGCTCATCTCGGACGGTGATGAGTCCGCCTACAGGAGAGAGGTGGAACGGCTGCGTCCTGGTGCAGCCACAACAACCTGGAGCTGAACGCCCAGAAGACAGTGGAGATGATCGTGGACTTTAGGAAAGACACAGCCCCACCGTCCCCCCTCACTCTGACAGACTCTCCCACCCCCATTTCCATCGTGGGCTCCTTCCGTTTCCTGGGCACCACCATCACCCGGACCTCAAATGGGAGCCGACCATCAGCTCCCTCATCAAAAAGGCCCAGCAGAGGATGTTCTTCCTGCGGCAGCTGAGGAAACGTAAGCTGCCAACCAGGATGCTGGTGCAGTTCTACACGGCCATCATCGAGTCCATCCTCAGGGCAGGTTCAAAGGTCTTCCTGAGGAGGTGGGCAGGTTCAAAGGTCTTCCTGAGGAGGTGGGCAGGTTCAAAGGTCTTCCTGTGGAGGTGGGCAGGTTCAAAGGTCTTCCTGTGGAGGTGGGCAGGTTCAAAGGTCTTCCTGTGGAGGTGGGCAGGTTCAAAGGTCTTCCTGTGGAGGTGGGCAGGTTCAAAGGTCTTCCTGTGGAAGTGGGCAGGTTCAAAGGTCTTCCTTTGGAGGTGGGCAGGTTCAAAGGTCCTCCTGTGGAGGTGGGCAGGTTCAAAGGTTTTCCTGTGGAGGTGGGCAGGTTCAAAGGTCCTCCTGTGGAGGTGGGCAGGTTCAAAGGTCCTTCTGTGGAGGTGGGCAGGTTCAAAGGTTTTCCTGAGGAGGTGGGCAGGTTCAAAGGTTTTCCTGTGGAGGTGGGCAGGTTCAAAGGTCTTCCTGAGGAGGAGAGGTTTTGTACTTTGTGATTTAAAAGTGGTGGAAGTTGAGTTTCATTTTGTTTTGTATTGTCCACTTTACTCTGATTTGTGTGACATTTTGTTCCGACAGGTGCAACATGAGAAACCAGATGTGTTCTGGTTTCCGCATGATAAAATTTTGAGGCAGCTTTTTGAAAAGCACGTTTTTGTTTTAGGGCATTATATCTAGAAAGCCTGGGACCAAAGACAAATTAATTTGTCTCCTCTGTGTGATGTGGATGTTGTTTTGTTTGATTGTACAGTTTCTGTGAATTTATTCTGGCAGTCATCTGAATTCTGTTTTGAAATGTGTCTTATAAGCCCATGAGGGCTGGGCACTAATGTGCAAGACACAATAATAAATAAAAATCAATCAATCTCCACAGCTTTATCCCTGACCTCTCTGGTGAGCTCCTTGGCCTTCATGATGTGGTTTAGTGACCAATACACTCTGACCATAGCTCTGAGGCCCTCACAGAACAGCTGGAATTATACTGAGAGTAGATCACTCACAGGTGGCCTCTATTTAATGGTTAGGGAAAGGTATGGAGGATGTTCTTCCTGCGGCAGCTGAGGAAACTTAAGCTGCCAACCAAGATGCTGGTGCAGATTTACACGGCCATCATCGAGTCCATCCTCACCTCCTCCATCACCGTATGGTCCGATCCAATCCATCCATCCATTTTGTTCCTCTTTATCCGGGACCGGGTCGCGGGGCCAGCAGTCTCAGCCGAGATGCCCAGACTTCACGATCCACTCACACCTCCTCCAGCTGTTCTGGGGGGACCCCGAGACGACACCAGGCCAGCTCAGAGACATAGTCCCACCAGCATGTCCTGGGCCTTCCACGAGGCCTCCTCCCAGTGGGACATGCGACCAGGAGGCATCCGGAACAGATGCCCTAGCCACCTCAGCTGGCTCCTTTCGATGTGGAGGAGTAGCGACTCTACTCCGAGCTCCTCCCGGGTAACTGAGCTCCTCACTCCCAGCCACCCTGCGAAGGAAACTCATTTCGGCCGCTTGTATTGGCGATCTTGTCCTTTCGGTCGTTACCCAGATCTCATGACCATAGGTGAGGGTGACCATAGGTGAGGGTGGGAACGTAGATCGATCGGTAAATCGAGAGCTTTGCCTCAGACTCCGCCCCTCTTCACCACAACAGTCCGATACAGCGACCGCATCACTGCTGACGCCGCACCGATCCGTCTATCGATCTCACGCTCCATCCGTCCCTCACTGAGAACATGACCCCGAGATACTTGAACTCCTCCACTTGGGGCAAGGACTCCCCACCGACCTGAAGCGGGGAAACCACCTTTTTCCGGTGGAGAACCATGGCCTCAGATTTGGAGGTGCTGATCCTCATCCCGGCCGCTTCACACTCGGCTGCAAACCGCCCCAGTGCAGCTGAAGGTCCTGGTTTGATGAAGCCAACATAACAACATCGTCTGCAAACAGCAGAGATGAGATTCTGAGGTTCCCAAACCGGACACCCTCCGGCCCCTGGCTGCGCCTAGAGATTCTGTCCATAAAAGTAATGAACAGAACCGGTGACAAAGGGCAGCCCTGGCGGAGCCCAACACGCACCGGGAACAGGTCTGGCTTACTGCCGGCAATGAACCAAGCATGTCATACAGGGAACGGACAGCCCGTAGCAGAGGGCCCTGGACCCCATACTCCCGGAGCACCCCCCACAGGGCACCACGAGGGCCCCGGACCCCATACTCCCGGAGCACCCCCCACAGGGCACCACGAGGGCCCCGGACCCCATACTCCCGGAGCACCCCCCACAGGGCACCACGAGGGACACGGTTGAACGCTTTCTCCAGATCCACAAAACACATGTGGACTTGTTGGGCGAACTCCCACAAACCCTCGAGCACCCGATGAAGGGTATAGAGCTGGTCCAGTGTTCCACGACCGGGACGAAAACCGCATTGTTCCTCCTGGATCCGAGGTTTGACTATTGGCCGGATCCTCCTCTCCAGCACCCTGGAGTAGACCTTACCAGGGAGGCTGAGGAGTGTGATCAATGTTGCAGAGACGTGTCAGCCAAGACAGTCCTACAACATCCAGAGACTTAAGGTACTCGGGATGAATCTCATCCACCCCCAGAGCCACCGAGGAGCTTTCTAACCACCTCGGTGACTTCAGCTTGGGTGATGGACGAGCCCCCCTCCGAGTCCCCAGCCTCTGCTTCCTCATCGGAAGACGTAACGGTGGGATTGAGGAGATCCTTGAAGTACTCCTTCCACCGCCCGACCACATCCCCAGTCGAGGTCAGCAGCCCCCAACCCGCACTGTAAACAGTGTTGGTGGAGCACTGCTTTCCCCTCCTGAGGCGCCGGATGGTTTGCCAGAATCTCTTCCAGGCTGACCGATAGTCCTCCTCCATGGCTTCTCCAAACGCCTCCCAGACCAGAGTTTTTGCCTCTCCGACTGCACGAGCTGCAGCACGCTTGGCCTGCCGGTACCTCTCAGCTGTTTCCGGAGTCCCACAAGCCAACAAGGCCAGATAGGACTCCTTCAGCTTGACGGCATCCCTTACTTCCGGGCGCCACCACTGGGTTCGGGATTGCCGCCGCGACAGGCACCAGAGACCTTACGGCCGCAACTTCGAGCAGGGGCTTGAAGCCCCAGACAACAGAGCTCCTAGGATCATTCGGGCGCTCAAACAACCCCACCACGTTAAGGTAGCAGTTCACGAGGTTGATCCAATCCAATTTATTTATAACGCACTAATAAAAATAAAAATATAATATACACATACACAGTGGCATAAGAGGACGATTTGAACAGTAAAAGTCAACTTCCGAACTAGTTAAATGCCAAAGAGAACAAATGCGTCTTAAGGCGTGATTTAAAAGCAGGAAGGGAGTCGGCCGGTCGGATACACAGGGGCAGCTCATTCCACAGTTTGGGACCAACCACAGAAGAAGCTCGGTCTCCTCTGAGTTTGCGATGAGTCCGAGGAACCATGAGCAGCGATTTGTCCACCGATCGTAGCGAACATGTCGGGGAGTATGACACGAGCAGGTCGGACAGATAACACGGAGCATTTAAACACAAATAAAAGAATTTTAAAATCAATTCTGTATTTGATTGGAAGCCAGTGAAGGGAAGACAAAACAGGAGAAATGTGATCATGCTTTTGTGAGCCAGTTAAAAGACGCTGAACCAGCTGCAGGCGTGCGAGCGAGGACTCACCTCCTCCATCACCATGTGGTCCATCCTCACCTCCTCCATCACCGTGTGGTCCAGCCTCACCTCCTCCATCACCGTGCGGTCCAGCCTCACCTCCTCCATCACCGTGTGGTCCATCCTCACCTCCTCCATCACCGTGTTGTCCATCCACATCTCCTCCATCATTGTGCGTGCTACAGAGAAGGTGATTGGCTGTGAGCTCCCATCTCTCCAGGACCTGTTCACCTCCAGGACCCGGAGGGTCAGCTGAGGGTCAGCTGACCCTTCTCACCCTGGACATGGACTATTCACCCCTCTCCCCTCAGGCAGGAGGCTACGGTCTATCCAGACCCATACCTCCGTAATCAGACTCATGAACAAGAACAAGTCTCTGTAGCTCAGTCACAGACTCATGGATGTTTCTGCTCTGCTGCTGTTGGTGAGTCCACACTTAGACCCGCTGCTCTCACTCATCACTTTATATGCTACACATCTGTAACTACAATCCCTCAATTGTTGTTGTCTTACCATATGTCACTTTTATTTTATCTTATTTATTTAATATTTTTTATGCCCCTATAGCCTTATAGTTTAAAGTTCTTTAGCTTATTTGTATCTTAGATCTGCATTATATGTTTTATGTCGCACGTTTGCACCGAGACAAATTCCTAGTTTGAAACCCTGTTCTCAAACCATGGCAATAAACCTATTCTGATTCTAATTCTGAACGTTCTGCAGTCATTAGGAATGTTATAAAGACAATTTAATGCACTCAGGAAATGCTGTATAAATACTTATGCACGCCCCACTTTTCACTTTTCTATTTTTTGACAAATAACAGAATCATGTTTCATTTTGCTTTCACTTCACAGTTGTCTGTTACTTGTGTGTGTGAACTTTCAGTAAAACATTCAAAATAAAATAAAACATGACAAAATGTGCAAAAGTTCAAGATGTATTAGTACTTTCGTCAGGTGCTGTATCTATCTATCTATCTATCTTAAAACCACATCGGTGAGAACTTTATCCAGACCTTCCCTCTTTTCCTTTTTATGTTTCAGTGATTTATATCAAGGCCAGACACTGGTTTAACTCTGTCAGAGTAAACAGCCCAAACTCTTACTGTACGATGTTTATTCTCTGACGTTTTGAGCCAGAGATTTATCCAGGAAGTAACTCCAACATTTAAGAAAAGTTAGAAAAAGATTTGGATTTTTTTTTTAAAGTTTTGGAAATGTTGGAACTGTTTGGATTAATATCTCTGAATGTAGTTTTTCCCCATATTCAGAGTCTCTCCTTAAATGTAAAAAATGACAAATATCCCTCACCTAGGCTTAAATCCAGTCCGATATAAAGACAAGAACATCAATCTGTCCTGGACCAAAGCTTCTCTTTGTGTTAAACATGTGTCTGTGTTCAGTCCAGGTCCTGCGGTGGTTCCAGAGTCCGGATCATTGGGCCAAGTCCAAAGACCAACCACAGACGGGTAAGACTCAGGTTTAGGCCACAGCAACATCATTACTATCAGATATCGGAGCCGATACTGGAAAGAATACGATATCGGTATTGGGCCTCCTGGCTCCCTTCCTTCTCGTATATTCGTTTGTTGTGAGCCTTGTCGGTGTTCCTTCGTGTCAGAAATGACTGTATACGTTTTCTAGGAACTCTCGTTTTTAAGTTCCTTTAGATTTTCAATGAAGGTACTCGAGTCATCCTCTGTACTCAGTAGAGGATGACTCGAGTACCTTCATTGAAGATGGACAACTCCTGTACGACTGAGAGCTTACAGACTTCCTTTAGATTGTCTCATTTTGTTAGTTAGTGGTGAACAGTTTTACCCAGAGCTGTTGTTGAATGTTTTATTTTCTGTAATTATAAAGCAGTAAAAATATAAGAGAAATGTCCACATTTGTGTGAGTGTGACCTAAACAGTTCCTTTAAAGATTCACGGGTTGGAACAGGAAAAATCCGACCTCCAGAATGACTTGAACGCAGCGTCAGCCTCAGGACGGTTAATGCTTCTGTTCTTCTTGCTTTTAAAAGCCTAAATGTTTCTGTTTCAGCGCGAGAACCTCTGGAGCATCTGGAATCTTTCTCCAACAAACTGCTGTTCCCTCTGCCGTTCTCTCCGCTGAAATAAACCTGGACCGAAGCAAAGTTAAAGAGGAGTTTCATTACATCAGAATCCTCCATATGTTTAACTTTAGGAGCAGGAAAAAGACTCATGTGAAAGGAACAGTTTAGATTCATTTTGTGTAAAAATAAAGGAAATATCATTTGTAACGTCCACTGATCGTTGTTTATTTAACAAACCTCCGCTCATCCACAGACTCTTTCTCTACAGAGTTTATGTCGTATGTTCATCAGGAGAGTGTGATCAAACGGGTCAGTGGTCAAGGTCACACGTCTCCTTTATGAAATCACGTCTTTTTGTCCATAATCTAAAAGTGACTTTAGGTTCTAACGCGTGTGATACGAGGCACAGGAAGAATTGGGAGAAACTAAAATGAGATGTATAATGAGAATAGGAAAAGTATATTGTGGTAGAAGATTTCAAAATATTGGATTTCTGAAATGTTTAAACATGTATCTATTAAACAGTCCATAATGTGTGTAGCCAAAGTCATGTGTTTATTTATGAAAAGATATTAAAGAGCATGATAAAAGTGTAGTGATAGAATAAGGCAAGGCAAAGCAAGTTTATTTGTAGAGCACAATTCATACACAAGGCAATTCAAAGTGCTTCACAGTTGCATAAAGTTACAAGAAAACAGATCAAATCATTAAAACATCAACATAAAGTTAATCAATGACAGTAAAAGGCCAGAGTGCAGATAAAATACTTTCAGTTTTCATCTGCTCGGGTAAAAAGAGCTGTTTTCAGCCTGGATTTGAACATTGTCAGAGTTGAGGCCTGTCTCACATCCTCATGAAGACTGTTCCAGATTTTAGCTTTAGCCTCAGCGTGTTTATTATTGACTTCTCACTTATTTTACTTCACTTCACTTGACTTGACCCGACTTGATGTCACTTGATTTGACTTGACTTGCCTTCATTTCACTTGATTTAACTTGATTTAACTTGATTTGACTTGATTTGACGCCACTTGCCTTCACTTGACTTAATTTGACTTAACTTAATGTCACTTGACTTGCCTTCATTTCACTTGATTTAACTCCACTTGACTTGACTTGCCTTCATTTCACTTGATTTCAATTGATTTCACTTGATTTCACTTGATTTGACGCCACTTGCCTTCACTTGCCTTGACTTCATTTCACTTGATTTGACATTTGACTCCACTTGCCTTCACTTGACTTCACTCACACACTGCATTCACACATGCGCAGGTAAAGTGTTGAATTTGAACTGCCAACCTTCCGGTTAAAGGACAACCCACTCTATCTCCCTAAGCTACTGTATAATTCTTACTACACCACTTTACTGTTATTATTGAGGGTATAATCTGTCGTGGGGGGTGGGGGGGTATATTATGGCCCAGGCCATAATATACCCCGGGTGTGATCCAGACGGAGGGTAAACTCTGGCCTGGGGGGGGTATATTATGGCCTAGGCTCCTTTAACCCCGGGTGTGATCCAGACGGAGGGTAAACTCTGGCCTGTGGGGGGGGGGGGGGGGTGGTATATTATGGCCTAGGCTCCTTTAACCCCGGGTGTGATGCAGACGGGGGGTAAACTCTGGCCTGGGGGGGGTATATTATGGCCTAGGCCCCTTTAACCCCGGGTGTGATCCAGACGGAGGGTAAACTCTGGCCTGTGGGGGGGGGGGGGGGGGGGTGGTATATTATGGCCTAGGCTCCTTTAACCCCGGGTGTGATCCAGACGGAGGGTAAACTCTGGCCTGTGGGGGGGGGGGGGGGGTGGTATATTATGGCCTAGGCTCCTTTAACCCCGGGTGTGATCCAGACGGAGGGTAAACTCTGGCCTGTGGGGGGGGGGGGGGGTGGTATATTATGGCCTAGGCTCCTTTAACCCCGGGTGTGATGCAGACGGGGGGTAAACTCTGGCCTGGGGGGGGTATATTATGGCCTAGGCCCCTTTAACCCCGGGTGTGATCCAGACGGAGGGTAAACTCTGGCCTGGGGGGGGGTATATTATGGCCTAGGCTCCTTTAACCCCGGGTGTGATCCAGGCGGGGGGTAAACTCTGGCCCCCGGCTCAGGCCTTCTCTCTGTGGGAGCTCAAGGTAAATGTGGGTCAGAGGTCAGGACTGTTTATGCAGGAAATAAAACGGCCTCTTGTGTCTGTGACGTTTCCTCAGACTCTAAAACAGATCTAGGGTTTTATTGGTTTTGAAAGAAAACAATCGTCAGAATTAAAACCAACGTTTATGAGAAAAGTTTTATTTAAGAAAAGAACAGCTGTGATATTATAATATAAATGTGACAGGTCCTGCAGCTTCTTCAGATCCTCCAGGAGATTCATGAGGCTTCACTTTGCCCGTCCCATCACAGAGAACCTCTCCTGGACCATGCACACTACCTCTCTGGTCAAGAAAAGTAATCAGCGTCTCTACTTTCTCCGAAAGTTACTTCTACGGAGGGACTATAGAGAGCATCCTGACCAGCTCCATAACTGTGTGGTTCTTCTACAGAGGGACTATAGAGAGCATCCTGACCAGCTCCATCACTGTGTGGTTCTTCTACAGGGACTATAGAGAGCATCCTGATCAGCTCCATCACTGTGTGGCTCTTCTACAGAGGGACTATAGAGAGCATCCTGACCAGCTCCATCACTGTGTGGTTCTTCTACAGAGGGACTATAGAGAGCATCCTGACCAGCTCCATCACTGTGTGGTTCTTCTACAGAGGGACTATAGAGAGCATCCTGACCTGCTCCATCACTGTGCGGTTCTTCTACAGAGGGACTATAGAGAGCATCCTGACCAGCGCCATCACTGTGTGGTTCTTCTACAGAGGGACTATAGAGAGCATCCTGACCAGCTCCATCACTGTGTGGTTCTTCTGCAGAGGGACTATAGAGAGCATCCTGACCAGCTCCATCACTGTGTGGTTCTTCTACAGAGGGACTATAGAGAGCGTCCTGACCAGCTCCATCACTGTGAGGTTCTTCTACAGAGGGACTATAGAGAGCATCCTGACCAGCTCCATCACTGTGTGGTTCTTCTACAGAGGGACTATAGAGAGCACCCTGACCAGCTCCATCACTGTGTGGCACTTCTACAGAGGGACTATAGAGAGCATCCTGACCAGCTCCATCACTGTGTGGCTCTTCTACAGAGGGACTATAGAGAGCATCCTGACCAGCTCCATCACTGTGTGGTTCTTCTACAGAGGGACTATAGAGAGCATCCTGACCAGCTCCATCCCTGTGTGGCTCTTCTACAGAGGGACTATAGAGAGCACCCTGACCAGCTCCATCACTGTGTGGCACTTCTACAGAGGGACTATAGAGAGCATCCTGACCTGCTCCATCACTGTGTGGTTCTTCTACAGAGGGACTATAGAGAGCATCCTGACCAGCTCCATCACTGTGAGGTTCTTCTACAGAGGGACTATAGAGAGCATCCTGACCAGCTCCATCACTGTGTGGTTCTTCTACAGAGGGACTATAGAGAGCATCCTGACCAGCTCCATCACTGTGTGGTTCTTCTACAGAGGGACTATAGAGAACCTCCTGACCAGCTCCATCACTGTGTGGTTCTTCTACAGAGGGACTATAAAGAGCATCCTGACCAGCTCCATCACTGTGTGGTTCTTCTACAGAGGGACTATAAAGAGCATCCTGACCAGCTCCATCACTGTGTGGCACGGCGCCAGCACTGCCTCCTGCCGAAGGAGCCTCCAGTGCATCGTGAGAGCAGTGGAGAAGATCTGTGGAGCTCCTCTCCCCTCCATTAAGGACATGTACTCCACCCGTCTCACCCACAAAGCCGTCAGAATCACCAGGGACCCTACGCACCATCACAGTCTCTTCAGAGTAATGCCTTCTGGGAGGAGACTGCGGAATCTACGGGCGGAATCATGAACTCAGCCCGTAATGGCGAAATGGCCAAATTCTGTTGCGTAGCAATCTTCTCTCTGTAACCTTCATCCCTGAATGTTGTCCATGACTGTGCTGAGAGAGGTGTTAAGCTCAGCTCAGATTTTTTGGCATCAGCAAAGGGTGAAGAACATTACCAGAATGTGCTGCAAGTGGTTGAGAAGGACTGTAAAGAACAGCCCAACTTGCGAAAACGCAAAGGACATTGCGACTAACTGAAGAATCTACCAAATAACTACCACTGACTTTAAAACATTGCTGAATGTAGAATAAATGTAACTATATTTAACATTTTAAACTATGGACAAATCCTTCAGAACAATGTTGAAAACAACATATACTTTCTGAATTCATTGCGTTGAAACTATTGTCTCCGATGAGTTGAAACATTTTAAAAGATGTAGTGAATGGTTAATATGTTATAATACACTTCTAACACCTGTTGCATAAATTTAGCGTCATACTATAATCAGATAAAAACTGAGCATGTACTATTGCAATATATATATACAAGTCTGCATGCAATATTATTTAACATAATGACATGGAAATATGCGCCAAATGGCAAATTTTCGATATTTTGACAAAATTCATTTGAATGGTGGACCACCTAAATGTACTTCAAACTTCACCAAGCTTTGTAATACATTTTGTTTTTTTTATGTGTAAAAAAAACTATGGGGCGTTTGATGCACCCTACCCAACAGCTTCTTCAGCTCCTCCAGCTCCTCCAGAATGTGCCTGCACTGCTCAGTGACCTCCAGGAGGCGCTCTACAGTGGAATCTTTATCAAAGTTAATAAACAACGCCAACAGCTCGTCAATCAGAGTCGGTAAACGAGTGAGCATTTCTTCTACTTTTCTGTCCGGTGTCTCAAACATCTCTCTCTTCTCTATGTGAATGTCCTTCAGGGGTTTGACCAAGTCACAGAACTCGGTGACCAAGTCCTTCCCCTTCTCCAGTGTGTCTTTGTCAGTGATTTTATCAAGAACAACAACAGCTCCAGCTGCTCCAACAGCACCTGCTGTATAAAGTGCTACAGCTGCGGCTAAAGCGAGACTGACGCCTCCAGTGAGAGGAATCGATAGGAGACCTGCTGCCAGGCCTCCTCCGGCTCCGACCAAGCCTCCTGCTGTACTTTCTCTGGAGGTCCTTTTTCCTCTTTCTTGTTTCTTCACAGATCTCCTCCAGCTCAGACACGATCTCCTTCATCCTGGGTTTGTTTGTGTCAAAGACGATCAGCTGATCTTTACTTCTGGTCCTCCGGAGTGTTTCCGCCATGTTTGACTCTGAGGGAAGAGTCCCCGACACCTGCAGCAGGAGGACACGGTTATTACAGATTTATCTTAAAACACGACTCATCTTTGTTCAAATCAAATGTTTCCAACAAAAACAAAAGCCAGAAGAACCGTCACAAGAACAACAGAACAGACATAAAAGGTAGAATGAGTTTTTCACGAGGCGTTCCACTGAGGCTCTCGGTGAAGCCGGGGGTTAAGAGGTTAAACGTTGGACCAAAACAGAAGCTGAACTAAAAACCCGATCATTTGATCAAGAACTTCTACATCTTCACCTACGATCGAGTCCACGCTGAAGTTTAGAAACTAATAACTCGTTTATTTCAAAACTAAACCAGGTCCAAAATCCCTCAGAGCAAATATTTGTTACTAATAAACAAAATAAAATAAAGACACACATCCACAAAGCAAGTGTAGTGAAAACATCAAAGATGTGAAGCAGCTTCGTTTTTTATATTTACACGTTTCCTCTGCTTTAAATATCGACATATGTGATAAAGTTACTGTGTTGTTTTTGGCAGCCAAAATAGAAAAACCACAACAAAAAACAAGAGAAAAATGATGCCTTTAAATCAGCAGATTTGGGTAAAGCTGAAGTGGAAAAATGCACTTGTTTCAGGCGGGGGTTCAGAGGTTTATATCTCAGCATAAACAATATTGACACAATCCAAAAGTGTCCCTTTAGAAACAAAGCCTGACAGGTCTCAGTCTGAAATAAATAAATGTAAAGACTCACCGTGATCAGCCAATCACAGACGCAGCTCTGAGGCCTGGGAAACATGTGACCTGCTCAGCCAATCACAGTGCGGTTATGTGGGGTGGGCGGGTCTAAGCAGCAGCAGGTTGAAAACCTTTCAAACAGAAAACATGACTTAGCAAAATAGTTTTAACCTGCATTTATTTTGACCCTAATGTTCATGTTTTAACTAAACAAAGTAGTTTATTTGAGCAGTTCACTTTTGTTTCTCCAAATGTCACAATCACACAGTTTGTGGAGCTCAGAGGGAGAAGCTGAAGCTTCTAAGAGCCGACCCCTTGTTCATGAAGTTACATTAGACGTTACTTTTACTTTGACATCAGATAAACAATCCTTCCTGAGTCTGGATCCGTTTCAAACAACTATAAACCTGCACATGTGACTTTTATCCTAATGTAGTGTCAACATACAGCACTGGCAAACCAAGAGCTTTTAGCTGCTTCACAGCATGCTGATACATAATCATAATTACTGTAATAATAGTTATTGTTATTGATCAGAACATTTTCCTTCTTGTCATTATCAATGAATATCTGATTCCATATTATATCGTATATTTAAAAGTGTTTAAACATAAGTATATTTAAATGTTGATGTTGTTTTTTGTCCCTCTTTTGTTGCTTTGTCCTCCTTGTTTTCATTTTTGTTGCTGTTTCGACGCTTTTTTCTTGTTTTTAGATTTGGGTAAAGCCAAACTGGAGAAAATGTGCTCGGTTCAGGCGGGGGTTAAGAGGTTAAAGAAAGAATTACTGCAGTTCCTGTGGGCTCCAGGCGGGGGCGGTACAGCGGTCTCTGCGTCTTCTCTCTGCAGAAGAAGAGTGGAGGTCACACATGTTGTTTACCCTGTGACTCTGGACCAGGACCCGGACCATCAACATGCTCCCCGGGCTCAGAGCCTCCATCCCCGGCCTCAGAGCCTCTCTCCCCGGCCTCAGAGCCTCTCTCCCCGGCCTCAGAGCCTCCATCCCCGGCCTCAGAGCGTGTCTCTGCCGGAGCTCCGTGCTCTCCCACAGCCGCCTCAGGAGCTCTGTGTCTCGGCCTCAGAGCCACAGCTGCACCGTGGAGCCCGGACTCACCGAGCGGTTCGTGTTCGTGGACTGTGAGGACCAGAAGCAGGCCCGGGACCAGGCCCGGGACCAGGAGCTGAACCAGGAGCTGCAGGGTGAGGATCAGAGTCAGTGAGAAAAGGTTCAGTCATTCAACACCGTCGTGGATTAATGAGTGATACAATAATCCCTTGAACTAAAACCTCGAGGACAAAAGCTGCATGTTGTTTCTTCCGAATCCAAGCTAACGCCTGAAAGCACGCGCAGCTTAAATCCTGTCGTTTACAACTCTCTGCAACATTAGTAAAATGACTAAAGAATCTTAAAATGCGCGTCCTGTAAAGGAGGTTCCTCTCGCAGTGTCAATAGAGCCGCACGAGGGCTACAGATTAAATAAATGAGTTATTAGACAAACTTGCATATGTAAATGTATATCGCTAAATAACCCTTCATTGTTTTACTGTTTCTAAACTCCTGACCTTAACCCAAAGCATTTTCTCCAGTTCAGTTTTACCCAAATCTAAACGCTTCTCACAGCTTATAGGCCAGAGTAACACTTCATTTGAAAGCTAAGACCTACTCTTTTATGTCATATTATTTCAGCTTTTTTGTCGTGTTTTCGTACTTTTTATTGTGCTATATTTGTCTCGTTTTTGTCGCTCTTTTGTTTCTTTACACTTTATTATTTAAGTGGTGGCGCACATTTAGTTTGATCCACATTTAGTTTGAGCCACTTTAAGTTTTTTTTACTCGTGCGCTTTCATTTAAGTTATAGATTGTACGAATATGGAAATGAGTTGACATTTTTTAAAAATCATAAAAGTTTCTTATCCTTAATTTGTGATTAAGGCGAGACTCTGCAGAGGAACATTTACAGATGATTTTCAAAAGATTCAAATAATATCATAAAAAATAAAGCAGTTTATGTTTTAAAGGCTAAATGTTTGATAATTTCTGTAACATCAGAATAATGACGTGGGTACATTTGCATAATGGCGTGGTTACATTTGCATAATGACGTGGTTAAATTTGCATAATGACGTGGTTACATTTGCATAATGACGTGGTTAAATTTGCATAATGGCGTGGTTAAATTTGCATAATGGCGTGGTTAAATTTGCATAATGACGTGGTTACATTTGCATAATGGCGTGGTTACATTTGCATAACACTCACACTTATTCAATTCCTTTGTAAACTTTCATCAGAATATAGAGTTATTAACACCTGCTCCACATCACACGCTCAAACTGAACACTATCCCGTACTGTATTCTGAATACTTGGATACTCGGATACTCGGATACTTTCACCGTGATTTGCATGATTTAGAGACTTCCTTTGTTTTGTAGAATCGAGCAGCATCAGTCACTTTGTTTAACCCCGTCTGAACCGAAAGCATTTCCTCCAGTTCGGCTTTACCCAAATCTAAAGCTTCTTTGTCAAAATAGTGATGAGAATGAGACGTAAATAAAGATGCAAACGCATGTATGAGAAGTGACGATAATGTGGCATAATCATCGATCACTTCTGTAGGTCTTAGCTTTCAAATGAGGCCTATAGGCTGTGACCTTGTAACCCCCGCCTGAACTGAGCACAAGTTCTCCAATTCAGCTTTCCCCAAATCTAAAGCTTCTTGAAAAATAGCGACAAAAATGAGACGAAATCAAGGATGAAACTGCAACAAAAGATCGACAAAAACCATAATGTGATCAAAACAAAAAAACCTTTAGGTGAGTTTTGTTCAAATGAGGCGAGACTCTGGCCTATGGGCCGTAAACTCCAGTCTACAATGTTTTAGATTTGGGTAAAACTGTGCTCGGTTAAGGCGGGGTGTGGAAGATGAAACGAGTCTTTCTTGTCGATAAAAAACATTTCCTCTGCTCCAGATCTGATCCGAGCTCCTCCTGAACGCACCACGAAGAACAGGAGGCGGGGCTTAGAGCGACAGCTGCAGGCGCTGAAGACCCTGGTCCAGGAGCCGGACCAGGACTCTGTACCGAGTCTGAGCCGGACCAGACCAGGTCAGAACCAGGACCAACTCCAGCCGCCCACTTTGCCTATTCTTTACTAACAACTAGCAATCACATCCGTCCAATCACAGACCACGATTATTTTGCACAAGTGAGCTTCCCCGTGAGCGTCCCCGTGAGCTTCCCTGTGAGTTTCTCTGTGAGCTTCCCTGTGAGTTTCTCTGTGAGCTTCCCCGTGAGTTTCTCTGTGAGCTTCCCCGTGAGCTTCTCTGTGAGCTTCTCTGTGAGCTTCTCTGTGAGCTTCTCTGTGAGCTTCTCTGTGAGCTTCCCTGTGAGTTTCTCTGTGAGCTTCCCTGTGAGTTTCTCTGTGAGCTGCTCTGTGAGCTGCTCTGTGAGCTTCCCTGTGAGTTTCTCTGTGAGCTTCCCCGTGAGTTTCTCTGTGAGCTTCCCTGTGAGTTTCTCTGTGAGCTGCTCTGTGAGCTGCTCTGTGAGCTTCCCTGTGAGTTTCTCTGTGAGCTTCCCTGTGAGTTTCTCTGTGAGCTTCCCTGTGAGTTTCTCTGTGAGCTGCTCTGTGAGCTGCTCTGTGAGCTTCCCTGTGAGTTTCTCTGTGAGCTTCTCTGTGAGCTTCTCTGTGAGCTTCTCTGTGAGCTTCCCTGTGAGTTTCTCTGTGAGCTTCTCTGTGAGCTTCTCTGTGAGCTTCCCTGTGAGTTTCTCTGTGAGCTTCCCTGTGAGTTTCTCTGTGAGCTTCCCCGTGAGTTTCTCTGTGAGCTTCCCTGTGAGTTTCTCTGTGAGCTGCTCTGTGAGCTGCTCTGTGAGCTTCCCTGTGAGTTTCTCTGTGAGCTTCCCTGTGAGTTTCTCTGTGAGCTTCCCTGTGAGTTTCTCTGTGAGCTGCTCTGTGAGCTGCTCTGTGAGCTTCCCTGTGAGTTTCTCTGTGAGCTTCCCTGTGAGTTTCTCTGTGAGCTTCTCTGTGAGCTTCTCTGTGAGCTTCTCTGTGAGCTTCCCTGTGAGTTTCTCTGTGAGCTTCCCTGTGAGTTTCTCTGTGAGCTGCTCTGTGAGCTGCTCTGTGAGCTTCCCTGTGAGTTTCTCTGTGAGCTTCCCCGTGAGTTTCTCTGTGAGCTTCTCTGTGAGTTTCTCTGTGAGCTTCTCTGTGAGCTTCCCTGTGAGCTTCTCTGTGAGCTTCTCTGTGAGTTTCTCTGTGAGCTTCTCTGTGAGTTTCTCTGTGAGCTTCTCTGTGAGCTTCTCTGTGAGTTTCTCTGTGAGCTTCTCTGTGAGCTTCCCTGTGAGTTTCTCTGTGAGCTTCTCTGTGAGTTTCTCTGTGAGCTTCTCTGTGAGTTTCTCTGTGAGTTTCCCTGTGAGTTTCTCTGTGAGCTTCTCTGTGAGCTTCTCTGTGAGCTTCCCTGTGAGTTTCTCTGTGAGCTTCTCTGTGAGTTTCTCTGTGAGCTTCTCTGTGAGTTTCTCTGTGAGTTTCTCTGTGAGCTTCTCTGTGAGCTTCTCTGTGAGCTTCTCTGTGAGCTTCTCTGTGAGTTTCTCTGTGAGTTTCTCTGTGAGTTTCTCTGTGAGTTTCTCTGTGAGCTTCTCTGTGAGTTTCTCTGTGAGCTTCTCTGTGAGTTTCTCTGTGAGCTTCTCTGTGAGCTTCCCTGTGAGTTTCTCTGTGAGCTTCTCTGTGAGTTTCTCTGTGAGTTTCCCTGTGAGTTTCTCTGTGAGCTTCTCTGTGAGCTTCCCTGTGAGTTTCTCTGTGAGCTTCTCTGTGAGTTTCTCTGTGAGCTTCTCTGTGAGTTTCTCTGTGAGTTTCTCTGTGAGCTTCTCTGTGAGTTTCTCTGTGAGCTTCTCTGTGAGCTTCTCTGTGAGTTTCTCTGTGAGCTTCTCTGTGAGTTTCTCTGTGAGCTTCTCTGTGAGTTTCTCTGTGAGTTTCTCTGTGAGCTTCTCTGTGAGCTTCTCTGTGAGCTTCCCTGTGAGTTTCCCTGTGAGTTTCTCTGTGAGTTTCTCTGTGAGCTTCTCTGTGAGCTTCCCTGTGAGCTTCTCTGTCAGCCATTTTGGGACTTTTATTTCTCTAGAGCAGTGGTTCCCAAAGTGGGGCTCAGATGATTCACCATGAAATAAATACTGTTTTTAGTACTTTTTTTGTGTGTAAAATGGCATATAATTTCTAATATTCAAAGTAAATAGTTTACATAATTAACTTAGAACAGGCAATAACTTTAAATAACGCTGGTCCTGAGTTGTTTATGTCCATTTTTGGGGTCCCAGCCAAAAACATTTGGGAACCACTGCTCTAGAAGGAGATGTTGAAGCTTCATCTTGTCCTCGTTAAGACCTCGACTCAAAGTGTTTTTGTCCATTCGTGTCGACCTCTGATTGGTTCTTGCGCCTGTCAATCACAGTCATGGGGAACTGGGGGAGGTCCTCCTGATCCCAGATCTTTGGGAAGAAAAGGGAACGCCGTTGATTTTGACACGTTTTAATTTAGTTTTAGTCTTTTAATAAAAATGTCTCTTCATTTTAGTTGAGATAGAGTCAGATCCATCCATCTTCTTCCACTTGTCCGTTGCCGGGTCGTGGGGGCAGCTGTTGGAGCTGCTCCAGCCCCTATAGCGCCCCCTGCAGGTGGTGGGTCCACAGAAGGACGGCCTCATGGTTCTAACCGGGCCTGTTGGTCTCTCATAAGGGGCTTCTGAACCGCTCTTTGTCTGACCCGTCACCTAGGACCTGTTTGCCCTGGGAGACCCTACCAGGGGCACGAAGCCCCCGACCACAGAGCTCCAGGATCATTCAGGCTCACGGTCTCATTAAACGTCCGTTTAGACGCACAGACGGACACTAGTGGCCTTTCCAGCTGCGGACTGTCCGCACGGTTTAAGTAGGTATTCTCGTTGACCTCTGCCATTGTTTTCCGTGTCCGTGTAGTTGAAAACTGAGTCGTGCGGAGGGGCGTGTCTGAGAAAATGACAACGTTTTTCCGCACAGACCTCGCGGATGCGTCAAGTATAATCCAACCTTCAAACCCCGCCACCACGTTAAGGTGGCGGTTCCAGGAGAGGTTAGTCAAATCATTCTCTTCAATTTTAGTTTAGTTTTAGTCGACTAAATTCAAGATAAATCCAGCTTTTGTCTGATTGGTTAATGAATCAGGAAGTGGGGGAACACTCGGGTTTGAATGTAAGGTTTAATTCTCGTCTTGTACGTCTTTATAAATGTGGTCCAGGTGATCCATGTGATTATTATGATTAATCGCATAGTTTTCTCGTTTAAATATTTAGGGCTGGTCACTGGTACATTGTTTTTCAGATATCGGGACTTTGACGATACTTGGTTTTCGATACCAATACCTGAACAATACTAACGATACTAAAATATTTGTCGTCTAGAACCAGAAAACAGAACAATAGCGCCTTGGACTGGCCACTGGCCAACAAAAGAACAATATCCAGGTAATTAGCAGTGACCATCTATGAATAGGACAGGACTGACCGATACTGAGGTGAGCAGATCGTTAGAGACGCTCTACTTCAAAGGGGTTTACCCACAGGTGAGCATAGCTGTGATTAGAGGGGAGGAGCCAACCCTAACTCCTCCCCGTTGGCCTATATATTCAGCTGCGTGCAGACTGTGACCTTTGTCGCTGACGAAGCCTTTTGGATGAGAGGTGAAACGTTCGAAGACTTCAACTACCGAGTACAGAAGATGAAACAAGTACCTTCATTGAAGATGGACAACTCCTGTACGACTGAGAGCTTACACAGACAATGTGTAGCGTGTATTTCTCAGAACAAAGAAATAAATCAATTGCTGCCGCGCCTCTTTTTACATATGCAAGTTAGTATTGATACTGTTTGCTGGGTATTGATACATAAAAAGTATCCCGTCCCGAGTCCCCGTCCCGAGTCCCTGGATCAATGGCATCAAAACTGGGATCTAAAGAGAGAAGATTTTTTTCAGTTCCTGCTTTTGATACGTTCATTTTGTCGATGCCAGTAGAACCAGACTGGGATCGTTTAATGGGACCCAGCTCTAGTTATATATTGAACAGCCCGTGTCTCTCTCCTGCCTTTGCCCCAGACCCGGCACCTGCCCTGGACCCAGACTCTGCCCTGGACCCGGAGCTGGACCTGGAGCTGGTCTCGTCACAGCCCTGCTCTGGCTGTGGGGCGCTGCTTCAGGCCATGGACCCCGTGATCCCGGGGTTCCTGCCTCCACATCACCTCCAGGCCCTCCTTAACCCGGACCAGGACCGGGCTCTGTGCCAGCGCTGCCACGTCCTCACTCACCAGCGCCACCTGCTGGAGGTGCAGCTGGACCAGGAGCACTTCAGACGCATCGTGAGTAACAAACGTCTTAAGGGTTAAACGTCTTTAAAAAGAGTTTTCTTCATTTACAACTGGCATCAGATCTTAGATCTTCAATCCAATCCAATCCACTTTATTTCTATAGCACATTTAAACAACAGAACAGTTCCAAAGTGCTGCACAAAAAAGTACACAAAAAATAGAATAAAAAATAAATAAATAATCAATTTATAAAATCAATAAAAATCGTAAAACACTAAAAATTAAAAAGACACAGGGACCACACAACTCACGCGGTGTTAAAAGCCAGAGAATAAAAGTGGGTTTTAAGACGAGATTTAAAACACTCCAATGTTGTGGCTGTTCGGACGTGGAGGGGCAGAGCGTTCCACAGCTTAGGGCCGACGACGGAGAACGCTCTGTCCCCTCGAGTTTTACGTTTCGTCTTAGGAACCACAAGCTGGAGCTGGCCCTCAGACCTCAGAGCGCGCGTTGGGGTGTAGACTTCAATGAGGTCTGCGACGTACTGAGGGGCCAGTCCGTTCAACGCTTTAAAAACAAACAACAAAACCTTAAAATCAATTCTAAATTTGACTGGAAGCCAGTGCAAAGATGCGAGGATTGGTGAAATGTGGTCACGCTTTTTAGCTCCAGTAATAAGTCATCTTACATCTCTTTCATGGCTTCATCAAAATAAAAGAAATCTAAAAAAGCCTTTATTTTGCCTAAAGCTGCATTTCTAGTTTTACAGATATTTCTCTTTCCAAACACCTTCATCGTCAAATTGATGAGAAGATTTGACTTTGTTCAGATCTCGTCCAGACTTCGCTCGAGTCGAGCTCTGGTTCTGCTCGTGGTCGACCTCCTGGATCTGCCCAGCTCCATCGTCCCGGACCTTCAGGAGCTCATCGGGACCAACAAACAGGTCTCACTTTAACTTCACCAACAAACAGGTCTCACTTTAACTTCACCAACAAACAGGTCTCACTTTAACTTCACCAACAAACAGGTCTCACTTTAACTTCACCAACAAGTCTCACTTTAACTTCACCAACAAGTCTCACTTTAACTTCACCAACAAACAGGTCTCACTTTACCTTCACCAACAGGTCTCACTTTACCTTCACCAACAAGTCTCACTTTAACTTCACCAACAAACAGGTCTCACTTTAACTTCACCAACAGGTCTCACTTTAACTTCACCAACAAGTCTCACTTTAACTTCACCAACAGGTCTCACTTTAACTTCACCAACAAACAGGTCTCACTTTAACTTCACCAACAAGTCTCACTTTAACTTCACCAACAAACAAGTCTCACTTTAACTTCACCAACAAACAGGTCTCACTTTAACTTCACCAACAAACAAGTCTCACTTTAACTTCACCAACAAACAGGTCTCACTTTAACTTCACCAACAAACAGGTCTCACTTTAACTTCACCAACAAACAAGTCTCACTTTAACTTCACCAACAAGTCTCACTTTAACTTCACCAACAAACAAGTCTCACTTTAACTTCACCAACAAACAGGTCTCACTTTAACTTCACCAACAAACAAGTCTCACTTTAACTTCACCAACAAACAGGTCTCACTTTAACTTCACCAACAAACAGGTCTCACTTTAACTTCACCAACAAACAAGTCTCACTTTAACTTCACCAACAAACAAGTCTCACTTTAACTTCACCAACAAACAAGTCTCACTTTAACTTCACCAACAAACAAGTCTCACTTTAACTTCACCAACAAACAAGTCTCACTTTAACTTCACCAACAAACAAGTCTCACTTTAACTTCACCAACAAACAGGTCTCACTTTAACTTCACCAACAAACAAGTCTCACTTTAACTTCACCAACAAACAGGTCTCACTTTACCTTCACTAACAAACAGGTCCCCCCCACCCTCTCTCCTGCAGGTGGTCGTAGGGGGTTCGGGTAAGGGGCAGAGTTTTCATTAGTTACTCCCCTCAGTGATATCTCAGACCTCCGCCCCCCCCTCTCTCCTGCAGGTGGTCGTAGGGGGTTCGGGTAAGGGGCAGAGTTTTCATTAGTTACTCCCCTCAGTGATATCTCAGACCTCCGCCCCCCCCTCTCTCCTGCAGGTGGTCGTAGGGGGTTCGGGTAAGGGGCAGAGTTTTCATTAGTTACTCCCCTCAGTGATATCTCAGACCTCCGCCCCCCCCTCTCTCCTGCAGGTGGTCGTAGGGGGTTCGGGTAAGGGGCAGAGTTTTCATTAGTTACTCCCCTCAGTGATATCTCAGACCTCCGCCCCCCCCTCTCTCCTGCAGGTGATCGTAGGGGGTTCGGGTAAGGGGCAGAGTTTTCATTAGTTACTCCCCTCAGTGATATCTCAGACCTCCGCCCCCCCCTCTCTCCTGCAGGTGGTCGTAGTGGGGACGAAGCTGGACCTGCTCCCGGTGCTGACTCCCTCAGACCTGAGCTCGGTGAAGAGGCGTCTGCGTGACTCTGTGGGCGCCGTGACCCGCCTCCAGCCGCTGCATGTGGGCGTGGTCAGTGCTAAGACGGGCTTCGGCGTCGAGGAACTGGTGTCGGTGCTTCATCGAGTCTGGAGACACAAGGGAGACGTGGTCTTGTTAGGGTCGACCAACGCGGGGAAGTCCACGCTGTTCAACGCTCTGCTTGAGTCGGACTATAACCGACTGTCAGGATCTAACCAGAGGGCCACGGAGTCGCCCTGGCCAGGTACGAATACTACGAATACTACTACTACTACGAATACTACGAATACTACTGCCTTTAATACTACTATAACTAACACTAATGCGAGGAAGTCCACGCTCTTCAATGCTCTGCTGGAGACTGATTATAACAGACTGAATCTAACAAGGCCGTTTGATTCCATCCTGGACGGGGCCTTTCTGTGGAGTTCATGTTCTCCCTGTGTCTGTCCCCTACCACTAAAAACATGTACAATAGGCCAGGATGAATGAGAGTGCACATGGGGGACGACGATAGAAATGAGTCCACGGCCACAATCTAACGTGGAGTAAAGCCTTTGTTGAAAACCACAATTAAACTGAAACAGTCTGTTTTTGCAGCTGATCCAAAGCTTATGCTGCGTTTACACATAAGCACGATGCGTTACGAATGCCACAAATGCACATTCGTGGCCAAGGATCACGAATGTGAGTGGACTTGGATGATTCGGGGTCGAGGTTTCACGCGCCGCCACTAACTGTTGCGACTTGTTACTACGCGTTACGATTAATGGCACGAATTATTACGCACGGTCACGAATATGCGTCCCGCGCTGCCGCGTGGCGTCCCGCGCTGCCGCGTGGCGTCCCGCGCTGCCGCGTGGCGTCGTGCGCTGCCGCGTGGCGTCCCGCGCTGCCGCGTGGCGTCCCGCGCTGCCGCGTGGCGTCCCGCGCTGCCGCGTGGCGTCGCGCGCTGCCGCGTGGCGTCCCGCGCTGCCGCGTGGCGTCCCGCGCTGCCGCGTGGCGTCCCGCGCTGCCGCGTGGCGTCCCGCGCTGCTGCGTGGTGTCGTGCGCTGCCGCGTGGTGTCCCGCGCTGCCGCGTGGCGTCCCGCGCTGCCGCGTGGCGTCCCGCGCTGCCGCGTGGCGTCCCGCGCTGCCGCGTGGCGTCCCGCGCTGCCGCGTGGTGTTCCTGTGCTGCTGCGTGGTGTTGTGCGCTGCCGCGTGGCGTCCCGCGCTGCCGCGTGGCGTCCCGCGCTGCCGCGTGGCGTCCCGCGCTGCCGCGTGGTGTCCCGCGCTGCTGCGTGGTGTCGTGCGCTGCCGCGTGGTGTCCCGCGCTGCTGCGTGGCGTCCCGCGCTGCTGCGTGGCGTCCCGCGCTGCCGCGTGGTGTCCCGCGCTGCCGCGTGGTGTCCCGCGCTGCTGCGTGGTGTTGTGCGCTGCCGCGTGGTGTCCCGCGCTGCCGCGTGGCGTCCCGCGCTGCTGCGTGGTGTTGCGCGCTGCCGCGTGGTGTCCCCCGTGGTGTTACGGGTCACTAGGAATATTCGCGTTCTGTCCGAAATCTGTCAAGAATTGGGCGAATGTGGAGTGATCTTCTTCCACCGGGTTGGAGGCGGAGCAGAGGCCGTGCTCTCCCCTGAGTCATTGGGCTCTTCTGGCTCCAACTCCCGAACATCAGGTACGAAAGGTCGGAGCACCCCGAGGACCGGCAGGTGCTGTCCGTGACTTGGAGCGCGGATTGGCCGACTTTGTGACACGTTTCCTCGGCGTAGCGACTGCAGGTACCAACATTTACTTTTCGGCGCAGCGTGTGTTTCTGTACATTTTGAGCCTGAAAACAGTGATTCTGCTACAAATGCTTCACACGCTGAATTACGAAGCGCCACTACTCCTCACGAAAGGACACGCTCTGTTGCGAACTCCACGAACAGAGGGTGATTCGTGACATTCGTGGAAGATTTTTTGACAGACAAAAACTTTCTCCACGAACGTCACGAATGTCACGAGCTGATGCGTTAAGTCACGTCACGAATGACTTAACGCATTCGTAACGCATCGTGCTTATGTGTAAACGCAGCATTAGGAGCACATGTCTTCAAAAGGTCTGACTTTGTCCCGAGCAAAGGTTCTTCAAAAGGTCTGACTTTGTCCCGAGCAAAGGTTCTGTTGGTCGTCGAGTTGTTTCTCCTCACAGAGTCCTGAGGGTTCTGGGAAAACCAAGGGAAGACCCAAAAACATGTCCCCAGGGCTGAGCCGGAGGCTGATTGGCTTTGTCCTTTTTCCTCCCGGTTTAGTCCTTAGTCCTGGTTCAGTCCTGGTTTAGTCCTGGTTCAGTCCTTGGTCTTAGTCCTGGTTCAGTCCTTGGTCTTAGTCCTGGTTCAGTCCTTAGTCTTAGTCCTGGTTCAGTCCTGGTTTAGTCCTGGTTCAGTCCTTGGTCTTAGTCCTGGTTCAGTCCTTGGTCTTAGTCCTGGTTCAGTCCTGGTTTAGTCCTGGTTCAGTCCTTGGTCTTAGTCCTGGTTCAGTCCTTAGTCTTAGTCCTGGTTCAGTCCTTGGTCTTAGTCCTGGTTCAGTCCTTAGTCTTAGTCCTGGTTCAGTCCTTGGTCTTAGTCCTTGGTCTCAGTCCTGGTTCAGTCCTAGTTCAGTCCTTGGTCTTAGTCCTGGTTCAGTCCTGGTTCAGTCCTGGTTTAGTCCTGGTTTAGTCCTTAGTCTTAGTCCTGGTTCAGTCCTGGTTTAGTCCTGGTTCAGTCCTGGTTTAGTCCTGGTTCAGTCCTGGTTCAGTCCTGGTTTAGTCCTGGTTTAGTCCTTAGTCTTAGTCCTGGTTCAGTCCTTAGTCTTAGTCCTGGTTCAGTCCTGGTTTAGTCCTGGTTCAGTCCTTGGTCTTAGTCCTAGTTCAGTCCTTAGTCTTAGTCCTGGTTCAGTCCTGGTTTAGTCCTGGTTTAGTCCTTGGTCTTAGTCCTGGTTTAGTCCTGGTTTAGTCCTTAGTCTTAGTCCTGGTTCAGTCCTTGGTCTTAGTTCTTAGTCCTGGTTCAGTCCTTGGTCTTAGTCCTGGTTCAGTCCTGGTTTAATCCTGGTTCAGTCCTTGGTCTTAGTCCTCGTTTAGTCCTGGTTCAGTCCTTGGTTTTAGTCCTGATCTAAACCCCGGGTCTTGGGTCCAGGTACGACTCTGAACCTGCTGAAGTTCCCGATCCTGAACCCGACCCCGGCCCGGCTCCAGCGCCGCCTGGAGCGCCTCAGGGAGGAGCAGCGCCTCAGGGAGGAGGACCGGACCACGGAGAGCGCAGTACCGGAGCGGGTCAGGAGGGGGCAGGAGCACGGCCGGCCAGCGTACGTCTCAGGCGAGTCAGAGCTTTTCCACAGCAGTTTCAACAACATGTGGTTTTCAATACCTGAAAGATACTTTTCCGTTACTACTAAAATATGCGTCGTCTAGAACCAGAAAACAGATCAATAATGTGAGGAACATCTGCACATTTATCACATCGGGAACATCTCCAATAAAGTCCTACATGTCCTAAAGTAAAGCCAAGTAACGTGTCGACCTTAATAAATCCTTTCCGTAGTCCCTCTGGGGGGGTAATACAAGTGTTAATGGGATGATTTGGGGGGTTTTTCATCTCCCCCTGGGGTCGGCGTCATCAATACACACTAATGGAATCACAAAGCAGAAGCTAACAGGCTAACGGGCAAAGCTAACTACGAGATAGCGCCACTTAAACAGTATTTACAGCCAAGTTTGAGTGAAAGAAATGATCTCCATTGTGTAACTGGATGAACAACATCCGTCTGTCCCTTTGTCTTTTCTGTCAGCGTAGGATTTACTCTCACGGACGATTAATGAGTAAAAAACACAACATGTACAACAGCTGCAGTGGTGCTTATGGCCTCTAGGGGCATGAGTTACTTAGTTCTGCTTTAAGAAATGTGGGAAAATGGGAAAAATGTGGACTTTGATCTTAAGGTACAAGGTTTTTTTGTTCCTGCTTTCGATCCCAGACTGGTATCGTTTAACTCGACTGCAGAGCCACGTGGGGCTCACCTCAGGTCTGCTCCTTCTCCAGGTCATGTGGGGAGAACGTTCCAGAGCAGCTCTAGACCAAAAGAGATCCAGTTTGATCCAGATCTACTGGCCTTTGGAGAGACTGAGGACGGACTCATGACCCGGCCAGGTCAGAGGGTTATTACATGAGCCAGGTCAGAGGGTTATTACATGAGCCAGGTCAGAGGGTTATTACATGAGCCAGGTCAGAGGGTTATTACAGGGTTATTACACGAGCCAGGTCAGAGGGTTATTAGTGTTATTACATGAGCCAGGTCAGAGGGTTTTTACAGTGTTATTACATGAGCCAGGTCAGAGGGTTATTACTGGGTTATTACATGAGCCAGGTCAGAGGGTTATTACAGGGTTATTACACGAGCCAGGTCAGAGGGTTATTAGTGTTATTACATGAGCCAGGTCAGAGGGTTTTTACAGTGTTATTACATGACCCAGGTCAGAGGGTTATTACAGGGTTATTACATGAGCCAGGTCAGAGGGTTATTACAGTGTTATTACATGAGCCAGGTCAGAGGGTTATTACAGTGTTATTACATGACCCAGGTCAGAGGGTTATTACATGACCCAGGTCAGAGGGTTATTACAGGGTTATTACATGACCCAGGTCAGAGGGTTATTACAGTGTTGTTACATGTGCCAGGTCAGAGGGTTATTACATGAGCCAGGTCAGAGGGTTATTACTGGGTTATTACATGAGCCAGGTCAGAGGGTTATTACATGAGCCAGGTCAGAGGGTTATTACTGGGTTATTACATGAGCCAGGTCAGAGGGTTATTACAGTGTTATTACATGAGCCAGGTCAGAGGGTTATTACATGAGCGTTTGTTCCTTTTGGGCCTTAAACCCGTCTCCCTGTCCCGTAGATGTGGAGAAGGTGCAGGAGGACCTGCCTCCTCACGAGCTGAAAGACGCTCACTGGTTCTACGACACTCCAGGAATCATCCGAGACAACGACGTGAGAGACAAAGACCTTTAGAGACAAAGACCTTTAGAGACAAAGACCTTTAGAGACAAAGACCTTTAGAGACAAAGACCTTTAGAGACTGGACTTTCTTCTTCTCTGTGTTTGTAACGAGTTGCTCAGAGGGATTTTGGATCTGGGTTAGTTTGGGAATAAACTAGTAATTGGTGAAATAAATCTGTCAGGTTTGAGTAGCTGCCAACTGGACCGGTGCTTCTCCTTTTCTATCTGTGGTGTGTGCGATGTGTTCATGGCGTGTTCATGGCGTGTTCATGGCGTGTTCCTTGCATGTGCTGCAGATGTTGGCGTTGCTGACAGAGGAGGAGGTCCGGGCCGTGGTCCCGGTCCAGGCTCTGGTTCCTCGGACGTTTGTGCTGAAGCCCGGCTCTGCCCTTTTCATCGGAGGAATCGCCCGGATCGACTTCATCAGCGTCAGTCACTCCCCCTTTCCTACCCCTCTGTCCTCTCTCTCTGTCCTCACCTCTGTCCTCACCTCTGTCCTCTCTCTCTGTCCTCACCTCTGTCCTCTCTCTCTGTCCTCACCTCTGTCCCCTCTGTCCTCTCTCTCTGTCCTCACCTCTGTCCTCTCTCTCTGTCCTCACCTCCTACCCCTCTGTCCTCTCTCTCTGTCCTCACCTCTGTCCTCTCTCTCTCTGTCCTCACCTCCTACCCCTCTGTCCTCTCTCTCTGTCCTCACCTCCTACCCCTCTGTCCTCTCTCTCTGTCCTCACTTCTGTCCTCTCTCTCTGTCCTCACCTCTGTCCTTTCTCTCTGTCCTCACCTCCTCACCTCTGTCCTTTCTCTCTGTCCTCACCTCCTACCCCTCTGTCCTCTCTCTCTGTCCTCACTTCTGTCCTCTCTCTCTGTCCTCACCTCTGTCCTCTCTCTCTGTCCTCACCTCCTCACCTCTGTCCTTTCTCTCTGTCCTCACCTCCTACCCCTCTGTCCTCTCTCTCTCTCTGTCCTCACCTCCTACCCCTCTGTCCTCTCTCTCTGTCCTCACTTCTGTCCTCTCTCTCTGTCCTCACTTCTGTCCTCTCTCTCTGTCCTCACCTCCTCACCTCTGTCCTCTCTCTCTGTCCTCACCTCCTACCCCTCTGTCCTCTCTCTCTGTCCTCACCTCCGTCCTTTCTCTCTGTCCTCACCTCTGTCCTCTGTCCTCACCTCTGTCCTCACCTCCGTCCTCTCTCTCTGTCCTCACCTCTGTCCTCTCTCTCTGTCCTCACCTCCTACCCCTCTGTCCTCTCTCTCTGTCCTCACCTCCGTCCTTTCTCTCTGTCCTCACCTCCTACCCCTCTGTCCTCTCTCTCTCTGTCCTCACTTCTGTCCTCTCTCTCTGTCCTCACTTCTGTCCTCTCTCTCTGTCCTCACCTCCTCACCTCTGTCCTCTCTCTCTGTCCTCACCTCCTACCCCTCTGTCCTCTCTCTCTGTCCTCACCTCTGTCCTCTCTCTCTGTCCTCACCTCCTACCCCTCTGTCCTCTCTCTCTCTGTCCTCACCTCCTACCCCTCTGTCCTCTCTCTCTGTCCTCTCTCTCTGTCCTCACCTCTGTCCTCTCTCTCTGTCCTCACCTCCTACCCCTCTGTCCTCTCTCTCTGTCCTCACCTCCTAACCCTCTGTCCTCTCTCTCTGTCCTCACCTCCTAACCTCTGTCCTCTCTCTCTGTCCTCACCTCCTAACCCTCTGTCCTCTCTCTCTGTCCTCACCTCCTAACCTCTGTCCTCTCTCTCTGTCCTCACCTCCTAACCCTCTGTCCTCTCTCTCTGTCCTCACCTCCTAACCTCTGTCCTCTCTCTCTGTCCTCACCTCCTAACCCTCTGTCCTCTCTCTCTGTCCTCACCTCCTAACCCTCTGTCCTCTCTCTCTGTCCTCACCTCCTAACCTCTGTCCTCTCTCTCTGTCCTCACCTCCTACCCCTCTGTCCTCTCTCTCTGTCCTCACCTCCTAACCCTCTGTCCTCTCTCTCTGTCCTCACCTCCTAACCTCTGTCCTCTCTCTCTGTCCTCACCTCCTAACCCTCTGTCCTCTCTCTCTCTGTCCTCACCTCCTAACCTCTGTCCTCTCTCTCTGTCCTCACCTCCTAACCTCTGTCCTCTCTCTCTGTCCTCACCTCCTAACCCTCTGTCCTCTCTCTCTGTCCTCACCTCCTAACCCTCTGTCCTCTCTCTCTCTGTCCTCACCTCCTCACCTCTGTCCTCTCTCTCTGTCCTCACCTCCTAACCCTCTGTCCTCTCTCTCTGTCCTCACCTCCTAACCCTCTGTCCTCTCTCTCTCTGTCCTCACCTCCTAACCTCTGTCCTCTCTCTCTGTCCTCACCTCCTAACCTCTGTCCTCTCTCTCTGTCCTCACCTCCTAACCTCTGTCCTTTCTCTCTGTCCTCACCTCCTACCCCTCTGTCTTCTCTCTCTGTCCTCACCTCCTAACCCTCTGTCCTCTCTCTCTGTCCTCACCTCCTACCCCTCTGTCCTCTCTCTCTGTCCTCACCTCCTAACCCTCTGTCCTCTCTCTCTGTCCTCTCTCTCTGTCCTCTCTCTCTGTCCTCATCTCCTCACCTCTGTCCTCTCTCTCTGTCCTCTCTCTCTGTCCTCTCTCTCTGTCCTCTCTCTCTGTCCTCACCTCCTACCCCTCTGTCTTCTCTCTCTGTCCTCACCTCCTACCCCTCTGTCCTCTCTCTCTCTGTCCTCACCTCCTAACCCTCTGTCCTCTCTCTCTGTCCTCTCTCTCTGTCCTCTCTCTCTGTCCTCTCTCTCTGTCCTCACCTCCTACCCCTCTGTCTTCTCTCTCTGTCCTCACCTCCTACCCCTCTGTCTTCTCTCTCTGTCCTCACCTCCTACCCCTCTGTCCTCTCTCTCTCTGTCCTCACCTCCTAACCCTCTGTCCTCTCTCTCTGTCCTCTCTCTCTGTCCTCTCTCTCTGTCCTCTCTCTCTGTCCTCACCTCCTAACCCTCTGTCCTCTCTCTCTGTCCTCTCTCTCTGTCCTCTCTCTCTGTCCTCATCTCCTCACCTCTGTCCTCTCTCTCTGTCCTCTCTCTCTGTCCTCACCTCCTACCCCTCTGTCCTCTCTCTCTCTGTCCTCACCTCCTACCCCTCTGTCCTCTCTCTCTGTCCTCTCTCTCTGTCCTCACCTCTGTCCTCTCTCTCTGTCCTCACCTCCTACCCCTCTGTCCTCTCTCTCTGTCCTCACCTCCTAACCCTCTGTCCTCTCTCTCTGTCCTCACCTCCTAACCTCTGTCCTCTCTCTCTGTCCTCACCTCCTCACCTCTGTCCTCTCTCTCTGTCCTCACCTCCTAACCCTCTGTCCTCTCTCTCTGTCCTCACCTCCTAACCCTCTGTCCTCTCTCTCTGTCCTCACCTCCTAACCCTCTGTCCTCTCTCTCTGTCCTCACCTCCTAACCTCTGTCCTCTCTCTCTGTCCTCACCTCCTAACCTCTGTCCTCTCTCTCTGTCCTCACCTCCTAACCCTCTGTCCTCTCTCTCTGTCCTCACCTCCTAACCCTCTGTCCTCTCTCTCTCTGTCCTCACCTCCTCACCTCTGTCCTCTCTCTCTGTCCTCACCTCCTAACCTCTGTCCTCTCTCTCTGTCCTCACCTCCTAACCTCTGTCCTTTCTCTCTGTCCTCACCTCCTACCCCTCTGTCTTCTCTCTCTGTCCTCACCTCCTAACCCTCTGTCCTCTCTCTCTGTCCTCACCTCCTACCCCTCTGTCCTCTCTCTCTGTCCTCACCTCCTAACCCTCTGTCCTCTCTCTCTGTCCTCTCTCTCTGTCCTCTCTCTCTGTCCTCTCTCTCTGTCCTCACCTCCTACCCCTCTGTCTTCTCTCTCTGTCCTCACCTCCTACCCCTCTGTCCTCTCTCTCTCTGTCCTCACCTCCTACCCCTCTGTCTTCTCTCTCTGTCCTCACCTCCTACCCCTCTGTCTTCTCTCTCTGTCCTCACCTCCTACCCCTCTGTCCTCTCTCTCTCTGTCCTCACCTCCTAACCCTCTGTCCTCTCTCTCTGTCCTCTCTCTCTGTCCTCTCTCTCTGTCCTCTCTCTCTGTCCTCATCTCCTCACCTCTGTCCTCTCTCTCTGTCCTCTCTCTCTGTCCTCTCTCTCTGTCCTCTCTCTCTGTCCTCACCTCCTACCCCTCTGTCTTCTCTCTCTGTCCTCACCTCCTACCCCTCTGTCTTCTCTCTCTGTCCTCACCTCCTACCCCTCTGTCCTCTCTCTCTGTCCTCACCTCCTACCCCTCTGTCCTCACCCTCTGTCTTCTCTCTCTGTCCTCACCTCCTAACCCTCTGTCCTCTCTCTCTGTCCTCACCTCCTAACCCTCTGTCCTCTCTCTCTCTGTCCTCACCTCCTACCCCTCTGTCTTCTCTCTCTGTCCTCACCTCCTACCCCTCTGTCCTCTCTCTCTGTCCTCACCTCCTACCCCTCTGTCCTCTCTCTCTCTGTCCTCACCTCCTAACCCTCTGTCCTCTCTCTCTGTCCTCACCTCCTACCCCTCTGTCCTCACCCTCTGTCTTCTCTCTCTGTCCTCACCTCCTAACCCTCTGTCCTCTCTCTCTGTCCTCACCTCCTAACCCTCTGTCCTCTCTCTCTCTGTCCTCACCTCCTACCCCTCTGTCTTCTCTCTCTGTCCTCACCTCCTACCCCTCTGTCCTCTCTCTCTCTGTCCTCACCTCCTACCCCTCTGTCCTCTCTCTCTGTCCTCACCTCCTACCCCTCTGTCCTCTCTCTCTCTGTCCTCACCTCCTAACCCTCTGTCCTCTCTCTCTGTCCTCACCTCCTACCCCTCTGTCTTCTCTCTCTGTCCTCACCTCCTCACCTCTGTCCTCTCTCTCTGTCCTCACCTCCTACCCCTCTGTCTTCTCTCTCTGTCCTCACCTCCTAACCCTCTGTCCTCTCTCTCTGTCCTCACCTCCTCACCTCTGTCCTCTCTCTCTGTCCTCACCTCCTACCCCTCTGTCCTCTCTCTCTGTCCTCACCTCCTCACCTCTGTCCTCTTTCTCTGTCCTCACCTCCTACCCCTCTGTCCTCTCTCTCTGTCCTCACCTCCTCACCTCTGTCCTCTTTCTCTGTCCTCACCTCCTAACCTCTGTCCTCTCTCTCTGTCCTCACCTCCTACCCCTCTGTCCTCTCTCTCTGTCCTCACCTCCTACCCCTCTGTCCTCTCTCTCTCTGTCCTCACCTCTGTCCTCTCTCTCTGTCCTCACCTCCTACCCCTCTGTCCTCTCTCTCTGTCCTCACCTCCTCACCTCTGTCCTCTCTCTCTGTCCTCACCTCCTACCCCTCTGTCCTCTCTCTCTGTCCTCACTTCTGTCCTCTCTCTCTGTCCTCACCTCTGTCCTCTCTCTCTGTCCTCACCTCCTCACCTCTGTCCTTTCTCTCTGTCCTCACCTCCTACCCCTCTGTCCTCTCTCTCTCTCTGTCCTCACCTCCTACCCCTCTGTCCTCTCTCTCTCTGTCCTCACTTCTGTCCTCTCTCTCTGTCCTCACTTCTGTCCTCTCTCTCTGTCCTCACCTCCTAACCCTCTGTCCTCTCTCCTGGCTCAGATGATGTTGTTGTTACAGGGTCCTCGCTCAGTCTGGTTCTCGGTCCTCGTCTCTGCTTTGGTCCCGCTGCACGTGTCTCCTGTGGAGCGAGCGGAGAGCGTTTACGAGAAACACGCAGGAGGACGACTGCTCGGGGTAAAGCTCACCACAGACGCTACCACGGACACGTCACAGACCACGGACACGCCACCACGGACACGCCACCACGGACACGCCACCACGGACACGTCACAGACACGGACACGCTACAGACACTTCTCTGTCTGAGATCTCTGTCTGTGATCCTCTCTGTGATCTTTGTCTGTGGTCTGTGATCTGTTTCTGTGATCTGTGATCTGTGATCAGTGTCTGTGACCTGTGATCTGTGACCTGTGTCTGTGACCTGTGATCAGTGTCTGTGACCTGTGTCTGTGACCCGTGTCTGTGATCTGTGTTCAGTGTCTGTGTTCAGTGTCTGTGTTCAGTGTCTGTGATCAGTGTCTGTGATCAGTGTCTGTGATCAGTGTCTGTGATCAGTGTCTGTGATCAGTGTCTGTGTCTGTGATCAGTGTCTGTGATCAGTGTCTGTGACCTGTGTCTGTGACCTGTGTCTGTGACCTGTGTCTGTGATCAGTGTCTGTGATCAGTGTCTGTGACCTGTGTCTGTGACCTGTGTCTGTGATCAGTGTCTGTGATCAGTGTCTGTGACCTGTGTCTGTGATCTGTGATCAGTGTCTGTGATCAGTGTCTGTGATCAGTGTCTGTGATCTGTGATCAGTGTCTGTGACCTGGGATCTGTGTCTCTGATCTGTGATCTGTCTGTGATCAGTGTCTGTGATCTGTGATCTGTGTCTGTGATCTCTGATCTGTGATCTGTCTGTGATCTGTGTCTTTGATCTGTGTCTCTGATCTGTGATCTGTCTGTGATCAGTGTCTGTGATCTCTGATCTGTGATCCGGTGTCTGTGATCTGTGTCTGATCTGTGTCTGTGATCAGTTTCTGTGTCTGTGATTTGTGATCAGTTTCTGTGTCTGTGATCAGTGTCTGTGATTTGTGATCAGTGTCTGTGATCAGTGTCTGTGATTTGTGATCAGTATCTGTGATCAGTGTCTGTGATTTGTGTCTGTGATCTGTGTCTGTGACCTGTGATCTGTGTCTCTGATCTGTGATCAGTGTCTGTGATCTCTGATCTGTGATCTGTGTCTGTGATCTGTGTCTTTGATCTGTGTCTCTGATCTGTGATCTGTCTGTGATCAGTGTCTGTGATCTCTGATCTGTGATCCGGTGTCTGTGATCTGTGTCTGATCTGTGTCTGTGATCAGTTTCTGTGTCTGTGATTTGTGATCAGTTTCTGTGTCTGTGATCAGTGTCTGTGATTTGTGATCAGTGTCTGTGATCAGTGTCTGTGATTTGTGATCAGTATCTGTGATCAGTGTCTGTGATTTGTGTCTGTGATCTGTGTCTGTGACCTGTGATCTGTGTCTCTGATCTGTGATCAGTGTCTGTGATCTCTGATCTGTGATCTGTGTCTGTGATCTGTGTCTGTGATCTGTGTCTGTGACCTGTGATCTGTGTCTCTGATCTGTGATCAGTGTCTGTGATCTCTGATCTGTGATCTGTGTCTGTGATCTGTGTCTGTGATCTGTGTCTGTGATCAGTGTCTGTGATCTGTGATCTGTCTGTGATCCGGTGTCTGTGATCTGTGTCTGATCTGTGATCTGTCTGTGATCTGTGTCTGATCTGTGATCTGTCTGTGATCTGTGTCTGTGACCTGTGATCTGTGTCTCTGATCTGTGATCTGTGTCTGTGATCTGTGTTCAGTGTCTGTGATCTGTGTTCAGTGTTTGTGATCCGGTGTCTGTGATCTGTGTCTGATCTGTGTCTGTGATCAGTTTCTGTGTCTGTGATCAGTGTCTGTGATTTGTGATCAGTGTCTGTGGTCAGTGTCTGTGATTTGTGATCTGTATCTGTGATCTGATCTCTGTCTGTGTCTGTGATCTCTGATCTGTGATCTGTGTCTGTGATCTGTGTCTGTGATCTGTGTCTGTGATCAGTGTCTGTGATCTGTGATCTGTCTGTGATCCGGTGTCTGTGATCTGTGTCTGATCTGTGATCTGTCTGTGATCTGTGTCTGATCTGTGATCTGTCTGTGATCTGTGTCTGTGACCTGTGATCTGTGTCTCTGATCTGTGATCTGTGTCTGTGATCTGTGTTCAGTGTCTGTGATCTGTGTTCAGTGTTTGTGATCCGGTGTCTGTGATCTGTGTCTGATCTGTGTCTGTGATCAGTTTCTGTGTCTGTGATCAGTGTCTGTGATTTGTGATCAGTGTCTGTGGTCAGTGTCTGTGATTTGTGATCTGTATCTGTGATCTGATCTCTGTCTGTGTCTGTGATCTCTGTCTGTGATCAGTGTCTGTGATCAGTGTCTGTGATCAGTGTCTGTGACCTGTGTCTGTGATCAGTGTCTGTGACCTGTGTCTGTGACCTGTGTCTGTGATCAGTGTCTGTGACCTGTGTCTGTGACCTGTGTCTGTGACCTGTGTCTGTGACCTGTGTCTGTGACCTGTGTCTGTGACCTGTGTCTGTGACCTGTGATCTGTGACCTGTGTCTGTGATCAGTGTCTGTGATCAGTGTCTGTGATCAGTGTCTGTGATCAGTGATCAGTGTCTGTGATCAGTGTCTGTGATCAGTGTCTGTGATCAGTGTCTGTGACCTGTGTCTGTGATCAGTGTCTGTGATCAGTGTCTGTGACCTGTGTCTGTGATCTGTGATCAGTGTCTGTGATCAGTGTCTGTGATCAGTGTCTGTGATCTGTGATCAGTGTCTGTGACCTGGGATCTGTGTCTCTGATCTGTGATCTGTCTGTGATCAGTGTCTGTGATCTGTGATCTGTGTCTGTGATCTCTGATCTGTGATCTGTCTGTGATCTGTGTCTTTGATCTGTGTCTGATCTGTGTCTGTGATCTGTGTCTGATCTGTGTCTGTGATCAGTTTCTGTGTCTGTGATCTGTGATCAGTGTCTGTGATGATCAGTGTCTGTGATTTGTGATCTGATCTGTGTCTGTGATCTGTGTCTGCGATTTGTGATCAGTGTCTGTGATCTCTGATCTCTGATCAGTGTCTGTGATCTGTGTCTGTGATCTCTGTCTGTGATCTCTGATCTGTGTCTGTGATCTGTGTCTATGATCTCTGATCTCTGATCTGTGTCTGTGATCTGTGTCTGTGATCTCTGTGATCTGTGATCAGTGTCTGTGATCTGTGTCTGTGATCTGTGATCTCTGTCTGTGATCTGTGTCTGTGATCTGTGATCTCTGTCTGTGATCTGTGTCTGTGATCTCTGTGATCTGTGATCAGTGTCTGTGATCTGTGTCTGTGATCTGTGATCTCTGTCTGTGATCTGTGTCTGTGATCTGTGATCTCTGTCTGTGATCTGTGTCTGTGATCTCTGTGATCTGTGATCAGTGTCTGTGATCTGTGTCTGTGATCTGTGATCTCTGTCTGTGATCTGTGTCTGTGATCTGTGTCTGTGATCTCTGTGATCTGTGATCAGTGTCTGTGATCTGTGTCTGTGATCTGTGATCTCTGTCTGTGATCTGTGTCTGTGATCTCTGTCTGTGTCTGTGATCTGATCTCTGATCTGTGTCTGTGATCTGTGTCTGTGATCAGGTGCCGATGGGCGGCCCTGAGCGAATGAAGACTTTCCCCAAACTGACTCCGATGGACGTCCAGGTGGAGGGGCGGAGCCAGAGTGAGGCGGCGGCCGACATCATCATCTCCTCCACCGGTCAGTTTTTACCGTTACCCCCGTTACCCCCGTTACCCCCGTTACCTTTAATGCAAAGGCGTCTTAAAGCCGTTTGTATTTTTAGTATTAAAAAGCGTTTAAAGACAAAAACTACAAATATCAGTTGTTTCCATTCGGTCGATAATCGTGAATCATTTTAAAATCGCAATATTTTCTCACAATAATCGTGACTCAAACTCAAAATTGTGACTTGGGCCCGAGCGATATGAGGAATTTTACAATAATGGGTATCGGCCGATATCGGCCGATATCTCCGGAACCAAAAGTGATCAAAACTTCCTCAGGGCAGTGTAGAAACATTGAGGTATAAATCGGTCACGAGTTTCACCTGTTTTATATGTTTTATGTTGTAGACGTTTGTATATAATTTCAGAACCATCAGAGACGGAGACTAACCGTTAACTCCCTCTGATGAACCGACTAAACATGAATATGCAGCGCCCCCTGCTGTCACACTTCAACACTGACACGTTTAGAAGCTTCATACAGGATTATAGAGCAGACCCTTTTACAAATATCAACCAATCAAATGTACATCGGCTCTCGGCCAATCAAATGTACATCGGCTCTCGGCCAATCAAATGTACATCGGCTCTCGGCCAATCAAATGTACATCGGCTCTCGGCCAATCAAATGTAGATCGGCTCTCGGCCAATCAAATGTAGATCGGCTCTCGGCCAATCAAATGTACATCGGCTCTCGGCCAATCAAATGTACATCGGCTCTCGGCCAATCAAATGTACATCAGCTCTCGGCCAATCAAATGTACATCGGCTCTCGGCCAATCAAATGTACATCGGCTCTCGGCCAATCAAATGTAGATCGGCTCTCGGCCAATCAAATGTAGATCGGCTCTCGGCCAATAGAAAGTTGATCGGCTCTCGGCCAATCAAATGTACATCGGCTCTCGGCCAATCAAATGTACATCGGCTCTCGGCCAATCAAATGTAGATCGGCTCTCGGCCAATCAAATGTACATCAGCTCTCGGCCAATCAAATGTACATCGGCTCTCGGCCAATCAAATGTACATCGGCTCTCGGCCAATCAAATGTACATCGGCTCTCGGCCAATCAAATGTAGATCGGCTCTCGGCCAATCAAATGTAGATCGGCTCTCGGCCAATCAAATGTAGATCGGCTCTCGGCCAATAGAAAGTTGATCGGCTCTCGGCCAATCAAATGTACATCGGCTCTCGGCCAATCAAATGTACATACTCGGCCATTCCAACCCCTTCATATCGAACCCGTGACACGTCTTTGAGCTCGGCCGCGGCTCCTCCTGAACTGAACACAATGAAAGCAACTCGAGCGACTGAGTAAAAACGTTTAAGCGACAAAATGGAAGCGAGTAACTCGATTTCACTCGGTCTGGACTCGACTTTAGATCAGAAGAACGACACCCATGAGACCAATCAGTTTGTTCTGTTTCAACGTGTTTTTAACCCTTCACAGGTTGGGTGGCGGTGACTCCTCCCCTTGGTGATGTCATCCAGCTGAGGGTGTGGTCTCCTGAAGAGGGCGAGGTGACGGTGAGGGCGCCCTCTCTGCTGCCCCGTGTGGTGATGCTGAGAGGAGCGCGCATCCGCAAGAGCTCCGCCTACAAACCCCGCAAGCCCCCGGCCACGCCCCTCTCCCTAAGCAGCCAATCGGGAGGTGGGAAGACCAGGAAGTGACCCGGCCACGCCCCTGACACTGAGTGGCCAATCGGGAGCCGCGAGGACCAGGAAGTGACCCGGCCACGCCCCTGACAGAGTGGCCAATTGGGAGCCGCGAGGACCAGGAAGTGACGTGACTTTAACTTAAACACTCGTCTCCATGGAGATGAGGACGATGCGGGACTAGCAACAAATCACCGGAATATTCCACAGTGAGGCTTTAGAAGGAAACCAGGTCAAAGTTAAAGCTAGTTTACTCTCGCCAGCACGGAACCCGAGATTTATCCAGGAAGTAACTCCAACATTTTGGAACCTTTTGGAAGAGTTTGGACAGACTTTTTTTTTTCTTTTTATTTATGGAAAGTTTTAGAAAAAAATTGGGAAAGGTTTTTGCAAACATTTGGAAAAAGTGGAACATTTTAAAATGAAAAGATAAAATGACAGAAAATGTATTTTTTGTGCCTCATTCATGTCTCTACATTCATCCTTTTCCCTCTTGGTAAATGGTCTCAACTTATAAAGCGCTTCTCCACCTACATTAGGCTCAAAGTGCTTTACAGCAAGGATCCTCTCACCCATTATTATAAATATATAATAATAATATGAATGATAATAATAATGATGATGATGATAATTAAACCCAAATTAAAATGATACTGAGGATAGTAATGACAACTGGGAAGCATCAAGATCTCGGAGTATAATATCTATTAATGTACCTTCATAACATAAAAGTAACTCTCGGTAATCACGGGTAAAAATCTAAAAGAAATATATTAATCACATTTTGTTAATTGCTTTGTGCTCGACATCGTACATGAAACGAGATCGTTGTTGTACAGTGCCTTGCGAAAGTATTCGGCCCCCTTGAACTTTGACCTTTTGCCACATTTCAGGCTCAAACATAAAGATATAAAACTGTAATTTTTTGTGAAGAACCAACGAGTGGGACACAATCATGAAGTGAAACGAAATTTATTGGATATTTCAAACATTTTTAACAAATAAAAAACTGAAAAATTGGGCGTGCAAAATTATTCAGCCCTTAAGTGAATCCTCTGTAGCGCCACCTTGTGCTGGATTACTGCTGTGAGTCCTTGGGGTTTGTCTCTATCAGTTTTCACATTGAGAGACTGAAATATTTGCCAAACAGCTGGAGCTCAGTGAAGTTGGATGGACAGCGTTTGTGAACAGCAGTTTTCAGTTCTTTCCACAGATTCTCGATTGGATTCAGGTCTGGACTTTGACTTGGCCGTTCTAACACCTGGAGATGTTTATTTGTTAACCACTCTATTGTAGATGTTGCTTTATGTTTTGGATCATTGTCTTGTTGGAAGACAAATCTCCGTCCCAGTCTCAGGTCTTCTGCAGACTCCATCAGGTTTTCTTCCAGAATGGTCCTGTATTTGGCTCCATCCATCTTCCCATCAGTTTGAACCATCTTCCCTGTCCCTGCTGAAGAAAAGCCCAAACCATGATGCTGCACCACCATGTTTGACAGTGGGGATGGTGTGTTCAGGGGGATGAGCTGTGTTGCTTTTGGTTTCATCTGACCAGAGCACCTTCTTCCACATGTTTGGTGTGTCTCCCAGGTGGCTTGTGGCAAACTTTAAACAACACTTTTTATGGATATCTTTAAGAAATGGCTTTCTTCTTCCACTCTTCCATAAAGGCCAGAGTTGTGCAGTATACGACTGATTGTTGTCCTATGGACAGAGTCTCCCACCTCAGCTGTACATTTCTGCAGTTCATCCAGAGTGATCAGGGGCCTCTTGGCAGCATCTCTGATCAGTTTTCTCCTTGTATGAGCTGAAAGTTTAGAGGGACGGGTCTTTGTAGATTTGCAGTGGTCTGATACTCCTTCCATTTCAATATTATCGCTTGCACAGCTCCTTGGGATGTTTAAAGCTTGGGAAATCTTTTTGTATCCAAATCCGGCTTTAAACTTCTCCACAACAGTATCTCGGACCTGTCTGGTGTGTTCCTTGTTCTTCATGATGCTCTCTGCGCTTTAAACTGACCTCTGAGACGATCACAGAGCAGGTGCATTTATACGAGACTTGTTTACACATCGATTTACCGATCGATCTACGTTCCCACCCTCACCTATGGTCATGAGATTTGGGTAATGATCGCGAATACAAGCGGCCGAAATGAGTTTCCTCCGCAGGATGGCTGGGCGCACCCTCCGAGATCGGGTGAGGAGCTCAGTTACCCGTGAGGAGCTCGGACTCGAGCCGCTACTCCTCCACGTCGAAAGGAGCCAGCTGAGGTGGCTAGGGCATCTGTTCCGGATGCCTCCTGGTCGCCTCCCTCAGGATGTGCTCCAGGCATGTCCCACTGGGAGGAGGCCTCGTGGAAGGCCCAGGACACGCTGGTGGGACTATGTCTCCGAGCTGGCCTGGTGTCGCCTCGGGGTCCCCCCAGAACAGCTGGAGGAGGAGTGCGTGGATCGGGAAGTCTGGGCATCTCTGCTGAGACTGCTGCCCCCGCGACCCGGCCCCGGATAAAGCGGAAGAAAATGGATGGATGGACTTGTTTACACACAGGTGGATTCTATTTATCATCATTAGTCATTTAGGTCAACATTGGATCATTCAGAGATCCTCACTGAACTTCTGGAGGGGCTGAATAATTTTGCACGCCCAATTTTTTATTTGTTGAAAATGTTTGGCACAAATGTGGCACAAGGTCGAAAGGTGCAAGGGGGCCGAATACTTTCGCCAGGCACTGTAGTTGTGCTTTGTTTCAATTAATTATATAAACAGTTTATATATTTTGTTTGTAAGTTGGTCTGTGATAATGTAGCTGCTTGAAATGTTCTTTTTTATTTTATTGGGGGGGTGGGGCTCATAAGCTTCTTGCGTCAGCCCACTCCTTTTGAGCACAATGTATACTGCTCAAATAAACTAAACTAAACCCATTCACACACCAGTGTACGCAGACACTGGAGGCAAGGAGGGTGAAGTGTCTTGCCCAAGGACACAACGACAGCATGCGCCTTCAGGAGGCGGGATTTGAACCCCCGACCTTCTAATCTTGAGACGACCCGCTCTACCATCTTCACCTGCAGCGTCTCGCCTTAATGTTTGTTTCTCTTTGCACTTGGTTTGAATCCGCTCTTTCCTTGAAAACATTTGAGTCCAAAGTGTTTTCTTGTTAAATGGAGCGAGGTGGGAGATATGAAGGTAGACAAACACAGCATCATCAACCTTCAGCCAATGATCGCTCCTGAAAGGTCCACACCTCCACACCTCCTCATCAGCATCAGAGCCGCACCTCCGTAGCAGCCAATCATCGCCATCGGTCTCGCTTTTAAGCGCCAGCAATCATATACTGTTTGCTTCCCAGCTGCGCTGCGACCCGCCTCCACCCCATCTCCGCTCTTTCATCCTCGGCGCTAACTGAGCATTTCGATGATCTTCTACACCACCACCAGTGTCCAGGCTCCGGGGGAAGACATCCCTAATTCCAAGCGGTTTAACTACACTGACTTGTACATCGATGTCACCCCCGGGTCTGATCGCCAAAACTAATACTCATCAATAATCTCCCTAATCTCTGCCTTCGTCTGTGAGTCTATTCAGGTTGAAATATCGTTTAGACGATATCGAAATTGTTGTCTGGACGATATGCAAAATGAGGATATCGGATATATATTTTCTTTTACCACAGTTTTTTCGGACTTTGTGGCGTTGTCCTTGTGGGTTACCGTAGCGCGGTCTGAGGCCGCCGCCCCCTCCCTCGCTTAATAGTCAAAACAACAACATGGCAGCGTGGAGCGATTACAGACGAAGAATCTAATGATATGAATTAAGTTTGTTTACGAGGAAAGGGCTCAGGACAAGTTGTAGCACTGCCTTGCTAGCTAGCTAACTTTCCCAACTTTTAGCCTGATGCTAACTAGCAACACGGTGACGAAAACCAGGACACAAACGCGAGTAAAGGCTCGTCTCCCTGGAACTGGAGGAAAGGCCCTGGGTTCAGGCGGGTGTGAGGAGGTTAAATGATGTTCTTGTGTGTCCAGCTGAATGAGCGTCTCAGAGGGATGACCCAATCCCAGTGAGGTCACGCTGACACACACAGGCGTCTCAAACTGAGGACCAGCGCTGACACAGGAGTCCATTCAGAGCAGCCTTTTCCACACGCTCAGCCCGTGTTCAGAGTCAGAAGAATCCGTCGCTCTTGTAGGGCTCTTGTAGGGCTCTTGTAAATGGTAAATGGTCTCAACTTATATAGCACTTTTCCACCTACATTAGGCACTCAAAGCGCTTTACAGCAAGGAACCTCTCACCCATTCATACACCAATGTACGCAGACACTGGAGGCAAGGTGGGTGAAGTGTCTTGCCCAAGGACACAACGACAGCATGCACCTTCAGGAGGCGGGAAAACAAAACAAATGGGGTCAAAAATCCTTAATTTGAGCTGAAACTAAGTCACTTCCTTTAATCTTCGCCCTGGAACAACTGCAAGGTTTCTTTTCAGTTCCTGCTTTCGATACTTTCATTTATCCGATACCAGAGTGTTGGCCTCCTCAAACTCTGGACCTCGAGGGGATTTGGTCCGGACCCCGGTGCTGCATTAAGTGCAGTTGCAGCTTTGGCCTATAGGGGGATGCTGCTCCTTTTAGACACAGCTGCAAACAATAACACGTTCATGTCATAAAGTTGTTAAAGAACTCCAATCGCAGTCTGAGTGACGTGTGTTTAGATCTGTCCCGTTATAGAAGGTTACCCTATTTAAATGTTTATGGTTCAGTGCAATGACACAATAAATTTTTCGGAGCTCTGGCGTCTGTGAATTAATTTTTCGGACCTTTTGATTAAATGTTTGAGAACCCGTGATTTAATGGGACCCTACTCTTGTATTTCGGGGCTGAAGTCATAATTTATCAGTGATCGAAGAGAAATATATGTATAGAACAAAGTCCAATATTCAGCGTTTTGACCGTGGGAAAGGAATACGCTTTTGGAAGAGAAGAAAAGTGTGCAAATAAAAAAAAAAAAAAAAAAATGTAATACAACTTGAGCTTGAGAAAAAAATGTAAAGCTGCTAAAATAAATAAAGAAAATCTGACAAATGTTTAAAACTGTGGAGAAAATGTGGAAAATGCAGTCCTTCCATCATTCTGAATATCGTCTCCACTTTCAGACGCTTTTATGAGACTTGAGTCATGTGACCTTAGTTCATGTGAACATTTCAAAGTATCCTTTTATTGTAGACAGCCTAAGGCACAGTGACTTGATCGACAAGTTCTGCATCAGGATCTTATTCCAGGAAAAACAAATGATTTGTTCTTTGGATCAAATGAAAGCTCTTCGTCGGAGTTTGGGCCCAGCAGCAGTTTTCACTAAACTGACCCAAACTTGGAAATCCATCATCATCATCATCATCATCCATCATCATCATCATCATCATCATCATCCATCATCATCATCATCATCATCATCATCATCACTGAAATCAGACGCCTCAACAAAGATCAACGGTTCCATCACATTATGTGAGACAGAAATGATCCTCAGTCTTCGATGAACTCTAGAATGTTTGTTACTAAAAGGCCCTGGGAGAACTTTATAAAAACAGAGCTGGTTCCCCATCCCTGTTTAAAGTCCATCCATCCATTTTCTTCCGCTTTATCCGGGGCCGGGTCGCGGGGGCAGCAGTCTCAGCAGAGATGCCCAGACTTCCCGATCCACGCACACCTCCTCCAGCTGTTCTGGGGGGACCCCGAGACGACACCAGGCCAGCTCGGAGACATAGTCCCACCAGCGTGTCCTGGTGGGCCTTCCACGAGGCCTCCTCCCAATAGGACATGCCTGGAGCACCTCCTGAGGGAGGCGACCAGGAGGCATCCGGAACAGATGCCCTAGCCACCTCAGCTGGCTCCTTTCGACGTGGAGGAGTAGCGGCTCGACTCCGAGCTCCTCCCGGGTAACTGAGCTCCTCATCCGATCTCGGAGGGTGCGCCCAGCCACCCTGAAGGAAACTCATTTCGGCCGCTTGTATTCGCGATCTTGTCCTTTCGGTCATTACCCAAATCTCATGACCATAGGTGAGGGTGGGATGACCATAGGTGAGGGTGGGATGACCATAGGTGAGGGTGGGATGACCATAGGTGAGGGTGGGAACGTAGATCGATCGGTAAATCGAGAGCTTTGCCTCAGACTCAGCTCCCTCTTCACCACAACAGTCCGATACAGCGACCGCATCACTGCTGACGCCGCACCGATCCGTCTATCGATCTCACGCTCCATCCGTCCCTCACTGAGAACATGACCCCGAGATACTTGAACTCCTCCACTTGAGGCAAGGACTCCCCACCGACCTGAAGCCGGGAAACCACCTTTTTCCGATGGAGAACCATGGCCTCAGATTTGGAGGTGCTGATCCTCATCCCGGCCGCTTCACACTCGGCTGCAAACCGCTGTTTAAAGTAAAACAATCAAATGGGCCACTGTATAGAAAACACCACTATGGAAAAGAGTTATTAGATGCATGAAGATAAAGGATGAAGAAATGGTTTATCTGAGGGAAATATCTAGAGATCCTGAATTTAAGGCAAACACAACAGATCAACTGTTTAAAAATGGTCAAATGGAATCTTTTGAAAACATTTCTAAACAATATAACATACCAAGAAATCAATTTTATAAATATTTGCAAATTAGAAGGTACTTGAATAGTAAATTAGGAAAGATTAAAGGTGACCTAAACCCCCTGATAACGTATATGGCAAGTTCCCGAGTGGGAACAGATCTGTGCTGGAGTCCATAAAACCATGGGTTCCTTGTTTTGGAGAGAGTTCGTTTGGAAAATTATTATGAGATACTTCTTGACTCCAGAAAGTATGAGTAAATATAAAGGGGCAAAAATTGCAAATGTTGGAGGAATTGTGGAGAAGAAATTGCAAATTACGCACATATTTTCTATACCTGTAAAATAATACAACCCTACTGGAAGAAGTATTTCAAATTGTTGAAGCGATACTGGGAAAGAAACTTGATTTAAAATCAGAAAATATTATATTAGGAAAAATCCCAATGAATATAAACTTAGATCCTAAGTTCCATAGGATCCATAATCCTTAGAATCACAGCTTTAAAGATCATAACAAAGGAGTGGAAACAAAGTAATCCACTGGATATTAAAAAATGGATTAATATTATACAAGAAGTACATTTGAATGAGAAGTTAACCCACAAAATAAGGAACATGGACCATGAGTTTGACAAAAAATGGTTTATAAAAGAAATGGACAGCACATGAATATTGTGAATCAGCGGTGAACTGTGACTGTGCAGCGGAGGTCGACTGTACGTTGGGACTAGTTTCTACTAAGGGGGGGGGGGGGGTCAATAAATCAATAAAATAAAAATTAAACCTGTCGCTGAGCCTAGGAAAGCGGTGCAGGTGTATATTGTGTGGATTTGTGTTGGACTGAAGTGATAATGGATTTAAACAAATGGAAAATAAATAGTAGTAATGAAGTGTGTGGATACATATGCAAGTATACGGGTCGAGCACGTGCACTGGGCCAAGAGGAGGGGGAGTGTGTTTTGGGACAATATGTGGTGTCTGGTGCGGGGTGTCTGCATGTGTGAGTCCCCTCTTAGTGCTTAGGCACCGTCTCATCCAAATAGACGGGTCTGGTACGATGTGGAACTGGGGCCGATCTGATGTAAAGGCCATTTATGTCGTTTACTTTATTTGTGTTGTGTATATCTTATTCCTCCTTGTTATTTTATTACTGTTTTTTTGGTGTTTGTTGTTTTTTGTGTGTTTGTCTCTTTCTTATGTTTGTGGGTATGTTTTTGTATATTGTCTACTTATTTTTGAAAAATTATAAAAATAAAGTAATAAAATATATGGGCCACTGCTGGAGCTAGTGTTTGTGTTTTAGTTTATTTAATAACATGTTTTTTGGTTTCGTTGTCCGTCCCATCAGCAGAAATGTCCCTTTGCGCTCGGCTTCGACGCAGAGTTGGCAGCTCCTTTTGTGGACGGACTGGAGGGGGGGGCGAGGGGGGGGATGCTGAGACAGAGCTCGGCTGGTACAGTGATAAACAACGGGACAAAGCCTCCACTGTCTCTGACGCTCTGGGACTACAACCGGACTCAACCCGGACCCAGGGCTTTAGTCCGTCTTTAGACTGTCTTTAGACCTGGTTTGGACCGTCTTTAGCGCTGGGTTAGACCTGCTTAGACCTGCTTTAGACCTGGTTTGGACCTGGTTTAGACCTGCTTTAGACCTGGTTTGGACCTGGTTTAGACCGTCTTTAGTGCTGGGTTAGACCTGCTTTAGTCACTGGATGTCTGTGGATTAACCCGAGCTCGTTTCTCGACACTTTATAACAAACTAAACTGAATCCCGGGGATGGATCTGACTCGTCTCTGAGACCGGGTTCAGTTCTGGCTCCGTCCTGGAGCTGCACGGAGTTTCCAAACCCCCGACTGAAAGAACGGGCCACTCGACTGAATCCTTGTCCTGAGTCTGGTTTGGCTCAGACGCCTTTGGGACCGGACACTTGTGACCGTCAGCGGAGGTGAGTAAAAGTACAGGTAATGAGTCCGCTCCTTAAAAACAGACTTAACAACATTGTGATTACACATTAAAGGGCATGGTTTCCCCTCTTAACCCAGTGCATTTTCTCCAGTTCGGCTTTACCCAAATCGAGAAGCAAAAGAGCGAAAAAAAATAAAAGTAAACGAGAGCCATGAAAGAGCCACACAACTGCAATCTTAGCTTTCAAATGGCTGGCCTCGAGGCTGTACATCTTTAGATTTGGGTAAAGCTGAACACTCAGTTAAAGGGTAAGAGGTTAATGAAGGTGTATAATGTGTAACAAAGTGAACGTGGCTTTTTAAGCAGTTTAACGACCACATAGTAAAGTTTAAATACAGAAAATAATCTGCACTTATTTCATGTCTTAAGATTTATCAAAAGAGTTTTAGTTTAGTTGATTTGTTTATTTGAGCAGTTTACAGAGGACAGAGAACTGGACAAAACTTTCGAGCCAAAACAAAGTCCGTTTCAGCTTAAACTGCAGCGGAACGTGTGTTCGTTCATAGTTTTCATATTTTCATTCAACTTACGGAGACTAATGTTCAGAGAAGTTTAGATTTAAGGCCAGTTTGTAACTGGCCCACTGTGACGTGTATTATTATTATTATTATGACCTGAAGAGTTGAGGGTTGTTTTCTTCTGTCTCTGTATGTGAGTGATGTCACCGATCAGGAAAGTGGAGCCTCTGATCTCAGGTTCAGCTGCAGCAGAGAAATGTTTCTCTGAGTTTCCCGAAAGCAGACTCTAAAGTGTTTAAACGCTCTGTGATTCCCCCAGAAGAGGGCGCTGTCCACAGAGAGTAGATTGTTTTGTTCTAATGTGGAGCTTCATTTGAGCCGTTTATGCTTTAAATCAAACGCCTCAAACTGTGACTGGAGTGAATCCTGCTCTGACTTTAGAACAAGGTTTAAACCTTTAAGGAAGAACTGAAGGATTTAATGTTGTTTAACCTCTTAACCCCCACCTGAACCGAGCACCCGTTCTCCAGTTTTCTCCGACAATAACAAAATATAAAACCAACATAGCAGCAACAAATGAGCCACAAAAACATGCCAGAAAAGCAATAACAACACAACAAAGAAGTGAGAAAAAGAGAAAACACATGAAAAACTCCAGTATCGCTTCACATTGCTCTGCAGTCTTTACCTAAATCTAAAGCTGAGCTGGAGAAAATGCGCTCGTTAAAGGTCAGAGGTTAAAAGTGACTGTGATGCAAATGTGCCTGAGTTTCCTTATTCCAGTGTTGCCATAGTTACCTTGCAAAAGTAATCTGATTACTCCTTTTAGACGTTTGTGCTGAGAGAGAAGGAGTTTCAGTTTGTGCCAGTTTCTGTTTCATGTGGAAAAAGTTACTTTAAAACTGTAATATATTCTTTATTAGTAGTTACTGATGTTTGTTTTACATATTACAGTTTACTGAGTTACTTTGAGTGACTTTGAGTGACTTTGAGTGACTTTGAGTTACTTTGAGTTACTTTTGGCAAAACATAAAGTGAAAATAGTAGTAACGCCCAGAGCAAAAGTGCAGTCAGACTTTTTCTTTTCTTTCCCCAATTTAAAAAAATGACCCAAAAAATTTACACACAAAATTGTTAATTTTTCATATAAAAAGTGAGTTTGGCCAGAATTTGGATTTACATTTTAAAACTCCCTTGGGTCAAAGATCAGTAACACATTTGATTTTCAATATTTTTTTAGTTTTTATGTAAAGTTGAGTTTTCAAATTTTCTGCCCCATTGACTCCCCTTACAAACTCACATTTTCATGGCTCTGCCGTCACACTTTAAAATCATATTTTTGGTTATTTGTGTTTCTTCTGATCAGAGGAGGAAACATTTGTGATTTTTATAGTTCAAACTGAATTTTGAGTATTTACCCTGAAACTGCATTTCTATGGGAAAAACCTAATATCACAGTGAGGCTGTTTCTGTGGAGTTATGAGGCTCATGGGGGAGAGGCTTATACAGGGCGTTAGGGGAGGTCTGTGGGGAGGTGCTGGGGGGTGTTGGAGGGTTTTTGAGTTGGGTGTGGATGGGAGTGTGTGGGGTATATACTGGCTGGGGGGGGGGGGGTGTAGATGTGTTGGTGGGGTGGTGTTGAGGGTGTGTGGGGGATATTCTAGCCTGGGGAGGGGTGTAGAGGTGTTGTGGTGTGTTGGGGGTGTGTGGGGGATGTACTAGCCCGGGGCGGGGTGTATGTGTGGGGGGGATATACTTGTCCGGGGCGGGGTGTAGGTGTGTTTGGGGGGGTCTGGGTTTTTTTTGGGATAAAGTGATTAAGTGTGGACAGACCACACAGAGCAACAGAGCAGAAACATCCATGAGTCTGTGACTGAGCTACAGAGACTTGTTCTTGTTCATGAGTCTGATGGCGGAGGGGAAAACTGTTCAAGTGGCGGGAGGTGTGGGTCTGGATAGACCGTAGCCTCCTGCCTGAAGGGAGAGGGGTGAATAGTCCGTGTCCAGGGTGAGAAGGGTCAGCTGTGATCCGACCCACACGCCTCCGGGTCCTGGAGGTGAACAGGTCCTGGAGAGATGGAGCTCACACCCAATCACCTTCTCTGCAGCAGCACAATGCGCTGCAGTCGGTGCTTGTCCCGTTCTGTAGCGCCGGGGAACCACACGGTGATGGAGCAGGTGAGGATGGACCACACGGTGATGGAGGAGGTGAGGATGGACCACACGGTGATGGAGGAGGTGATGGCCGTGTAAAACTGCACCAGCATCCTCTGCTGGGCCTTCTTGATGAGGGCGCTGATGGTCGGCTCCCATTTGAGGTCCTGGGTGATGGTGGTGCCCAGGAAACGGTAGGAGCCCACGATGGAAATGGGGGTGGGAGAGTCTGTCAGGGCGAGGGGGGACGGTGGGGCTGTGTCTATCCTAAAGTCCACGATCATCTCCACTGTCTTCTGAGTGTTCAGCTCCAGGTTGTTGTGGCTGCACCAGGACACCAGCCGTTCCACCTCTCTCCTGTAGGCGGACTCATCACTGTCCGAGATGAGCCCGATGAGGGTGGTGTCGTCCGCAAACTTGATCAGTTTAACGGACTGGTGACTGGAGGTGCAGCAGTTTGTGTACAGGGAGAAGAGCCAGGGGGAAAGTACACAGCCCTGAGGAGTTCCAGTGTTTGTAGTCCGAGTGTCCGAGACGATCTTCCCCAGCCGCACGTGCTGTCTCCGGTCCGTCAGGAAGTCAGTGATCCACCTGCAGAGGGAGTCGGGCACGCTGAGCTGGTAGAGCTCGTCTCGTAGCAGTCCAGGGAGGATGGTGTTGAAGTGGAGCTGAAGTCCACAAACAGGATCCTGGCGTAGGTTCCTGGTGAGTCCAGATGCTCCAGGGTGAAGTGGAGGGCCAGATTGACTGCGTCGTCCACAGACCTGTTGGCTCTGTAGGCGAACTGCAGCGGGTCCAGGAGGGGGGCGGTGATGTCCTTGAGGTGGGGCAGGACCAAGTGCTCAAAAGACTTCATGACCACAGACATCAGCGCCACCGGCCTGTAGTCATTAAGTCCTGTGATCCGTGGGAGACACCATCCGGCCCCTAGGGGCCTTCTGCAATTTCAGTGTCAGGAACTACCGACGCACTTCCTCCTCACTGATGGAGAGAGCAGGGGGGGAGGGAGGGTCTGTGGTGCCCTTTGATCAAGTGCTGGGGTCGTTGATTATGGAGATGATGATGGGGGAGCAGGGGCAGCTGGAGTGTCTAGAGAGGTGTCAAAGGCTGATGGGCGCTCATGGCGGCAGTAGTGTGTATTCAGACCCTGGGCGAGGGACAGGTCGTTCAGAGCCCGGGGGGCCTTTTCTTGTAGTTAGTGATAGCCCTAAGCCCCCGCCACATTGCTCCAGTAATATCAAAGTGATTTTTATCACTTTACTTTATACTCATACACATCTGTAAATATAATCCCACTGTTGTTCTAAGTCAATTGTTGTCGTCTTACCATATCTTACTTTTTACTTCTTATGTTGTATCTTATTTATTAATATTCCTTATGCCCTTAAAGCCTTACAGTTTAAAGTTTTATAGCTTATTTAGTGTCCGTATATTCATCCAGGTTGTTACCAGCCTTTAACGCTTCCCAGCCATGTTTGGAAACAAAAACACCTGACAACTACCCCCACCATGGACAACCACCTCCACCTCCCCCCCCAGCACCTCCCCACAGACCTGATTTGTTTGTCTGATCTGACAGAACGGAGGTTTGTCCAGGTCACAATCCACCGTCTCTGACTGTGTTACAAATCAGTGTTTCCTCCTTCACTGCAAAGATCGTGCTTTAACTTTCTGTTCATACTTCGCCCTAAATAAACGTTTTATAGCTTTAGAGCGTAGAGCGCCAAGTCCGATCATTAATACTACACGTGTTACATTCACAGGGGCCATGGCGGAGCGAGGCGGGGCCCTGAGGACCACCTTCTGAGGACCACTTTTTGAGGCCGGTCTGGAGGATCAGGTCTTTGACTCGTGGAGACGGAGCGACAGGACGAAGAGGAGGAGATCCAGAGATGGAGGAGTACAAACGACAGACCAGCTCCCACAGCCAGACCAGATACTACCGGGTAATCCCCCACACTCCCCCACAAGGGCGCTCCTATTGGCTGATCCCACACAAGGGCGCTCCTATTGGCTGATCCCCCACATGGGCGCTCCTATTGGCTGATCCCACACACTCTCCCACATGGGCGCTCCTATTGGCTGATCCCCCACACTCTCCCACATGGGCGCTCCTATTGGCTGATCCCCCACACTCTCCCACATGGGCGCTCCTATTGGCTGATCCCACACACTCCCCCACATGGGCGCTCCTATTGGCTGATCCCACACACTCTCCCACATGGGCGCTCCTATTGGCTGATCCTACACCCTCCCCCACACGGGCGCTCCTATTGGCTGATCCCCCACACTCTCCCACATGGGCGCTCCTATTGGCTGATCCCCCACATGGGCGCTCCTATTGGCTGATCCCCCACACTCTCCCACATGGGCGCCCCTATTGGCTGATCCCCCACATGGGCGCTCCTATTGGCTGATCCCACACACTCCCCCACATGGGCGCTCCTATTGGCTGATCCCACACACTCCCCCACATGGGCGCTCCTATTGGCTGATCCCCCACACTCTCCCACATGGGCGCTCCTATTGGCTGATCCCCCACATGGGCGCCCCTATTGGCTGATCCCCCACACTCTCCCACATGGGCGCTCCTATTGGCTGATCCCCCACACTCTCCCACATGGGCGCTCCTATTGGCTGATCCCACACACTCCCCCACATGGGCGCTCCTATTGGCTGATCCCACACACTCCCCCACATGGGCGCTCCTATTGGCTGATCCCCCACACTCTCCCACATGGGCGCTCCTATTGGCTGATCCCACACACTCCCCCACATGGGCGCTCCTATCGGCTGATCCCCCACACTCTCCCACATGGGCGCTCCTATCGGCTGATCCCCCACACTCTCCCACATGGGCGCTCCTATTGGCTGATCCCCCACACTCTCCCACATGGGCGCTCCTATTGGCTGATCCCCCACACTCTCCCACATGGGCGCTCCTATTGGCTGATCCCCCACACTCTCCCACATGGGCGCTCCTATTGGCTGATCCCCCACACTCTCCCACATGGGCGCTCCTATTGGCTGATCCCACACACTCCCCCACATGGGCGCTCCTATTGGCTGATCCCCCACACTCTCCCACATGGGCGCTCCTATTGGCTGATCCCCCACACTCTCCCACATGGGCGCTCCTATTGGCTGATCCCACACATGGGCGCTCCTATTGGCTGATCCCCCACACTCTCCCACATGGGCGCTCCTATTGGCTGATCCCACACACTCTCCCACATGGGCGCTCCTATTGGCTGATCCCCCACACTCTCCCACATGGGCGCTCCTATTGGCTGATCCCCCACATGGGCGCTCCTATTGGCTGATCCCCCACACTCTCCCACATGGGCGCCCCTATTGGCTGATCCCCCACATGGGCGCTCCTATTGGCTGATCCCCCACACTCTCCCACATGGGCGCTCCTATTGGCTGATCCCCCACACTCTCCCACATGGGCGCTCCTATTGGCTGATCCCACACACTCCCCCACATGGGCGCTCCTATTGGCTGATCCCACACACTCCCCCACATGGGCGCTCCTATTGGCTGATCCCCCACACTCTCCCACATGGGCGCTCCTATTGGCTGATCCCACACACTCCCCCACATGGGCGCTCCTATTGGCTGATCCCACACACTCCCCCACATGGGCGCTCCTATTGGCTGATCCCACACACTCCCCCACATGGGCGCTCCTATTGGCTGATCCCCCACACTCTCCCACATGGGCGCTCCTATTGGCTGATCCCCCACACTCTCCCACATGGGCGCTCCTATTGGCTGATCCCACACACTCTCCCACATGGGCGCTCCTATTGGCTGATCCCCCACACTCTCCCACATGGGCGCTCCTATTGGCTAATCCCACACACTCCCCCACATGGGCGCTCCTATTGGCTGATCCCCCACACTCTCCCACATGGGCGCTCCTATTGGCTGATCCCACACACTCCCCCACATGGGCGCTCCTATTGGCTGATCCCACACACTCTCCCACATGGACGCTCCTATTGGCTGATCCCACACACTCCCCCACATGGGCGCTCCTATTGGCTGATCCCACACACTCCCCCACATGGGCGCTCCTATTGGCTGATCCCACACACTCCCCCACATGGGCGCTCCTATTGGCTGATCCCCCACACTCTCCCACATGGGCGCTCCTATTGGCTGATCCCACACACTCCCCCACATGGGCGCTCCTATTGGCTGATCCCACACACTCTCCCACATGGGCGCTCCTATTGGCTGATCCCCCACACTCTCCCACATGGGCGCTCCTATTGGCTGATCCCCCACACTCCCCCACAAGGGCGCTCCTATTGGCTGATCCCCCACACTCTCCCACATGGGCGCTCCTATTGGCTGATCCCCCACACTCTCCCACATGGGCGCTCCTATTGGCTGATCCCCCACACTCTCCCACATGGGCGCTCCTATTGGCTGATCCCCCACACTCCCCCACATGGGCGCTCCTATTGGCTGATCCCACACACTCCCCCACATGGGCGCTCCTATTGGCTGATCCCACACACTCCCCCACATGGGCGCTCCTATTGGCTGATCCCACACACTCCCCCACATGGGCGCTCCTATTGGCTGATCCCCCACACTCTCCCACATGGGCGCTCCTATTGGCTGATCCCACACACTCCCCCACATGGGCGCTCCTATTGGCTGATCCCACACACTCTCCCACATGGGCGCTCCTATTGGCTGATCCCCCACACTCTCCCACATGGGCGCTCCTATTGGCTGATCCCCCACACTCCCCCACAAGGGCGCTCCTATTGGCTGATCCCCCACACTCTCCCACATGGGCGCTCCTATTGGCTGATCCCCCACACTCTCCCACATGGGCGCTCCTATTGGCTGATCCCACACACTCTCCCACATGGGCGCTCCTATTGGCTGATCCCCCACACTCCCCCACATGGGCGCTCCTATTGGCTGATCCCCCACACTCTCCCATGATGTTTTTCATTGCGTTTTTTGTCGCTCTTTTGTTGCATTTTCGTGTCACTTTTCTGTTACTTTGTTGTTTTTGGTTTTTTTGTGTAATGGTGTAATTTTGCACATGTGGTCGAGCCACAAAAACAGGACGAAAGTGTGACATCATGAGGAAGAAGCTTAGATGAGTTTTGTCGGTGAGGTTTTACTCTGGCCTAGAGGCTCCAGTCGAGAAGCATGTTCATGTATACTGCACATGTCGTACACAAGGCAACTCAATGTATTTAAAAACATGCTCTTAAATTTAGAGTCGAGCTAAAGTCTGGTTCACCAGGAAACAAGAGACCAATCAATAGAACGTAGTAGTCGCGTTAGCGCCCTCTATAGGGTTACAGAACAGCTGTAATGGAGGCACAGCCGTGATAATTTAAATTTGTTCATAAAAAAAAAACATGTTTATGACTAAAACGCCTTATTTCTAATATGAAACATTTAAATAACAAAAGTTTTAAATAATAATAATAAAACAATAGTAAATAAATACCAATATAACGATGAGCTTCATTATTATCTGACACAGAAACATCATTCTGATAAAAACGTCTCATTTAGACGGTTTAACTATTGTTTAAACTGGCTCCACAGCGCCTCCCTTTGCCATTAGACTTCCCTTCAGTGGCCGCTTGCGGTACTGCAGCCCTTTGTATCCGCGTTATTAAAAGGGCTCGCTCTGCGCATGCTCCTGGCCAAAGCGCCTGACGCGGCCACAGGAAGCGCTCCGTGTCCTCCTCCTGCTCCTCCTGCTCCTCCTGCATCAGCAGTGCCTCCTCCTGCTCCTCTGCCGCCGGGGGGCTCTGCTGCCGGGGCTCTGCGATGGGATGCTGCGGCAGCGCGGAGGTACGTACGTGCGGGGAGAGGAACCGAACCGACACCTGCCACAGACTCTGGCTCTAATCCGGGCCCAGGACTCAGACTCAGGCCCAGATTAGAGCCGCGCTAATCCGAGCACAGCGCGCTCCTCACGCTCCTCCTGCGGCCCAGGCCCAGGTCCGCGCCTGGGACCGTCAGGACCGAGCCTCAGTCCGGGACCGAGAGGCGGCGGGACGCGGCGCACACGCAGGTCACGGCCGTGCATTGTTCCTTTAGAAGAAGCGAGAGCACCTGTCCCTCTTCAGGCCTCTGTCCCATAGTGTGGACTGAGGAGACACTGTCCCTCTGTCCCAGAGACAAACAGACTAAATAACAGACAGTGGCATTTTAGTATCAGAGATTTGCTCAGAGGGTTTTTGAATCTGGGTTAGTTTTGGAATAAACTAGTAATTTATTAAAACAACTCCTTGTTTTTTTTGTTTTTTTGTTTTTTTGTTTAAAGCTCAATATCTTATCTGTAAAAATGTTTAAAAACCTTCCAAATGTCGTTCAGTGGAGGCTTTAAAGTGTGGAGTCTGTAGGAGCGCCTTAAGTGCAGATGTTGTTGGAGTGAAGTGTCTTGCTCAAGGGTTAATGCTTTAACTTCTTAACCCCCAGCTTAACCGTTCACATTTTCTCCAGTTTGGTTTTACCCAAATCTAAAAGCTTATTACTTGAACAACAAGCAAAAACAATACAAAAAGAGAGGATCAGTTTTGTAGGTCTTAGCTTTCAAATTAAGCGTTACTGTGGCCTAGAGGCTGTAAACTCCAGTCGAGAAGCTTTAGATTTGGGTAAAGCCGAGATGGAGAAAATGTGCTCTGTTAAGGCGGGGGTAAGACGTTAATAACTATGAGACACTTCTGATATAAAGCACAGTCGTCCTGCGGTTTCTGAGTTGGGGCGGGGCCGATCCTGGTTGGGCGGGGCCGATCCTGGTTGGGCGGGACCGGTCCTGGTTGGGCGGGGCCGGTCCTGGTTGGGCGGGACCGGTCCTGGTTGGGCGGGGCCGGTCCTGGTTGGGCGGGGCCTTTCCTGGTTGGGCGGGACCGGTCCTGGTTGGGCGGGGCCTTTCCTGGTTGGGCGGGGCCGGTCCTGGTTGGGCGGGGCCGGTCCTGGTTGGGCGGGGCCTTCTCCGTCAGGGATTACTCTCGTGTCATGGCCGTTTGTTTTTGTCCGAGCTCCACAGGTCGTTTATTTCTGACCCCACGTGACGTCCCACCGACCACGGGTCGACCCAGAGCGCAGTATTTAAATAAACCAATGAATATAATGTTTCTAATGTGACCTCTGACCTTTAGCTCGAGCGATCGAGAACTTCCTCTCGGATCTGACTGATATTTATCCATCAATATTTGAGTCTTTATTCCCGGGGTTTAGCGACGCCACGGTGGTTCCTCACCTGGAGGGCGGGGTCAGAGGCTCAAGTGCTTTAACCTTTGACCCCCGCCTTAACTGAGCACACTTTCTCCAGCTTTACCCAAATCTAAAAGCTTCTGCACTGTTGAGTTTACAGCCTCTAGGTCAGTGTAACACCTCATTTGAAAGCTAAGACCCTTAAAAATTATTGTAACTTTTGTTGTCGCTTTGTCGCCACTTTTTTGTTTTTCGTCGCTCTTTAGTCGTGTGTTTTTGTCGCGTTATTGTTGCTTTCATGACACTGGACCAGGGTGGAGTCAAACAGGAAGCAGAGTCAACCAGGAAGCAGAGTCAAACAGGAAGCAGAGTCAACCAGGAAGCAGAGTCAACCAGGAAGCAGAGTCAAACAGGAAGCAGAGTCAAACAGGAAGCAGAGTCAACCAGGAAGCAGAGTCAAACAGGAAGCAGAGTCAAACAGGAAGCAGAGTCAACCAGGAAGCAGAGTCAAACAGGAAGCAGAGTCAAACAGGAAGCAGAGTCAAACAGGAAGCAGAGTCAAACAGGAAGCAAAGTCAACCAATCAGCGAAGGGTCTGCTGTTGATGTGGTGTTATTAGCGGTTAATATTGGCGCAGGATTATGAACCGCTGATGGGAGAGACACTCTTTCTCTGTCTCTGAGCCGTTCGTAGATTGTGACGCAAATAAACGAATCTGATTGCACAGGATCGGTTTGATTTTGAGGATACCGTTAAAGGGGGCGAGAGGTCCTGTATAGAAACATATAGAGGGGAATCATTGTGGTCTCACCAGGCTAATAATATTTAGGACAAAAGACAAAACACATCTCGTTTCATTACACAAAGATAAAATCAAAAAACTGAACTAAAGTTTGTTCACTTTGTCTGAAGTGAGTTCCTCAAGTTAAGCTTTGTATCAACTAGAGCTGAAAAGAATATCGTCGACAAGATCAAAACTCGTGTTTCCTTGTTCCCTTGTTTCCTTGTCTTCGTGTTTCCTTTTTCCTTGTGTTTCCTTTTTCCCGTGTTTCCTTTTTCCTTGTGTTTCCTTTTTCCCGTGTTTCCTTTTTCCTTGTGTTTCCTTTTTCCTTGTGTTTCCTTGTTCTCGTATTTCCTTGTTCTCGTGTTTCCTTGTCTTCGTATTTCCTTGTTCTCGTGTTTCCTTGTTCTCGTGTTTCCTTGTTCTCGTGTTTCCTTGTTCTCGTGTTTCCTTGTTCTCGTGTTTCCTTGTTCTCGTGTTTCCTTTTTCTCGTGTTTCCTTGTTCTCGTGTTTCCTTGTCTTCGTGTTTCCTTTTTCTCGTGTTTCCTTGTTCCTAAGTTTCCTTGTTCCCGTGTTTAAAGCCGTGTTGTGTGTGATTTGTTTCTGGCAGAGGCCTAAGAGAGAGTGGCGCCCCCTGGAGGACCGCAGCTGCACAGACCTGCCCTGGTTCCTGCTCTTCACTGCCTTCTGCGTCGGCATGGTAATGCCTCACCTGTCAGTCACAGGTTTATGTCTCAGAGCGCCCTCTGCTGGCAGCGGGGCGTCAATCATTAAACGTTTTCTACTGATTGGATCAAGCGTCGCCTCGTTTCAGCCAATCAGAGCCGAGTTCAACGCGACCAATCACAAACAGTGCATTAGCTTCAGATTCTGAAGGATCCAGATGTTTCCAGCTGTTGTGCAGATTCAGGTTTCTGTCAAAGCCTCGTTGTTTTTCTTAAAAATTAGTTGTAAAAGTCGTTGTGTGTGAAGTTTGTTTATGGTCGACTCAAATAGTCAATATGTGACAAACCTTTTTACCTCTTCTGCCTTGAGCCTCTGCCGTGTGAGTGACAGACGTGTTCTCCAATCAGAACGATGGAGCCTCAGTCTCGTGCAGAGCAAACTGAAATGACCTGTGGGCCGGACTGGCTCAAGGAATGATCATTTCCTCACAGAGCAGGTTGAGGTGGCTCATCTCTGAAGTCTTAGTGCTTAAGCACTACAGACATAGGTCTGATGTCTGTAGTGCTTAAGCACTACAAACATCAGACCTATGTTTGTAGTGCTTAAGCACTACAGACATCAGACCTATGTTTGTAGTGCTTAAGCACTACAGACATCAGACCTATGTTTGTCTACATCTCCATCAAACAAACCAAATCAATCAAATAAGGGCTGCTCGACTTCAACAGAAAACCTAACGGTGATTTTGATATTTTATAAATGGCATATGTTTTATTTTTCATGCACTTGAGCTGCAGATGAACGTCTTAAACCTGTTAGATACAAATCTGTGAGAGGCGTGTTTAAGGATTCATTTACATGTAAAAGACATTTAGACACAGTTTGATACAATGAGACGCGTGTACGTGTACGTGTTTCCACCACCTCAGCCCGATTCATGGACAAAATTATTTGTGACACAATCCGACCTGCTGGACGCCACACACTCGTGTGTTATGAGCGTGACAATAGTTTGCCGTTTGTGTGACACACGTGGAGTTTGTTTTCGGCGACTGCAGAAACTTCTGATCGGCAGAAGCCAAAGGAAGCGAGGCTCGATTGTTCTGACTGGAGAACAATCGCAGTAGCGTCTGTTTCTAACATGGTTACAGACGGTCTGAGGTAAATATTAGGGATGGGCCGAGATCTCGTGTAATGTGTACGATATATTGATTGGAACTAAAAAAAGAAAGAAAACGTTGACGTTTTTAAGGTCAGTCGCTTGGAACCACTGCCTCTGTGTTCAAACCTGCAGACTGGAGCCGCTGCAGATTCACGCCTGCAGATCCAGACTCGCACCTCGTTACTTTCTCTTTCATTTACGAACTAAAGGCTCTGCTGTTGGAAGCCATGTTTTACCGCTGCACGCCGCGGCGAGTCCGGGTGGATCCGTCGTCTAGTTTGTGACTGTACACGCGCATCTACTGCACAACACGGATGTTACACGTGCATCTACTGCACAACACGGATGTTACACGCGCATCTACTGCACAACACAGATGTTACATGCGAGGGTGAGGGCGCAGAATATGAAGGGATGATTACAGAGAAGAGGTCAGTCTAACAGTAGAATCACTCTCTGTTTAATGTTTAAAGCCTCCTGTGTCTGGAACAGACTGTTTAGATACTAAATCTAAACCTGTCTCCTCCTCCTCCACCTGAAATCAACTTTTAAGCTTCAAATTATATCTAACTATTTTAATTTGGAAATGTAATCAGAATACACCTGTCAAAAGAGCCAAATGTATTAGCCTTGTGCTAATATTAAACTGTATGCACAAATAGAGCCTGATGATATTGGTAAAATCTTATCATTTCCCATCGTTATTAGTTTGTTCATTGTGTTACAAACAATACAATACAATGGCTCCCTACAAAGGAAACATAATTGCAAAATATTATGTATTATTGCAAATTATGTAAAAGTCTCGTCTCGTTCTCGTGGACTCAATCTTGTGTCCCGTCTCATCTCGTGGGATTTTTATCTCCGCCCACCACTAGTAAATATGAGTTTCATAAAACAGCAGTGTTTGGCAGATGCTTTTCTGCAGCTGAATCAGGAGAAAGAGAGAGAGCGACACGTTTATTAGAGAAGATTCAAACTAAGGATTAGATTAGATTATTTATTTGAAAAGGGACAGTGCACATTAATCAACATTTTACAATGTAAATATGCCCGAGTTAGCAGAAAAAGCTAATTTTCGTCGGCAGACCCTTTGGCAGATGTCAAAGCCAGCCTAAGGACAGAAATAAAATCATACACCAATTTACAAAGACAATATAGTTACGAAAATACATAGTACATAAAAAGCTACGAAAATACATAGTACATAAAATGAGCCACGTATATATTTTCAGTATAACTAGTGCTCACAAGTCTGTGTCTCCACAAGCCACTTTTTGGCATTCTTTTTAAATGAATAGAATGAGGAAGACTCACGAATTGATTTAGGCACTGTGTTCCACTGATGGGAGGCTTTATAAGAAAAAACGTTCTGCCCAAAAACAGTTTTTCTGAGGGGGAGGATGCAGTCTTCCCTCACTGCCCCTCGAGTTACTCTGGCTGCACTTGATCTGAAGTTTACAAACTCGCTCAGTGAGGGGGGAGCAGAGCCAGTTTTAATTCTATACATTAAGCAGATGTTTTTGAATTTTATAAGATTATCCCAATTTAGTAGCTTATATTTCTGTAAAATCTGACAATGGTGATATCTATAGGGTTTTTTATCCAATGTTTTGAGCGCTTGTTTATATAATGATTTCATGGGATTGATCGTTGTGGCATGTGTGTTTGACCAACTTAAGATACAGTATGTGATATGTGAAAGGATCATGGAAAAAAAGTATATTTTGGCAGCTTGAATTGACAAACAGTCTCTAATGAACCGAAAATTTGATAAACAGAATTTAATCTTATTGCTAGTATATTGGATGTGTGTTTTGAAGCTGAGGTTTGAATCAATGTATAATCCTAGGTATTTAAATTCTGTAACGACTTGTATTTTTTGCCCTCCTATTGAAATATCTGGAATAATGTTTATGGTATTTTTTGTGTTTTTTGAAAAGAACATACAAACAGTTTTGGATATATTCAGTTGAAGGCAAGATTTTTCGAGCCAAGATGTGACCGACGCCATGGCCTCTGTTAGCTTTGTAGTAACCTCCTCTGCTGTTTTGCCATGTGCAAAGATGACTGTATCGTCTGCATACATAAGGGTGTTACAGGTCTTGGATACTGATGGTAAATCATTAATGTACATGCTAAACAGAATTGGGCCAATTATTGAACCTTGTGGCACTCCAGTAGACAATTGTAATGGATGGGAATTATGATTGTTGATTTGTACGACTTGTGTGCGAGCTGAAAGGTATGATTTAATAAGATTGATATATTTTGTGGAAAAGTTAAAATTCTGGAGTTTCTGTAATAGAATTGAATGGTTGACTGTATCAAATGCTTTCCGCAGATCGAGAAAAACTGCCCCCACTATTCCCCCTTTGTCTAATGAGGACTTGACTTTTTCCAGAAAGTAACAAGTTGCTGTATCAGTGGAATGATTGGACCTAAATCCAAATTGCATTGGATGCAAAGAAGAGGAGCTGTTACTAAGATGATCAACTATTTGTTCAACAACCAGCTTTTCATAAACTTTGGACATGATAGGTAAAATACTAATTGGCCTGTAATTAGAGGTCAATTGAGCATTACCACTTTTAAGTATTGGAATTACACGTGCAAGTTTCCATGATTCAGGGAAAACCCCTTCACTGATTGACATATTGATAATGTGCGTTAACGGATTGATAACTGATTGACTTATTTGTTTTAGCATATACGTGTCCAGGCCATATGCATCCTTAGCTCTTGATGTCTTTAAGAGTGCTATTGCTTTTGCCACTTCAGATGTGGATACAGGGCTTGGGTATAGCGGAGGCTCATTTGATACAATTATACAGCAGGGAGGTACGTTTTGGCTTTGTAGAGGAAAACTTTTAGCTATCGTCATCACCGAGTCAACAAAGTAGTCATTGAGAATCCGAGCCACATCCAATGGATTCTGTGATAGTCTACCATTATTATTTAGCTGTAATGTTTTATGAGAGGAGGTGGCTTTAGCAGTTAGTTTATTGATCTGTGGCCAGATGGCTTTAGAGTTACCATGACAATTATTAATAATAGTTATGAAAAAGTCTGCCTTTGCTTTTCTCAATTGTCTTGTCACCTTATTCCGGAGCATAGTGAATTTTTGTCGGTCACAAATTAATTTTGACTTATTAGCTACTTTAAGAGCATTGTCTCTTGCTTTCATTAATTGTTTTATAATCTCATTGACCCATGGGAAAGAAGACTTTTTACTTTTATATTTAACCTTTATTGTGAACTCATTTATTTTTGACCGTAAGCACTCTGTAAATTTCTGACAGGAAATTTCAAGTTTATTATCTGATAGCAAAGTGCCCCAGTTTATGTTTCTTATTGCAGAGTTGAACTCTTCTTGTTTATTCTTCGGGATACCTATGAATTCCCTTTTTCCAGAATATGCAGAGAAACGTTGTCTAGTTAGCTTTCTTGATATTAGCACCATATTATGATCCGATAGTCCAGTTAGCATGTTATATGTTTTTACAATCCTTTCAGGGTGATTGGAGAAGATCAAATCAATTTGAGTGCTAGAATTGTTTGTGATCCGTGTTGGACCCTTCACCATCTGGACTAAGTTGAAGCCATTCATAATTTGCAACATTTTTTTCCTTGTTTTATGGTCCATCCAGTTCAGGTAAAAATCCCCCATCACAATAACCTCCTTTTTAAAATCACACTGCTTTAAAATGTCCTTGAACTTATCATAAAAATTAACACTAGCAGATGGTGGTCGGTATACAACAATTATTGTCAGGGACATCTGAGGAGAGAGAGTCATGTTTAACCCTAGGCATTCTAAGTCATTTGAGTTTTGCCATTGAATCTCATTGCATTGAATATTGTCTCTCACATACATTATCACGCCGCCCCCCTTGGTGTCAGCTCTGTCTTTTCGGTAGGTAATATAACCCGGAACTGAGACCGCCGCAGTAGGAGAGTTTTTATTTAGCCAAGTTTCGGATAAGCAAAAATAATCCAGGTTCGACTCTGATATCATGTGGTTTATTTGTTCGCTTTTTGATTTTAAACTGCGAATATTTAGATGTCCGCCTAGTAAACCTTTTGGTTTGGCCTTCGGATCCTAGATTATCCGTGCATTGTTTACAGTGTGCACTATTTTCCATTTCCTGTTCAGCCGTATCGCTTTATTCACCATTACGCGTTTGGTAGCGTTAGCGTTGCATGTGGATGTTTTTCTGACAGCTCTTTGTCTCTCGCAGATTTGTATCTCGTTACTGATGAAGCTGAATTGTAATATATGACAATTACAATGTTTAACAATAGTTTTACAAGTTTATTTGCGGCTCAATTACGGGAAACATAAAACATAGGCTATGCATAGTTAATAATAATCCTCTCGTGTGTTTCAGTCGTTTATAGTTAATAATAATCCTCGTGTGTTTCAGTCGTTTATAGTTAATAATAATCCCCTCGTGTGTTTCAGTCGTTTATAGTTAATAATAATCCTTGTGTGTTTCAGTCGTTTATAGTTAATAATAATCCTCGTGTGTTTCAGTCGTTTATAGTTAATAATAATCCTCGTGTGTTTCAGTCGTTTATAGTTAATAATAATCCTCTCGTGTGTTTCAGTCGTTTATAGTTAATAATAATCCTCTCGTGTGTTTCAGTCGTTTATAGTTAATAATAATCCTCGTGTGTTTCAGTCGTTTATAGTTAATAATAATCCTTGTGTGTTTCAGTCGTTTATAGTTAATAATAATCCTCTCGTGTGTTTCAGTCGTTTATAGTTAATAATAATCCTCGTGTGTTTCAGTCGTTTATAGTTAATAATAATCCTCGTGTGTTTCAGTCGTTTATAGTTAATAATAATCCTCGTGTGTTTCAGTCGTTTATAGTTAATAATAATCCTCGTGTGTTTCAGTCGTTTATAGTTAATAATAATCCTCTCGTGTGTTTCAGTCGTTTATAGTTAATAATAATCCCCTCGTGTGTTTCAGTCGTTTATAGTTAATAATAATCCTTGTGTGTTTCAGTCGTTTATAGTTAATAATAATCCTTGTGTGTTTCAGTCGTTTATAGTTAATAATAATCCTCGTGTGTTTCAGTCGTTTATAGTTAATAATAATCCTTGTGTGTTTCAGTCGTTTATAGTTAATAATAATCCTTGTGTGTTTCAGTCGTTTATAGTTAATAATAATCCTCGTGTGTTTCAGTCGTTTATAGTTAATAATAATCCTCGTGTGTTTCAGTCGTTTATAGTTAATAATAATCCTCGTGTGTTTCAGTCGTTTATAGTTAATAATAATCCTCGTGTGTTTCAGTCGTTTATAGTTAATAATAATCCTTGTGTGTTTCAGTCGTTTATAGTTAATAATAATCCCCTCGTGTGTTTCAGTCGTTTATAGTTAATAATAATCCTTGTGTGTTTCAGTCGTTTATAGTTAATAATAATCCTCTTGTGTGTTTCAGTCGTTTATAGTTAATAATAATCCTCGTGTGTTTCAGTCGTTTATAGTTAATAATAATCCTTGTGTGTTTCAGTCGTTTATAGTTAATAATAATCCTCGTGTGTTTCAGTCGTTTATAGTTAATAATAATCCTCGTGTGTTTCAGTCGTTTATAGTTAATAATAATCCTTGTGTGTTTCAGTCGTTTATAGTTAATAATAATCCTCGTGTGTTTCAGTCGTTTATAGTTAATAATAATCCTCTCGTGTGTTTCAGTCGTTTATAGTTAATAATAATCCTCGTGTGTTTCAGTCGTTTATAGTTAATAATAATCCTTGTGTGTTTCAGTCGTTTATAGTTAATAATAATCCTCTCGTGTGTTTCAGTCGTTTATAGTTAATAATAATCCTTGTGTGTTTCAGTCGTTTATAGTTAATAATAATCCTTGTGTGTTTCAGTCGTTTATAGTTAATAATAATCCTTGTGTGTTTCAGTCGTTTATAGTTAATAATAATCCTCGTGTGTTTCAGTCGTTTATAGTTAATAATAATCCTTGTGTGTTTCAGTCGTTTATAGTTAATAATAATCCTCGTGTGTTTCAGTCGTTTATAGTTAATAATAATCCTCGTGTGTTTCAGTCGTTTATAGTTAATAATAATCCTTGTGTGTTTCAGTCGTTTATAGTTAATAATAATCCCCTCGTGTGTTTCAGTCGTTTATAGTTAATAATAATCCTTGTGTGTTTCAGTCGTTTATAGTTAATAATAATCCTCTCGTGTGTTTCAGTCGTTTATAGTTAATAATAATCCTTGTGTGTTTCAGTCGTTTATAGTTAATAATAATCCTTGTGTGTTTCAGTCGTTTATAGTTAATAATAATCCTTGTGTGTTTCAGTCGTTTATAGTTAATAATAATCCTCGTGTGTTTCAGTCGTTTATAGTTAATAATAATCCTCGTGTGTTTCAGTCGTTTATAGTTAATAATAATCCTTGTGTGTTTCAGTCGTTTATAGTTAATAATAATCCTTGTGTGTTTCAGTCGTTTATAGTTAATAATAATCCTCGTGTGTTTCAGTCGTTTATAGTTAATAATAATCCTCGTGTGTTTCAGTCGTTTATAGTTAATAATAATCCTTGTGTGTTTCAGTCGTTTATAGTTAATAATAATCCTCGTGTGTTTCAGTCGTTTATAGTTAATAATAATCCTCTCGTGTGTTTCAGTCGTTTATAGTTAATAATAATCCCCTCGTGTGTTTCAGTCGTTTATAGTTAATAATAATCCTTGTGTGTTTCAGTCGTTTATAGTTAATAATAATCCTCTTGTGTGTTTCAGTCGTTTATAGTTAATAATAATCCTCGTGTGTTTCAGTCGTTTATAGTTAATAATAATCCTCGTGTGTTTCAGTCGTTTATAGTTAATAATAATCCTCTTGTGTGTTTCAGTCGTTTATAGTTAATAATAATCCTCGTGTGTTTCAGTCGTTTATAGTTAATAATAATCCTCGTGTGTTTCAGTCGTTTATAGTTAATAATAATCCTTGTGTGTTTCAGTCGTTTATAGTTAATAATAATCCTCGTGTGTTTCAGTCGTTTATAGTTAATAATAATCCTCTCGTGTGTTTCAGTCGTTTATAGTTAATAATAATCCTCGTGTGTTTCAGTCGTTTATAGTTAATAATAATCCTTGTGTGTTTCAGTCGTTTATAGTTAATAATAATCCTTGTGTGTTTCAGTCGTTTATAGTTAATAATAATCCTCGTGTGTTTCAGTCGTTTATAGTTAATAATAATCCTCATGTGTTTCAGTCGTTTATAGTTAATAATAATCCTCGTGTGTTTCAGTCGTTTATAGTTAATAATAATCCTCTCGTGTGTTTCAGTCGTTTATAGTTAATAATAATCCTCGTGTGTTTCAGTCGTTTATAGTTAATAATAATCCTTGTGTGTTTCAGTCGTTTATAGTTAATAATAATCCTTGTGTGTTTCAGTCGTTTATAGTTAATAATAATCCTTGTGTGTTTCAGTCGTTTATAGTTAATAATAATCCTCATGTGTTTCAGTCGTTTATAGTTAATAATAATCCTCGTGTGTTTCAGTCGTTTATAGTTAATAATAATCCTCTCGTGTGTTTCAGTCGTTTATAGTTAATAATAATCCTCGTGTGTTTCAGTCGTTTATAGTAAATAATAATCCCCTCATGTGTTTCAGTCGTTTATAGTTAATAATAATCCTCGTGTGTTTCAGTCGTTTATAGTTAATAATAATCCCCTCGTGTGTTTCAGTCGTTTATAGTTAATAATAATCCCCTCGTGTGTTTCAGGGCGGGATCTGCAGCTTCACTGTGGCCACCGGGGGCGCCGCTCGCCTGCTCTTCGGATACGACAGTTTCGGAAACACGTGCGGAGACAGAAACGAGCGGCTGGAGGGCGTGAAGCTCAGCGGGCTGGACCACACGGACCGCAGGTGGGTCTATGATAGGACTGGACCACACGGACCACAGGTGAGTCTATGATAGGACTGGACCACACGGACCGCAGGTGGGTCTATGATAGGACTGGACCACACGGACCGCAGGTGGGTCTATGATAGGACTGGACCACACGGACCGCAGGTGGGTCTATGATAGGACTGGACCACACGGACCGCAGGTGGGTCTATGATAGGACTGGACCACACGGACCGCAGGTGGGTCTATGATAGGACTGGACCACACGGACCGCAGGTGGGTCTATGATAGGACTGGACCACACGGACCGCAGGTGGGTCTATGATAGGACTGGACCACACGGACCGCAGGTGGGTCTATGATAGGACTGGACCACACGGACCGCAGGTGGGTCTATGATAGGACTGGACCACACGGACCGCAGGTGAGTCTATGATAGGACTGGACCACACGGACCGCAGGTGGGTCTATGATAGGACTGGACCACACGGACCGCAGGTGAGTCTATGATAGGACTGGACCACACGGACCGCAGGTGAGTCTATGATAGGACTGGACCACACGGACCACAGGTGGGTCTATGATAGGACTGGACCACACGGACCGCAGGTGGGTCTATGATAGGACTGGACCACACGGACCGCAGGTGGGTTTATGATAGGACTGGACCACACGGACCGCAGGTGAGTCTATGATAGGACTGGACCACACGGACCACAGGTGGGTTTATGATAGGACTGGACCACACGGACCACAGGTGGGTCTATGACAGGACTGGACCACACGGACCGCAGGTGGGTTTATGATAGGACTGGACCACACAGACCACAGGTGAGTCTATGATAGGACTGGACCACACGGACCACAGGTGAGTCTATGATAGGACTGGACCACACGGACCACAGGTGGGTCTATGATAGGACTGGACCACACGGACCACAGGTGAGTCTATGATAGGACTGGACCACACAGACCACAGGTGAGTCTATGATAGGACTGGACCACACGGACCACAGGTGAGTCTATGATAGGACTGGACCACACGGACCACAGGTGGGTTTATGATAGGACTGGACCACCCGGACCACAGGTGAGTCTATGATAGGACTGGACCACACGGACCGCAGGTGGGTTTATGATAGGACTGGACCACACGGACCGCAGGTGGGTTTATGATAGGACTGGACCACACGGACCACAGGTGAGTCTATGATAGGACTGGACCACACGGACCACAGGTGGGTCTATGATAGGACTGGACCACACGGACCACAGGTGAGTCTATGATAGAACTGGACCGCAGGTGGGTCTATGATAGGACTGGACCACACGGACCACAGGTGAGTCTATGATAGGACTGGACCACACAGACCGCAGGTGAGTCTATGATAGGACTGGACCACACGGACCACAGGTGGGTTTATGATAGGACTGGACCACACAGACCACAGGTGAGTCTATGATAGGACTGGACCACACGGACCACAGGTGAGTCTATGATAGGACTGGACCACACGGACCACAGGTGAGTCTATGATAGGACTGGACCACACGGACCACAGGTGGGTTTATGATAGGACTGGACCACCCGGACCACAGGTGAGTCTATGATAGGACTGGACCACACGGACCGCAGGTGGGTTTATGATAGGACTGGACCACACGGACCGCAGGTGAGTCTATGATAGGACTGGACCACACGGACCACAGGTGGGTTTATGATAGGACTGGACCACACGGACCACAGGTGAGTCTATGATAGGACTGGACAACACGGACCACAGGTGGGTCTATGATAGGACTGGACCACACGGACCACAGGTGAGTCTATGATAGGACTGGACCACACGGACCACAGGTGGGTCTATGATAGGACTGGACCGCAGGTGGGTCTATGATAGGACTGGACCACACGGACCACAGGTGAGTCTATGATAGGACTGGACCGCAGGTGGGTCTATGATAGGACTGGACCACACGGACCACAGGTGAGTCTATGATAGGACTGGACCACACGGACCACAGGTGGGTCTATGATAGGACTGGACCACACGGACCACAGGTGGGTCTATGATAGGACTGGACCACACGGACCACAGGTGAGTCTATGATAGGACTGGACCACACGGACCGCAGGTGGGTCTATGATAGGACTGGACCACACGGACCGCAGGTGAGTCTATGATAGGACTGGACCACACGGACCGCAGGTGGGTTTATGATAGGACTGGACCACACGGACCACAGGTGGGTCTATGATAGGACTGGACCACACGGACCGCAGGTGGGTCTATGATAGGACTGGACCACACGGACCGCAGGTGAGTCTATGATAGGACTGGACCACACGGACCGCAGGTGAGTCTATGATAGGACTGGACCACACGGACCGCAGGTGAGTCTATGATAGGACTGGACCACACGGACCGCAGGTGGGTCTATGATAGGACTGGACCACACGGACCGCAGGTGGGTTTATGATAGGACTGGACCACACGGACCACAGGTGGGTCTATGATAGGACTGGACCACACGGACCACAGGTGGGTCTATGATAGGACTGGACCACACGGACCGCAGGTGAGTCTATGATAGGACTGGACCACACGGACCGCAGGTGAGTCTATGATAGGACTGGACCACACGGACCACAGGTGGGTTTATGATAGGACTGGACCACACAGACCACAGGTGAGTCTATGATAGGACTGGACCACACGGACCGCAGGTGGGTCTATGATAGGACTGGACCACACGGACCACAGGTGGGTCTATGATAGGACTGGACCACACGGACCGCAGGTGAGTCTATGATAGGACTGGACCACACGGACCACAGGTGGGTCTATGATAGGACTGGACCACACAGACCACAGGTGAGTCTATGATAGGACTGGACCACACGGACCACAGGTGGGTTTATGATAGGACTGGACCACACGGACCACAGGTGGGTCTATGACAGGACTGGACCACACGGACCGCAGGTGGGTTTATGATAGGACTGGACCACACAGACCACAGGTGAGTCTATGATAGGACTGGACCACACGGACCACAGGTGAGTCTATGATAGGACTGGACCACACAGACCGCAGGTGAGTCTATGATAGGACTGGACCACACGGACCACAGGTGGGTTTATGATAGGACTGGACCACACAGACCACAGGTGAGTCTATGATAGGACTGGACCACACGGACCACAGGTGAGTCTATGATAGGACTGGACCACACGGACCACAGGTGAGTCTATGATAGGACTGGACCACACGGACCACAGGTGGGTTTATGATAGGACTGGACCACCCGGACCACAGGTGAGTCTATGATAGGACTGGACCACACGGACCGCAGGTGGGTTTATGATAGGACTGGACCACACGGACCGCAGGTGAGTCTATGATAGGACTGGACCACACGGACCACAGGTGGGTTTATGATAGGACTGGACCACACGGACCACAGGTGAGTCTATGATAGGACTGGACAACACGGACCACAGGTGGGTCTATGATAGGACTGGACCACACGGACCACAGGTGAGTCTATGATAGGACTGGACCGCAGGTGGGTTTATGATAGGACTGGACCACACGGACCACAGGTGAGTCTATGATAGGACTGGACCACACGGACCACAGGTGGGTCTATGATAGGACTGGACCACACGGACCACAGGTGAGTCTATGATAGGACTGGACCGCAGGTGGGTCTATGATAGGACTGGACCACACGGACCACAGGTGAGTCTATGATAGGACTGGACCACACGGACCGCAGGTGAGTCTATGATAGGACTGGACCACACAGACCACAGGTGAGTCTATGATAGGACTGGACCACACGGACCACAGGTGAGTCTATGATAGGACTGGACCACACGGACCACAGGTGAGTCTATGATAGGACTGGACCACACGGACCACAGGTGGGTTTATGATAGGACTGGACCACCCGGACCACAGGTGAGTCTATGATAGGACTGGACCACACGGACCGCAGGTGGGTTTATGATAGGACTGGACCACACGGACCGCAGGTGAGTCTATGATAGGACTGGACCACACGGACCACAGGTGGGTTTATGATAGGACTGGACCACACGGACCACAGGTGAGTCTATGATAGGACTGGACAACACGGACCACAGGTGGGTCTATGATAGGACTGGACCACACGGACCACAGGTGAGTCTATGATAGGACTGGACCGCAGGTGGGTCTATGATAGGACTGGACCACACGGACCACAGGTGAGTCTATGATAGGACTGGACCACACGGACCACAGGTGGGTCTATGATAGGACTGGACCGCAGGTGGGTCTATGATAGGACTGGACCACACGGACCACAGGTGAGTCTATGATAGGACTGGACCACACGGACCACAGGTGAGTCTATGATAGGACTGGACCACACGGACCGCAGGTGAGTCTATGATAGGACTGGACCACACGGACCACAGGTGGGTCTATGATAGGACTGGACCACACGGACCGCAGGTGAGTCTATGATAGGACTGGACCACACGGACCGCAGGTGAGTCTATGATAGGACTGGACCACACGGACCGCAGGTGAGTCTATGATAGGACTGGACCACACGGACCACAGGTGGGTCTATGATAGGACTGGACCACACGGACCACAGGTGGGTCTATGATAGGACTGGACCACACGGACCGCAGGTGGGTTTATGATAGGACTGGACCACACGGACCACAGGTGAGTCTATGATAGGACTGGACCACACGGACCACAGGTGGGTTTATGATAGGACTGGACCACACGGACCACAGGTGAGTCTATGATAGGACTGGACCACACGGACCACAGGTGGGTCTATGATAGGACTGGACCACACGGACCACAGGTGAGTCTATGATAGGACTGGACAACACGGACCACAGGTGGGTTTATGATAGGACTGGACCACACGGACCGCAGGTGGGTTTATGATAGGACTGGACCACACGGACCACAGGTGGGTCTATGATAGGACTGGACCACACGGACCACAGGTGAGTCTATGATAGGACTGGACCACACGGACCACAGGTGGGTTTATGATAGGACTGGACAACACGGACCACAGGTGAGTCTATGATAGGACTGGACCACACGGACCACAGGTGGGTCTATGATAGGACTGGACCACACGGACCGCAGGTGAGTCTATGATAGGACTGGACCACACGGACCACAGGTGGGTTTATGATAGGACTGGACCACACGGACCACAGGTGAGTCTATGATAGGACTGGACAACACGGACCACAGGTGGGTTTATGATAGGACTGGACCACCCTGACCGCAGTTGCAGAAAATAAACTCTTTATAGAAAAACGTTCTATTACAAATGTAATAGAAATAAAATGAAAGGAAAAATAATACACACTGTGTCACAGGTTCGTGTTCTTCCTGGACCCGTGTGACATCGACCTGGTGCAGCGGCGGATCCGCTCCATGGCGCTGTGTGTGTCGCAGTGTCCCGGCCGCGAGCTGAGAACCTACGAAGACCTGCAGAGTTTTGCCATGAACAATGGTGAGTCCACCACGCGTCCCAGAGGACAAAACATGAACATGGCGGCACGGTGGCACAGTGGTTAGCGCCCGTTCTTCACAGCTAGAAGGTCCCGGGTTCGATTCCCACCTGGACGGGGCCTTTCTGTGGAGTTTGCATATTCTCCCTGTGTCTGCGTAGGTTTCCTCCGGGTACTCCGGTTTCCCCTACCACTAAAAACATGTACAATAGGCTAGGATGAATGAGAGTGTGTTTGAGAGTGTGCATGGGGGAAGACGGATGGAAATTAGCCTACAGGTTAGGCTATAATCCAGTGTGGCTTGTTTACATGCATGAGACCCATATATGTTCAGTAACATGCACTGTCCCGACCAAATAAACCAATAAATAAACAACGAAGACGCTTTTCGTGAAGAGCAGAGTTACAGTCGTGATGTTCGTGATGGATGTTTCCTGCAGTCGTCAGTTCAGAGATTTGTCTAGTTTTCTCCTTAACCCCCTCTTGAACCGAGCACATTTTCTACAGTTTGGTTCTACCCAAATTTAAAAGCTTCTTGGAAAAAAGTGTCAAAATTGTGACTAAAATTAGAAGAAAACAGGATGCAACAAAAAAGCATCAAAAGAGGTGACGTCACTTTGTTCTGTGTGACGTCACTTTGTTCTGTGTGACGTCACTTTGTTATGTGTGACGTCACTTTGTGCTGTTCTGTGTGACGTCACTTTGTTCTGTGTGACGTCACTTTGTTCTGTGTGACGTCACTTTGTTCTGTGTGACGTCACTTTGTTCTGTGTGTGTGACGTCACTTTGTTATGTGTGACGTCACTTTGTTCTGTGTGACGTCACTTTGTTATGTGTGACGTCACTTTGTTCTGTGTGACGTCACTTTGTTCTGTGTGACGTCACTTTGTTCTGTGTGACGTCACTTTGTTCTGGGTGACGTCACTTTGTTCTGTGTGACGTCACTTTGTTCTGTGTGACGTCACTTTGTTCTGTGTGATGTCACTTTGTGCTGCGTGACGTCACTCTGTTCTGCGTGACGTCACTTTGTTCTGCGTGACGTCACTTTGTTCTGCGTGACGTCACTTTGTTCTGTGTGATGTCACTTTGTTCTGTGTGATGTCACTTTGTGCTGCGTGACGTCACTTTGTTCTGCGTGACGTCACTTTGTTCTGTGTGACGTCACTTTGTTCTGCGTGACGTCACTTTGTTCTGCGTGACGTCACTTTGTTCTGTGTGACGTCACTTTGTTCTGTGTGACGTCACTTTGTTCTGTGTGACGTCACTTTGTGCTGTTCTGTGTGACGTCACTTTGTTCTGTGTGACGTCACTTTGTTCTGTGTGATGTCACTTTGTGCTGCGTGACGTCACTCTGTTCTGCGTGACGTCACTTTGTTATGTGTGACGTCACTTTGTGCTGCGTGACGTCACTCTGTTCTGTGTGACGTCACTCTGTTCTGTGTGACGTCACTTTGTGCTGCGTGACGTCACTTTGTGCTGCGTGACGTCACTCTGTTCTGCGTGACGTCACTTTGTTCTGTGTGACGTCACTTTGTTCTGTGTGACGTCACTCTGTTCTGTGTGATGTCACTTTGTTCTGTGTGACGTCACTTTGTTCTGTGTGACGTCACTTTGTTCTGTGTGACGTCACTCTGTTCTGTGTGATGTCACTTTGTTCTGTGTGATGTCACTTTGTTCTGTGTGACGTCACTTTGTTATGTGTGACGTCACTTTGTTCTGTGTGACGTCACTTTGTTATGTGTGACGTCACTTTGTTCTGTGTGACGTCACTCTGTTCTGTGTGATGTCACTTTGTTCTGTGTGACGTCACTTTGTTCTGTGTGACGTCACTTTGTTCTGTGTGACGTCACTCTGTTCTGTGTGATGTCACTTTGTTCTGTGTGTGTGATGTCACTTTGTTCTGTGTGATGTCACTTTGTTCTGTGTGACGTCACTTTGTGCTGCGTGACGTCACTAGGCCTGCCGCGATAATTACTATATCGAGTTATCGCTCGATAAGTAAAATGAAGGACGATAACATTTTTACTCTCGATAAATGCCCGTGCTGCGTGTGCTTAAAATAACTACAGAAACATGAACGCTATCACTACGCTGAGTGAGCGGAGCGTCCATCCAACCCGTCTCCCTGTACATAAAGACACAGCATTGAGCACATCAGCCGTATCCTGCATGTATCCAGATCATTTATAGATCAGCGCTGCTTTTGAAAAGAGGCGGGGTGTAAACAAAGTGCCGTGCTTTTACGGCGCTGCTGATTCCGACACTTTCTGTGAACTTTATCGCGGAGCAAGAGGGACTCGTGTGAAAACACTTGGGGGTTCCAGCCAAAAGAGCTCATCACGGAGAGAATAACAACATTAATACGACTGCAGGTTTGTCCAACGTGAGAACGAAACAAACCCACCGCCCGGTCAGTGAATCGAAGCTAATCAGCGCTACTGTTAGCGAGAGGAACCCGAGCGCTTTAGCCACTGTCCAAATACAAGCGCGATAGTCCTGAGAACATTACTCAGTGCTTAGGTCTGTGTTATTATTGAAAAGCCAGAGAAATGCTGCAGTGGTCTGACAGTCAACAAGTTTCCCAAAAAAGCTGCTTCACTCCGACAGCCGTGTGTACAGGAGGTTATATTTTAAAAGAAAAGGAAAAAGAACACAACATATGGCTACTCTACTTTTGCAGTAATAAAGTATGATCTGAATCCATACATTTAATATAGAGTTTTTGTGAGGAAATATTTAACCAAAATAATGCAGAAATATCAATATTGTTATTGGGATATTTTTAAAGATGATACTGTATATTGACTATTTGTTGTAAATGTTGTGACAGGCCTAGTTCAAACACAGAACCTGGTGAGAGTGTAAGTTATGTTAAAAGGTTGAGACGCACAGATGGATACAGGGTCCTAGAATATGTCGACCCTTCTAGTTTGCACTTTGTTTGGTATAAGGTGTTAATATTGAATGTCAGAAGTTCAATACATTTCAATTAAAATAATTGCTTACAGTTTTCTTTTTATTGCCTACAGTATTTGCACTATACTCAATATTATTGTTTATCGCGATATTTTCTGAGACGATATATCGTCCTCAAAAAAAAATTATCGTGGCAGACCTAGACGTCACTTTGTTCTGTGTGACGTCACTTTGTTCTGCGTGACGTCACTTTGTGCTGCGTGACGTCACTTTGTGCTGCGTGACGTCACTTTGTTCTGTGTGTCGTCACTTTGTGCTGCGTGACGTCACTTTGTTCTGTGTGACGTCACTTTGTGCTGTGTGTGTGTCGTCACTTTGTGCTGCGTGACGTCACTTTGTGCTGCGTGACGTCACTTTGTGCTGCGTGACGTCACTTTGTTCTGTGTGACGTCACTTTGTGCTGTGTGACGTCACTTTGTTCTGTGTGACGTCACTTTGTGCTGCGTGACGTCACTTTGTGCTGCGTGACGTCACTTTGTTCTGTGTGTGTGACGTCACTGTTCTGTGTGACGTCACTTTGTTCTGTGTGACGTCACTTTGTTCTGTGTGACGTCACTTTGTGCTGCGTGACGTCACTTTGTGCTGTGTGACGTCACTTTGTTCTGTGTGTGTGACGTCACTGTTCTGTGTGACGTCACTTTGTTCTGTGTGACGTCACTTTGTTCTGTGTGTGTGACGTCACTGTTCTGTGTGACGTCACTTTGTTCTGTGTGACGTCACTTTGTGCTGTGTGACGTCACTTTGTTCTGTGTGTGTGACGTCACTTTGTTCTGGGTGACGTCACTTTGTTCTGTGTGACGTCACTTTGTTCTGCGTGACGTCACTTTGTTCTGTGTGACGTCACTTTGTTCTGTGTGACGTCACTTTGTGCTGTGTGACGTCACTTTGTGCTGCGTGACGTCACTTTGTTCTGCGTGACGTCACTTTGTGCTGCGTGACGTCACTTTGTGCTGCGTGACGTCACTCTGTTCTGCGTGACGTCACTTTGTTCTGTGTGACGTCACTTTGTGCTGCGTGACGTCACTTTGTGCTGTGTGACGTCACTTTGTTCTGGGTGACGTCACTCTGTTCTGCGTGACGTCACTTTGTTCTGTGTGTGTGACGTCACTTTGTTCTGCGTGATGTCACTTTGTGCTGCGTGACGTCACTTTGTGCTGCGTGACGTCACTCTGTTCTGTGTGTGTGACGTCACTTTGTTCTGCGTGATGTCACTTTGTGCTGCGTGACGTCACTTTGTGCTGCGTGACGTCACTCTGTTCTGTGTGTGTGACGTCACTTTGTGCTGCGTGACGTCACTCTGTTCTGTGTGTGTGACGTCACTTTGTTCTGTGTGACGTCACTTTGTGCTGTGTGACGTCACTTTGTTCTGTGTGTGTGACGTCACTTTGTTCTGCGTGATGTCACTTTGTGCTGCGTGACGTCACTTTGTGCTGCGTGACGTCACTCTGTTCTGTGTGTGTGACGTCACTTTGTTCTGCGTGATGTCACTTTGTGCTGCGTGACGTCACTTTGTGCTGCGTGACGTCACTTTGTGCTGTGTGTGTGTGACGTCACTTTGTGCTGTGTGTGTGACGTCACTTTGTTCTGCGTGATGTCACTTTGTGCTGTGTGACGTCACTTTGTGCTGCGTGACGTCACTTTGTTCTGTGTGTGTGACGTCACTTTGTTCTGCGTGATGTCACTTTGTGCTGCGTGACGTCACTTTGTGCTGCGTGACGTCACTTTGTGCTGTGTGTGTGTGACGTCACTTTGTGCTGTGTGTGTGACGTCACTTTGTGCTGTGTGACATCACTTTGTTCTGTGTGACGTCACTTTGTGCTGTGTGACATCACTTTGTGCTGTGTGTGTGATGTCACTTTGTGCTGCGTGACGTCACTTTGTGCTGTGTGTGTGACGTCACTTTGTTCTGTGTGTGTGACGTCACTTTGTTCTGTGTGTGTGACGTCGCTTTGTTCTGTGTGTGTGACGTCACTTTGTTCTGTGTGTGTGACGTCGCTTTGTTCTGTGTGTGTGACGTCACTTTGTGCTGTGTGTGTGACGTCGCTTTGTGCTGTGTGTGTGACGTCACTTTGTTCTGTGTGTGTGACGTCACTTTGTTCTGTGTGTGTGACGTCACTTTGTGCTGTGTGTGTGTGACGTCACTTTGTGCTGTGTGTGTGTGACGTCACTTTGTGCTGTGTGTGTGACGTCACTTTGTGCTGTGTGTGTGTGACGTCACTTTGTGCTGTGTGTGTGTGACGTCACTTTGTGCTGTGTGTGTGTGACGTCACTTTGTGCTGTGTGTGTGTGACGTCACTTTGTGCTGTGTGTGTGTGTGACGTCACTTTGTGCTGTGTGTGTGACGTCACTTTGTGCTGTGTGTGTGTGTGACGTCGCTTTGTTCTGTGTGTGTGACGTCACTTTGTGCTGTGTGTGTGTCGTCACTTTGTTCTGTGTGTGTGACGTCACTTTGTTCTGTGTGTGTGACGTCACTTTGTTCTGTGTGTGTGACGTCACTTTGTGCTGTGTGTGTGTGACGTCACTTTGTGCTGTGTGTGTGTGACGTCACTTTGTGCTGTGTGTGTGTGACGTCACTTTGTGCTGTGTGTGTGACGTCACTTTGTTCTGTGTGTGTGACGTCACTTTGTGCTGTGTGTGTGTGACGTCGCTTTGTGCTGTGTGTGTGTGACGTCGCTTTGTGCTGTGTGTGTGTGACGTCGCTTTGTGCTGTGTGTGTGACGTCGCTTTGTGCTGTGTGTGTGACGTCACTTTGTGCTGTGTGTGTGTGACGTTACTTTGTTCTAGATTTATAACCTGATGTTTTGGTTTTAGCGAGAGAGACTCAAGGTGACTGAGAACACTTTGTCTTTGTGTCTGTGGGAAAAAAACAATGATCTCAGTTTTGTCTGAGTTTAGTTGGAGACAGAGAGTATCTACAGGCCCCTGTTCACCTGTATCAGTGACAGAGAGTATCTACAGGCCCCTGTTCACCTGTATCAGTGACAGAGAGTATCTACAGGCCCGTGTTCACCTGTATCAGTGACAGAGAGTATCTACAGACTCGTGTTCACCTGTATCAGTGACAGAGAGTATCTACAGACTCGTGTTCACCTGTATCAGTGACAGAGAGTATCTACAGACCCATGTTCACCTGTATCAGTGACAGAGAGTATCTACAGGCCCGTGTTCACCTGTATCAGTGACAGAGAGTATCTACAGACCCATGTTCACCTGTATCAGTGACAGAGAGTATCTACAGACCCATGTTCACCTGTATCAGTGACAGAGAGTATCTACAGGCCCATGTTCACCTGTATCAGTGACAGAGAGTATCTACAGGCCCGTGTTCACCTGTATCAGTGACAGAGAGTATCTACAGACCCATGTTCACCTGTATCAGTGACAGAGAGTATCTACAGACCCATGTTCACCTGTATCAGTGACAGAGAGTATCTACAGACTCACCTGTATCAGTGACAGAGAGTATCTACAGGCCCAGGCTCACCTGTATCAGTGACAGAGAGTATCTACAGGCCCATGTTCACCTGTATCAGTGACAGAGAGTATCTACAGGCCCATGTTCACCTGTATCAGTGACAGAGAGTATCTACAGGCCCGTGTTCACCTGTATCAGTGACAGAGAGTATCTACAGGCCCCTGTTCACCTGTATCAGTGACAGAGAGTATCTACAGGCCCATGTTCACCTGTATCAGTGACAGAGAGTATCTACAGACCCGTGTTCACCTGTATCAGTGACAGAGAGTATCTACAGGCCCATGTTCACCTGTATCAGTGACAGAGAGTATCTACAGGCCCGTGTTCACCTGTATCAGTGACAGAGAGTATCTACAGACCCGTGTTCACCTGTATCAGTGACAGAGAGTATCTACAGACCCGTGTTCACCTGTATCAGTGACAGAGAGTATCTACAGGCCCATGTTCACCTGTATCAGTGACAGAGAGTATCTACAGGCCCATGTTCACCTGTATCAGTGACAGAGAGTATCTACAGGCCCATGTTCACCTGTATCAGTGACAGAGAGTATCTACAGGCCCGTGTTCACCTGTATCAGTGACAGAGAGTATCTACAGGCCCATGTTCACCTGTATCAGAGACAGAGAGTATCTACAGGCCCGTGTTCACCTGTATCAGTGACAGAGAGTATCTACAGGCCCGTGTTCACCTGTATCAGTGACAGAAAGTATCTACAGGCCCGTGTTCACCTGTATCAGTGACAGAGAGTATCTACAGACCCGTGTTCACCTGTATCAGTGACAGAGAGTATCTACAGGCCCGTGTTCACCTGTATCAGGGACAGAGAGTATCTACAGGCCCGTGTTCACCTGTATCAGTGACAGAGAGTATCTACAGGCCCGTGTTCACCTGTATCAGTGACAGAGAGTATCTACAGGCCCGTGTTCACCTGTATCAGTGACAGAGAGTATCTACAGGCCCGTGTTCACCTGTATCAGTGACAGAGAGTATCTACAGACCCGTGTTCACCTGTATCAGTGACAGAGAGTATCTACAGGCCCGTGTTCACCTGTATCAGTGACAGAAAGTATCTACAGGCCCGTGTTCACCTGTATCAGTGACAGAGAGTATCTACAGACCCGTGTTCACCTGTATCAGTGACAGAGAGTATCTACAGGCCCGTGTTCACCTGTATCAGGGACAGAGAGTATCTACAGGCCCGTGTTCACCTGTATCAGTGACAGAGAGTATCTACAGGCCCGTGTTCACCTGTATCAGTGACAGAGAGTATCTACAGGCCCGTGTTCACCTGTATCAGTGACAGAGAGTATCTACAGGCCCGTGTTCACCTGTATCAGTGACAGAGAGTATCTACAGGCCCATGTTCACCTGTATCAGTGACAGAGAGTATCTACAGACCCGTGTTCACCTGTATCAGTGACAGAGAGTATCTACAGACCCGTGTTCACCTGTATCAGTGACAGAGAGTATCTACAGACCCGTGTTCACCTGTATCAGTGACAGAGAGTATCTACAGGCCCATGTTCACCTGTATCAGTGACAGAGAGTATCTACAGACCCGTGTTCACCTGTATCAGTGACAGAGAGTATCTACAGGCCCGTGTTCACCTGTATCAGTGACAGAGAGTATCTACAGACCCGTGTTCACCTGTATCAGTGACAGAGAGTATCTACAGGCCCATGTTCACCTGTATCAGTGACAGAGAGTATCTACAGACCCGTGTTCACCTGTATCAGTGACAGAGAGTATCTACAGGCCCATGTTCACCTGTATCAGTGACCCGTAGATCTGAGTGTCATCTGCGTAGTTGTGGTACGACACATTGTTGCTGTTTATTAGCTGACCCAATGGAAGCATGTACAAGTTGAATAAAAGGGGTCCCAAGATTGACCCCTGGGGGACTCCACAGGTCATGGAAATTTTGTGATATGTATCGTATCAATAATAGTTTGTATAGCCCAATATCACAGCAGGAGTTTCCTCACAGGACAGTCCCCGTATCAGGCCCTAAGTATCGTGATATGTATCGTATCGATAATAGTTTGTATATCATGATATCTCCAGCCCTAAAGTTTAAACTCGTGTCTCTTTGCTCGGCCTGATCCCTGAGCAGGAAGGGCCTGGAGGCAGTTTGGAAATACCAGGAAGCCTGAACGAATGTAGTGAGTGGGAGGGGCTGATGGCACAGACTGGTTGCCTCGCTTCCGTCAGTCTGCCCCAGGTCAGCTGTGGCTACAATAGTAGTTTACCGTCACAGAGTCTGGAGTGAATAAATAATGCAATGTAAAGCGTCTTTAAATGTTGCTTTATGAAACCGATGCATTATTATCGTTCACCTGCAGCGTCAGGAAACAGAATCAGACCGTCCTCCTCTGGTGTGTTTTCTGATGCCTGAATGTTTTTGTTCCAGGCTCCGAGTTGTGCTCGTATGAACTGCCCGCCCACCATTACCCGTCTCTACCGGAGAGGTTCGACCGCTGCCCCAAACTGCCCGTGCCCCGCAGGTGTGTATTACTACTACTACTACTACTACTACTACTACTACTACTACTACTACTACTGTCTTTATTTTCTTTTGTTCCTGATAATTCCAGTGTCATTTTGACGACATGTTTTGATTTAGTTTTAGTAGATTATTATTTCTTGATGAACTTACCCCTGACTGAACTCTCTGTCTCTACAGTAAGCCCCTCCCCCTGTTGCGGCGCTGCTCACCTGTGCAGGTGTCGTGTTACGCCCGCCTGGCCGTCGCCGTGGTGACGTTTGTCGGAGATGACAGCGTTCTGCACCGTCTGATTGCAGGCGTGTCGGCGAGTCGCGACGTCATCATCGGACTGTGCTTCCTGGCCCTGGGTAACTGAGGGTAACTGGGGTTCTATGAAGGGGTTACTGTGCTTCCTGGCCCTGGGTAACTGAGGGTAACTGGGGTTCTATGAAGGGGTTACTGTGCTTCCTGGCCCTGGGTAACTGAGGGTAACTGGGGTTCTATGAAGGGGTTACTGTGCTTCCTGGCCCTGGGTAACTGAGGGTAACTGGGGTTCTATGAAGGGGTTACTGTGTGTCCTGGCCCTGGGTAACTGAGGGTAACTGGGGTTCTATGAAGGGGTTACTGTGCTTCCTGGCCCTGGGTAACTGAGGGTAACTGGGGTTCTATGAAGGGGTTACTGTGCTTCCTGGCCCTGGGTAACTGAGGGTAACTGGGGTTCTATGAAGGGGTTACTGTGCTTCCTGGCCCTGGGTAACTGAGGGTAACTGGGGTTCTATGAAGGGGTTACTGTGTGTCCTGGCCCTGGGTAACTGATGGTAACTGGGGTTCTATGAAGGGGTTGCTGTGCTTCCTGGCCCTGGGTAACTGAGGGTAACTGGGGTTCTATGAAGGGGTTACTGTGCTTCCTGGCCCTGGGTAACTGAGGGTAACTGGGGTTCTCTGAGGGGGTTACTGTGCTTCCTGGCCCTGGGTAACTGAGGGTAACTGGGGTTCTATGAAGGGGTTGCTGTGCTTCCTGGCCCTGGGTAACTGAGGGTAACTGGGGTTCTATGAAGGGGTTGCTGTGCTTCCTTGCCCTGGATAACTGAGGGTAACTGGGGTTCTATGAAGGGGTTACTGTGCTTCCTGGGTAACTGAGGGTAACTGGGGTTCTCTGAAGGGGTTACTGTGCTTCGTGGCCCTGGGTAACTGAGGGTAACTGGGGTTCTATGAAGGGGTTACTGTGCTTCCTGGCCCTCGGTAACTGAGGGTAACTGGGGTTCTATGAAGGGGTTACTGTACTTCCTGGGTAACTGAGGGTAACTGGGGTTCTCTGAAGGGGTTACTGTACTTCCTGGCCCTGGGTAACTGATGGTAACTGGGGTTCTATGAAGGGGTTACTGTGCTTCCTGGCCCTGGGTAACTGAGGGTAACTGGGGTTCTCTGAAGGGGTTACTGTACTTCCTGGGTAACTGAGGGTAACTGGGGTTCTCTGAAGGGGTTACTGTGCTCCCTGGCCCTGGGTAACTGATGGTAACTGGGGTTCTATGAAGGGGTTACTGTGCTTCCTGGCCCTGGGTAACTGAGGGTAACTGGGATTCTCTGAAGGGGTTACTGTACTTCCTGGCCCTCTGTAATTGAGGGTAACTGGGGTTCTCTGAAGGGGTTACTGTACTTCCTGGGTAACTGAGGGTAACTGGGGTTCTCTGAAGGGGTTACTGTGCTTCCTGGCCCTGGGTAACTGAGGGTAACTGGGGTTCTCTGAGGGGGTTACTGTGCTTCCTGGCCCTGGGTAACTGAGGGTAACTGGGGTTCTATGAAGGGGTTACTGTGCTTCCTGGCCCTCGGTAACTGAGGGTAACTGGGGTTTTATGAAGGGGTTACTGTGCTAACCCTGTTACCTCAACACTCCGCCCTGTTAGCTCAACATTCCGCCCGATTAGCTCAACATTCCGCCCGGTTACCTCAACACTCCGCCCTGTTAGCTCAACACTCCTCCCTGTTAGCTCAACATTCCGCCCGGTTAGCTCAACACTCCGCCGTGTTAGCTCAACACTCCGCCCTGTTAGCTCAACACTCCGCCCTGTTAGCTCAACACTCCGCCCTGTTAGCTCAACACTCCGCCCTGTTAGCTCAACACTCCGCCCGGTTAGCTCAACACTCCGCCCGGTTAGCTCAACACTCCGCCCGGTTAGCTCAACACTCCGCCCGGTTAGCTCAACACTCCGCCCTGTTAGCTCAACACTCCGCCCGGTTAGCTCAACACTCTGCCCGGTTAGCTCAACACTCCGCCCTGTTAGCTCAACACTCCGCCCTGTTAGCTCAACACTCCGCCCGGTTAGCTCAACACTCTGCCCGGTTAGCTCAACACGGCCGCGTATACCAGAGCCAGAACAGGATCCAGTCCCGTCTGGGCCAAACTTTTATAACATGTTTGAGCATTGTATTTTAATCTTGCATCTAATATGAAACTTCTACATACATTACTGCTGTTCTAATTACCGTTTTACTTTCAATTTGTGAAGCTATAATGTAGTTGTGGGTTAGTTATGAATGGAGGTGCTATATATAACCTTAATATAGTCATTTTCCTGAAACAAAACTACAGATTTTCATGATAATTTAATTCATGATTAGTTTTTTGTTTTTTTTCTTAAAGGACCTGTATCATGCTATTTTAGCCATTCCAAATTAAAGTATAGGCATTTATATGATATATTGTACCTCTACCACTACGGAGCACTAATTTTTGTGATAAATGTAAGTATTTTCTGGAGGTATTTTTCCAACCCGGAAGACAAAACGCTTGGATTCAGTTAACTCCGCCCCTTCTCGCCGCTCATACAACTTTAGCAGTAGTAGAAATATATATATCACAGCAAAAAGTGAAGTTACTTCATGATGCAGTTATAAGGAGTTCATGGCTAAATGGCTAACACACACGCTAACACACACGCTAACACACACACGCTAACACACACGCTAACATGCATTTTGATCGACTCACCACTCTGATGTTTCCATTATGGGATTTGCGTTGGTTATAAAAGTTAATCCACTTTGATTCTGGCCGAGGTTCATTAGCATCCATCAGCGACAGGCTCAGACAAACACTATTCTGGCTGATAGTCGCTGAATCCCGGAGGGAAATTCCAACTTCTATGGCCTCTTCTTTAGGAAGGTTGAATAAAGTCCTGTCCTCGCAGCCAAAAGCGGTTTTCTCTGTGACATTATCGTGAGGTAAGAAAAAAGAACCGGTGTCCAGACTCCAGAGTAGGTTAGAAAAAGCTCCGTGTACAAACTATCTTGGTGGACCCCTGGTGTTTGACTTGAAATTTCATCTGATTTGGACGCTCTGTGATCTTGGCCCGTCTGCTGAGGGACTCCTTCGGCACTGGGTCTCTATAGCCTGTCCGTCCATGGGAGTGGATCTCTCCTTCTGTGGTTCTCCTCAAGGTTTCTCGTTTCTCCCACTGGGTTTTTGAGTTTTTCCTTGCCGTGCTGGAGAGTCTAAGGACAGGGGACGCCCGAGCTGCTCGTCTCCACTGCTGACGCTTATTTGGACTTTATGTTTGCCTGAATATTTGATTCACTTTACATTGTATTATTTACTGCTCTGTTTTATTGACCTATGAGGAAACTCCTGTTGTGATATTGGGCTATACAAAACCATTGATTGATTGATTGATTGTCAGTAAATTCTTGTTCTAAAAAGTTACGCTGGAATAGGTTAGATGGCACGAGCCCGCCAGCTTTTCACTAGAACCACGTTGACTCGTCTCCAAAGCTGCGCATTTATAATGCGAGTCTCCAAATGCGCGCGGCTAATTGGCATAATTAATTTGGCGAAAATAGCGTGAGCGACCTGTGGCTTTTGTCCTTCTATTGGCCTGGTGGCAGTCAGTTACAATAAATATAAGGAAAGATACATTTTAGAGGTTAAAACGAGGAGAGAAGGAGCTGTCTCTGGCTCTTTCTCTGGCTCTGCACCATCCACTTCTCAAAGGCAGAGGCAGGACTCGCCTCACCTCATGTTGAACTGTCATTTATGACAGAAAGTTGCATCTAAGGCTAGAATAGACTAGTGTTAAATAAAAGCACATAAGAGCGAGGCCAGACTAATATCTCTCTTTCCTAGCTCTGTGTCATTGCATTGCAGAACCACCTCTTGAAAGTCACTGTTGAGTTAAAGCGCACGGTCCTGAAGACCGGTGTGTGGGCTGAACCATTTGGCACAATTTTAAAGGGGTGTCAGGGCCCTGAGATATCATCCATCATTACTGTTTGTGCAAAATTCTGTCCAGCAACCATTGTATTTCAGCCCGGTTGTGTTCAATTCTTTTAGTATCATTATGAGGAAATTTAGAAAGTACAATACAGAACGCCTTTTGCAGCACTTTTGAGGGCCCCTACCCTGCTCTGGGCCCTGGGTACTCAGTACCCTTTACCCCCCCAGTCCGACGCCCATGGTTCTACTTATATACAAAGTTCAGCACAGTAATCAAAGCCAAAAATAGGTACAGTCGTAAGTAAATACGTAAATAATTAAATAAATAAATAGCGTGGATATGACGCTCAAAAGCAGTAGGCAGAAGCTTAAGCTTGTTTGCACCGACCCCCTTGTGTACTAAATAATTTGATAGATTCATTTACTGCATAATCAAAAAGATATGACAGTTATTTTGTCCTATTCCAGTGACTATACAATCAGCAATATAAACATCACAATATTATACTAATCCCAGGCAAGGAAAGAAAACTCTAACCTTTTCTTCAATAATTACAAATACCCATCACTGTCAACACAACTAGTCACCAATCTTTTAACTGTGTTTTTCGTCAGCTTGATCCATTGGGGCTCCGGTATCCGGCAAAGATAGATTTCTTGCGGAGCGGTGTGAGTGTGGCTACATTGGTTTTAATTACTTTCTAAGTTGGCGGACGCCGTACCTGGCGTTAACCGGATTCAGTGTGAGCCGGGGGTTAGTCTTAACCATACGCGGCCGCCCCACATTAATAAAAGTCCAACTTATTTCTGTATAAAGGCATCTGTAATTTATTATAATTATCTTTACATTCTGGAATTAATTAATACATGATTTAATATGTACAAATAAATATGACTCCGAATTAGGGATGGGTACCGTTCGTTTTTTTTCTATACCACTACTTTAACGATTCCTGCTTTTCGGTGCCGGTGCCTTAACGGTGCTTTTTTCGGTGCCTATGTTATTTTAATTCAATTAAAATAACGTTTATAAAAAGTGTCGTTCAGGAAAAAGTCCTAAAACAGCAAAACAGAAGCTCCACAGGCCACAGCAGCGTCACCTGTAACTTCGTGTTTTGAGCACAATTTCTACTTATCTAGCGATAAAGAAATAAAGGACGTTATTACCTCCTGATCTGCAGAGACGGATCCACATCAGGACACGGTTTCTTTCGGATAAACTTTTCTAAACGCACTGCGCTTTGACGAAGTGAAAGCACTTTCCCGTCAAAGATCTTTACACAGTGTGAGCGCTCACTCTGCCACTAATCTACATAAACTGGACCAAAAATGTCTAATACAGAGTGAGCGCTCACTTTGATATTCCCCTCGCGCTGCAGCTGCTTGTAAAGTTGTAAACAACAGCTCGTAAACTCCGCCTCCGGGTCTGTCGCTAAAGGTAAACACGTCTTTCTTGTGGTCACTGCTCTGTTTTGTTTTTCAATTTGCCTAAAAACTCAAGTTTCTTATTCAGTCCTGGTTTATAACTAGTTTAGTTTAGCTCTGGGTTTTACAACCGGTGTGAGTCCTGGCTCAGTCCTGCCGCAGACCGCGGCTGGGCCATCTCTATAATAAAAGTTTAGTAAGTTATAGTTTTGCTTTGCTCCATTTGAGCTGAAGCGGCTCATTATCTGCGCACACGTCCAAGTTGCTTTTTTCAGACTCGCTGGGGTCATATATTGTCGTCTGGAGACAAAGAACCGAAAGTTGGCACTGAAATAATTTTAGTTTTTCGATACCGCCCCAGACCGGAGCTTTTCGGTCGGTAACAAGTAGGCACCGTTTAACGGTGCCCATCCCTACCCAGAATGTTGTTCCATCAGGAGCAGATCGTGAACAGAACTGTGACGAGTCCTCCAGACTGTTCTTAGGATTTTTTCTTACAGAGGAACGTTTTCAGCCGAGAAGAAGTTTTGTGAAGGCCAAAAACCTTCCTAAGACGACCATAAGAACATGTTGTGAATGTTCGTGAATCAGGCCCATTGTTATCAATGAATTCCCAGTCATTCACCAGTTCTTTTTGCTTAGTGATGTATCACTGGCACACGCACAGGAGTGCACTCACAAGTGCACAGGAGTGCGCTCACGTGCACAGGAGTGCGCTCACGTGCACAGGAGTGCGCTCACGTGCACAGGAGTGCGCTCATGTGCACAGGAGTGCGCGCACACGCGCTGCATGCTTTGCAGGGTTTGCAGCCCTGACCGTGGTTCTATGAAGGGGTTACTTTTGTGGTAGATCTTTGTGAATCTTGCCTAGACTCATAATAACGTTTGCTCCTCTCTCCACAGTGCTGTCCATGCTGCTGATGCTCATCATCCGCTACATCTCCACCGTCCTGGTCTGGGTCCTCACTGGCCTCGTGGTGCTCGGATCTTTGGGTAAATCATCCAAATTTGTTGCTCAAAACTGGACTAAAATGAAACCACTGCACAATATTAAATGGAGATATTTGCAGCTGTGTTTCCAGATCTTCTCAGTAATGTGTGTTTTTTTTATATTTTTTTATCTCACTACTGTAAATCAGCTTTCCTTCATAACTGTATAATATATTATTATATATATATTTTAAACTATATCTCCAAAGGCAACATCTTTACCTCTTACCCCCGCCTGAACCGAGGGTATTTTCTCCAGTTCAGCTTTACCCAAATCTAAAAGCTTCGATTGGAGAGCAACAGTCTAATGCCTCATTTGAAAGCTAAGGCCTACAAAAGTCACGTCGTCACCAAGTTTTCGTCACTTTTTGTAATATTTGTGTTGCTTTTCCGGAACGTTTGTGTCGCTGTTTTGTTGTTGTTTTGTCACATTTTGTGAAAATCTGGTGCAAAGCATCTTTGATTAATGTTTTTTTTTGCACATTGTTGAACTAAACTAAAATGTGCTCGGTTCAGGTGGGGGTTAAAAGGTTAACAAGCTCCTACAGCTGTTACACAAGGCCTTTTTCGGAGGATGTTTTGATATAATGCAGTATGAAAGTTCTGACAGATGGAAAGTAGATGTTTGAAACGGTCAGTGTGTGGAAGAGCTGCTGCTTTAAAAGGACGTTTGCTTTAATTATGTTATTTAAAATCGGCCTCCGTCCTGCAGGGGGCACCGGCGTCCTCTGGTGGCTGTACATCGACCACCGTCTCCATGGGAACGACACCACCACGGCAGTGCGACCGCGCGGCGATGGGAACCGCGGCAACAGCGACACGAAAGACGCGGTGACAAAGAACCAGGCGCTGCTGGTTTACGCAGCAGCTGCCACCGTCTTCACCGTGAGTCACACCATCCAGATGTTTCCAGCTGATGGTCCTAAATCCTTAATGAATGTACAGACTTTGAGATTTACTTTAGATCAGAATGAGCCTGATAAAGTGTCTCTAAGCTAAAGGATAAAAACAGATTCAGTTCAGTTTGTGCTTTTTGTTTCTCAGATTCTGAGCATTATACTGCACCGTCGTCGTCCGCAAACTCCACCACAGGGGCTCTTGTTTTGTTACTTTGCCGTATTTTGTCGATCACCTCGCTCTCGTTACTGTCATGGCGCTCAGCGGTTTTTCTGCACACAACTACGCAAAGTGCGTAGGAACCCCGCGGCGCAGGGCCCTGCACTCAGTCGTACTACGGCGTTTCGCTGATTGCACAATGCTTGTTACGGGGCCAGGCTCTCTTGACGCACTCGCTCATTCTCCGCCTACTTGCTGCATCTTAGTGTTTTGCACGTGGCCGTCTGCTGACGTGGATGAGGGGGAGAGACCTACAGTTCTCCGTCCCCTCCAGGCCCGAGTGCTACTCCCCTGTCTCCGTCTGTCTGTCTCCGTTGCTCGCCTCCCCCCTGCGTGGGCCACGGCTTTATGTCATGTGTTCTGGGCGCTGCTCAGGTTCCTCTGCTCGGACTTGGGGCTGCATCGCCACACATTTAAACTGTCATGTCTAGCGGAGTATCGGGACAGTGGTGTATAGACAGAGTGGGCGTTCACGCGTTTTTTTCCAAGAGGAGCTGAGTCCACATGGTTCTCATGAGCGCAGTTACTACAGTATGTGGTCTCAATGTGCGCGGTCTGAGGCCCTGTCCATACGAAGTCAGGCGAGGACCAAACGCAAAGATATATTATCAATCTGTGAATCGTCCATACGAGTCTGGCGTTTTGGGGTCCTGTAAACGAACATTTCCAAACTTGGTCCCGGAGCGAAAGATCTCAAAACGCGTTACATGGCTGTTTCAACGTCTCCGTAACTTTCACTTAAACGATAACATCATAGTACCAGAGAGGTGTCTGTTATCCTTAATCTACTGACCTTGAAATTAGTTTCATTTACGGATCATGATTTTACTTACTTCACCGTAATCGCAAGTCACGGGTGACGGTAGGGAACCGCGGCCGCGTCAGTCTGTGTTTTTGGACTGACAGTCAAAGTCGGTCACTGACAGGTTTGTCTGCTTAGTCGTTACGTTGGAAGAGAAACTCGCCTCTCCTGTAAATCTTAAATCTCAAATCTGTTTCGTTTTCCCTGGTTACATTCCACGAAGTTACTGCGCATGCGCCCTCTACATTCTGTCCTATTACCTGTGTTGGCGTCGCAACACCACACACAGGCTGGCAGATGAATCACGCAGTTTTCACAGACTGAGTCCAGACACGTGGACGTACGCTCTTACTAAGCTGGCTTCATGCTTCCAAAGCAGCTTCTGAAGTATAAGCGTTTTGTCTCCGTATGGATAAAGAAACGACTTGGACAATGTGGCTGTCTTCTGCTCGCCGGTCTTTCGGGGCCGAAACGGCTCGTGTTTTGGGCGAGTACTATCTCCAGGCTCCACCAAGCGCTAATTTCAACTATTGATTTTACCCAGCGCAGACTAATCTCGAGAATGGAAGCTATTCCTCTTCCATCATGACAACGCTTCTGCATCATTTTTATCGGGTCCCAAAGCGGGCGCTTATCGCCCAGCATTCGCTCCAAACATTTCTTCAGCAGCTACGCTAATTCATAGCAGCTATGCACAAATAACTGGTGGTGGTTCGTTCGTCATAACATGTTCTATGTCATCAAGGTTCCGCCACTACGGCACGTCCTCAAACGCCATTACGGCACGCCTTCTCTACGGCTCTCTACGCTCTATGCCTACGGCACGGCGCGCTACGCCACGACCTCACGGCTCTCGACGCAATTACGGCTCAGCCTCTCCACCGCACAGCCTCTACAGCTCGGCAGCCTTACGGTCGGCCTCTCTACGGCACAGCCCCTCTTCGCCGCACGGCACGGCTCTCTCCGGCTCGGCCGCCACGGCTCGGCTTCTCTGCGCTACTACGGCACGGCCTCTCTACGGCTCGGCCTCCACGCACACGAAACGGTCGCTGTACGCCACTACGGGACAGCGCTCTACGCCACTACGGCGCGGCTCTCTACGGTTCGGCCTCTCCACGGCTCGGCCTCCCTACGCCACTACGGCACAACCTCTCTACGCCACACGGCGCTGCCTCTCGACGAATAGAGAGGGCTCTCTATGCTACCACGGCACGGCCTTCTACAGCTCGGCCGCGCTGCGGCTCGGCCTCTCTACGCCACTATGGCACGGCCTCTCTACTGCGCAGCTCTCTACGCCGCACGGCCTCTCTACGGCTCGGCAGCCTCACGGCACGGCCTCTCTACGCCGCACGGCACGGCGCTCTCCGGCTCGGCCTCTACGGCTCGGCGTCTCTACGCTACTACGGCAGCTCTCTACGGCATGGCCTCTCTACGGCTCGGCCTCCACGGCACGGTCGCCATACGCCTACAGCACAGCCTCTCCACGGCACAGCGCTCTACGCCACTACGGCACGACCTCTCTACGCCACACGGCGCTGCCTCTCGACGAATAGAGAGGGCTCTCTTTGCTACTACGGTACCGCTCCCCACGGCTCGGCCTCCCTACGCCACTACGGCACCGCCTCTCCACGCCTCTACGGCACGGCCTCTCATACGCTACGGCACGGCCTCTCATACGCCACCACGGCACGGCCTCTCATACGCCTCTACGGCACGGCCTCTCTACGCTACGGCACGGCCGCTCTACGCCACTACGGCACCACGTCTCTCTACGCCTCACAGGCGCTCATCTCTCCGAGTAAGCTTTAGCTTCGCTTTAAAACATTCATCGTACATCATTTCATGCGCTACGTTCCCCTTGACATTTGGCTCGACCCCAGCTTCCTCTTTTGGGGGAAGACATCCTAACTGCAAGCTGTTTGACTACACTGTCTTGTGCATCGATGTCTAACGCCGGGGTCTGATCGCCAAAACTAATACTAGTCAATAATCTCCCTAATCACTGCTAGTCTGTGTGAGTCTATTCAGGTTGAAATGAAGCCTAGGCGGTAATTCAGCCTGGTAGACAAACACAGCATCATCAACCTTCAGCCAATGATCACTCCTGAAAGGTCCACACCTCCACATCAGCGTCAGAGCCGCACCTCCGTAGCAGCCAATCATCGCCGTCGGTCTCGCTTTTAAGCGTCAGAAATCAGTACCTTTTGCTTCCCAGCTGCGCTGCGACACGCCTCCACCCCATCTCCGCCTCTTTCATCCTCGGCGCTAACTGAGCATTTCCGATGATCTCTACACCACCACCAGTGTCCAGGCTCCGGGGGAAGACATCCCTAACTCCAAGCTGTTTAACTACACTGACTTGTACATCGATGTCTAACGCCGGGGTCTGATCGCCAAAACTAATATTAGTCAATAATCTCCCTAATCACTGCTACTGCTACTCACACTGTCTGTGTGAGTCTATTCAGGTTGAAATATCATAGTTTATTGTATCAAACGCTTTACTCAGGTCAATAAATAACCCTATTGCATATTTCTTTTCTACAGCATTAGTTATTTCTTCAGTTATATCAAAGAGTGTGAGGTTGAGTGATTGTTCCTAAAACCAAACTGATTGTCCGAGAGTAAATTACACTTTTCGATAAAGCCGTTGACTCTAGAGTTAAAAACCTTTTCTAAGATTTTAGAGAATTGCGGTAAAAGGGAAACAGGCCTGTAGTTTGTAAAGAGATGTTTATCTCCTGCTTTGAACAGAGGAATCACTTTTGCTACTTTCATACTATCAGGATTGTCAATTGTCCAGTTTGCAACGATAAGTTACAGATGTAAGTTAACGGCTTAGAGACACTTTCAATAACAGTTTTTAAAGTTTTCATGTCCATGTCGTGGTAATCTGTCGAGGTTTTATTTTTACACCCTTAAACAATTTCCAGTATCTCCTTTTCCTCCACAGGTTTGAGGAACAAGGACATAGGATTTGTGTCTATCAGTTCACAATTATAGTTCTCAACGTTTGCAATTTTTGCAGCAAGGTTCGGTCCAACATCTACAAAGAATGTATTAAATGTATCGACGACTTCATTCATATTATTTAAAGTGTTATCCTCATCTTTGAAATATTTTGGATAATTAATCGTTCTTGGTTTATTTCTAATTATACTATTTAAAGGACCTGTATCATGCTATTTTAGCCATTCCAAAGTAAAGTATAGGCATTTATATGATATATTGTACCTCTACCACTACGGAGCACTAATTTTTGTTATAAATATAAGTATTTTCTGGAAGTATTTTTCCAACCCGGAAGACAAAACGCTTGGATTCAGTTAACTCCGCCCCCTCTCGCCGCTCATACAACTTCAGCAGTAGTAGAAATATATATATCACAGCAAAAAGTGAAGTTACTTCATGATGCTGTTATAAGGAGTTAACATGTGCAACACAGCTTCATGGCTAAATGGCTAACACACACGCTAACATGCATTTTGATCGACTCACCACTCTGATGTTTCCATTATGGGATTTGCGTTGGTTATAAAAGTTAATCCACTTTGATTCTGGCCAAGGTTCATCAAGCATCCATCAGCGACAGGCTCAGACAAACACTATTTTGGCTGATAGTCGCTGAATCCCGGAGGGAAATTCCAACTTCTATGGCCTCTTCTTTAGGAAGGTTGAATAAAGTCCTGACCTCGCAGCCAAACGCGGTTTTCTCCGTGACATTATCGTGAGGTAAGAAAAAAGAACAGGTGTCCAGACTCCAGAGTAGGTTAGAAAAAGCTCCCTCTTCACAACTTTCGGTGCAACATGACATGACATCTGTTCAGATCGTTCGGACGCTCAGGGGGTGCGTTTGTTTTCGGTACAGGGGCAGCGCAGCGTCAGGCACTTCCTCTTTTTTTATTTATTTTTTTCATTTATTTTTTTTATTTTTTTTTCTTACGACAGAAATAATGAAAAAAGCAGTTTTACAAATGAAAATCATGCCGTAAGGCATTAGATTACAGACGTGGAGCACTTCCGTTCCGCTGTGACGACACAACTGAACATGTCAGTCGTTTACCAGGAGAGGGCGGAGCAGCTGCTCAGAGCAGGATTCAGGAGGATTACTGAGAACTGCGTGAATGAAGCCAAAAACCACTCTGGGGGTGTTTTTGATAAGGAAATAGCATAACAACATGGTTAAAAGCTCCAAAAAGTCGATTTTGCATGATATAGGACCTTTAAGATGTTCCATAAACCTTTAATATTATTCTTATTGCTAACAACTTATTATAATAATCCTGTTTACATTTTCTAATGATACCTGTCAGTTTATTTTATATTTTTTTCTTGCAAGCATTTAGCAAACCTTTAGACATCCATGGTGTTTCTTTACACTTTCTGTTTTTACAGTATTTCTTCATTGGGCAATGTTTGTCATATACCTTTTGAAATACCCGCGTAAACTTATCATATGCCTTATTCGTGTCATTCTCTCTGTGTACAATACTCCAGTCTTGAGCTAAAAGCTCTTTTTTAAATGCATCAATAGTTTTCTCGATTTTTCCTTACTTGTTTTCCTCTTTATCTTTTAAATATACATTTTTGTACAATACAAAAGCTGGAAGGTGAACGCTAGTCTCGAACGTTTCGCCTCTCATCCAAAAGGCTTCGTCAGCGGACTAAAGTCCTGCTCAGCCTGCAGCTTAGATAAACACCATGAGGAGGAGTTGGGGTTGGCCTGGCTCCTCCCCTCAAAAATGTTCCACTTTAAAAAACAAAATCCATTGTATCCACTTTTTTTGTATTTAAAATGTCAGTTTTCTACCAATTTTTTCCAACAGCAATAAAACGTGGTTCTATTCTGGTTCCTGCTTTCTGATACTGTACTAAAGATCCTTTCTGATAATACTGTATGTTACTGACGGAGGAACCTCGGGCCAGGAACCAGACCCTCCTCAGGCCCATTGTTGCTGCCTTTTTCCTTTAATCCTTGGGTCATTACCAGTGGGACCTTCAGGTTCAACTCCGGAAACCAAAAACTTCAGAGAGAACCTTTGCTCAAAGCAGAGCAGTGGTCACACACACAGTCAGAGATTAATGAAACAAAGAAAGTCAACTATATGTGGGGCTTTAGCCATTTCTGTTTCCAACTATGAAACTATATACAGAGTGCAAACCAAATGTACAGCAGTTAGTCCCCGTGCTTCACAGCTAGAAGGTCCCGGCTTCGATTCCCACGGGGCCTTTCTGTGTGGAGCATGCATGTTCTCCTCGTGTCTGCGTAGGTTTCCTCCACTAAAAACATGTACAATAGGCCAGGATGAATGAGACGGTGTTTGAGAGTGCACATGGGGGACGATGGATGGAAGTTAGATACAAGGCTACAATCCGCTGTGACTTGTTCATTAACATGTACTGTCCCGACCAAATAAATAAATAAATAAAATCAAATGTCACACATATGAGAAAAGCACTTTACAAATGAGTCTTTTTGTCGTCATTCCGTCCAGCCATTTTCTTCCACTTTTCCGTTGCCGGGGTTGTCGGGGCAGCTGTTGGAGCCGCACCAGCCCCTATGACTCCCCCTGCAGGTGATGGGTCCACAGAAGGACGGCCTCACAATTAACCGGGCCTGTTGGTCTCTCATAAGGGGCTTCTGAACCTCTTTGTCTGACCCGTCACCTAGGACCTGTTTCCCATGGGAGACCCTACGAGGGCAGGAAGCCCCCGACAACAGAGCTCCAGGATCATCTGGGTGCTCAAACCCCTCCACCACGTTAAGGTGGTAGTTCCAGGAAGGGGTCTTTTTGCCGTTTTATATGTAAATAGAATTGACCCGGTTTCTCTGGTCCTGACCCGGTTCTGACCCGTTTCTCCCTCTCTCTCCTCAGCTGGTGCTGCTGCTGCTCATGCTCTTCATGAGGAAGCGCGTTGCCCTGACGGTGGCGCTGTTCCACGTGGCGGGGAAGGTCTTCCTGTGTCTCCCCCTGCTGGCCGCGCTGCCCTTCATCACCCTGCTGTTCCTGCTGCTCTTCTGGGCCTATTGGGTCCTTGTGCTGCTCTTCCTGGGTACCACACACACTCACTCATACTCATATATACACACACGCACACACACACACTGAGCCCGGTGCTCAGTGTGTAAATCTTCCAATTCAAGTTTTGATGCTGTTGGTCATCACAATTAAAAAGAAAAAGGAAATGAAACACAAGTTGAAAAAATGTGAAAAATTGGGGTTAATTTAGGAAAAGTCGGGGGAACATGGGGGAAAAATTTGGAAAAAACTTGGAAAATTTGGGGCGAAATTGGAAACAAAATTAGCCTGGCCTTAGCTATCCGTAAACTCCGGTCAATTATAATTTCCCTACATGTACGTCTGGGATTGATCTCAGTGGCCGCGTTACATCGGTTGAATTTCAACCTACCAATCAGCGAGCGGGTGAGGCGGGGCTTGAGTTGAGGGCTATAGTTTTTAGAAATCGTGCCATTAATGTGTGTAGAAATTTAAGAATAAATTATACTGAGATAGAACGAGTGAATGAAATACTTTTACAAAATAAGCTTAGCTGGAAGCCCCATATAAACGACATCAAGGCAAAGCTGTAAATCTCTTGCAATAATATCTAAAGTTAAAGAACTCTTAAATGAAAAAATATATATATATTATACTGTTCCCTGGTTCTCCCGTACATGACCTATGGCCTAGAAGTTTGGGGAAACACTCACAAAACCAATCTTAATCCAATAAGTATCATTCAATAAATGGCGATCAGCATTGTGAATAAAGTGGCTTACAGGGCACATACAAATGAGCTTTTCATTAAACTAAAAGCATTAACTAAAGTATTTGGTTGAGTTTAAAACAGCACAATGTATGTATAACATAAGCTATAACAAGTTACCTGTGCATATCCAGGGATTGTTCCAAAAATGAGACTGCGTTTATAATTTCCGAAAGGAGGAAATGTTTCAAAAAACATATATGAGAACGAGTGCAAAGCAGCTTTGTGTTTCTTTTGTTGGGATTAATGTGTGGAGTGAGTTGGACCAAGAGCATAAAGACTGTAAAACACTAATTCAATTTAAAATTCTTATGAAGAAGTCAATTATAAAAATACCATGAGAATGGATGCTAAGGATGCAAAATTAAGATGATAGATTTTTTTCTTTCTTCTTTGTGACGATCTAAAAACAAAAAATGGTATAACTGCAGCATAAGACATTGGCAGCTTTTACTGTTTATGTTTGTAAATACACTGGGAGGCGCAATAAGCTTTAGCTTCTGCCTATTCCATTTCAGACTTTATGTTTATGTCGTCATCTGTTAAATGTTTAAATGTCTGAATAAAAATAAATCTGAATCTGAAATCTGACAAAACACGGAAATAAGCTGCGAAAGAAATTCCCGAACATCATTGAAAAGCACTCTTACAACATTCATAAAGTTGCAGAACTCATCGTTCATGACTTTATTCGCTTTGTGCAACAATTAGAACTGTCCATTGCTTTAAACGTGTCAGTTCTACGTTTTCGCTTTGCTGCTGCGAATGCTCCGTTTATTCACGCTGTATTGGCTGACTTTGGAGTTTCTTTCCAAACTTTCAATACGTAGCTACTGACAACATGACACACGGGGTTTATCGCTGCTGCGCCCGCTGTGTCCCCGCTGTCTTCCCACGCCACTGTGCTCTAAGCCCGGGTTCGAGGCTGTCTGTACCCGCCCTGTGCACACTGCGAGCGGGTCTAACCTCTGCCCGTCCCCGCCCTGCGAGCGGGTCTAACCTCTGCCCGTCCCCGCCCTGCGAGCGGGTCTAACCTCTGCCCGTCCCCGCCCTGTGCACACTGCGAGCGGGTCTAACCTCTGCCCGTCCCCGCCCTGTGCGCTATGAGCAGATCGGCTGATCTCTTGCAGCTCTAGCTAACGGGCTGCAGCCACAGCGACCCGGTAGTAGAAGCAGCAACACACGGACAGGGAGAAGGAGAATGTAGCGCCGGATGAAGCAGAAATAGATGTTGTTTAGGTGTTATAAAACAGCATCAGTCAAGTGATGAACTGGTTCAGTAGGCTTGCTTTTATTTGTTTTATAATTTTATTTTTTTACATAACCTTAATCATCTGTGTTAATTGTAAATGCAGTCAAATGGAGGGCTGTCCCATTTCTTAGGGCTGTCTTTTCAACCCTCGCCCTTAGCCCTTGGTTTCAGGGTGTAGGGAAAGGGCTAGGGCTAGGGGTAGAAAAGACGATTGAGATTTAAGATTGTGCCTAACTTTGATGTGAAAAGTTGCACTTTTGACATGGCTTTGTCTGTATATTTTAAATATAACAAACACTGTTACACGTTTTTGAAACTATTTCAGTTTGTGCAGGACCAATGCTTTCTGAACTTATGAACACACATTAAAAAAAATACCGCGATAATACTGAAAACCGTGATAATTTTGGTTACAATAACCGTGAGGTAAAATTTTCACACCGTGACACCCCTAGTTCCCGCCATGAGTCCGTGTTCCCTTCATGAGTCCGTGTTCCCGTCATGAGTCCGTGTTCCCGTCATGAGTCCGTGTTCCCTTCATGAGTCTGTGTTCCCGCCATGAGTCCGTGTCCTCGTCATGAGTCCGTGTTCCCGTCATGAGTCCGTGTCCCCGTCATGAGTCCGTGTTCCCGTCATGAGTCCGTGTCCCCGTCATGAGTCTGTGTCCCCGTCATGAGTCTGTGTCCCCGTCATGAGTCTGTGTTCCCGTCATGAGTCCGTGTTCCGGTCATGAGTCTGTGTTCCCGTCATGAGTCCGTGTCCCCGTCATGAGTCCGTGTTCCCGTCATGAGTCCGTGTCCCCGTCATGAGTCTGTGTTCCCGTCATGAGTCCGTGTTCCGGTCATGAGTCTGTGTTCCCGTCATGAGTCCGTGTTCCGGTCATGAGTCTGTGTCCCCGTCATGAGTCCGTGTTCCCGTCATGAGTCCGTGTTCCCATCATGAGTTTGTGTTCCCGTCATGAGTCTGTGTTCCGGTCATGAGTCTGTGTCCCCGTCATGAGTCTGTGTTCCCGTCATGAGTCCGTGTTCCGGTCATGAGTCTGTGTTCCCGCCATGAGTCCGTGTCCCCGTCATGAGTCCGTGTTCCCGTCATGAGTCTGTGTCCCCGTCATGAGTCTGTGTTCCCGTCATGAGTCCGTGTTCCGGTCATGAGTCTGTGTTCCCGTCATGAGTCCGTGTTCCCGTCATGAGTCTGTGTTCCCGTCATGAGTCCGTGTTCCCGTCATGAGTCCGTGTCCCCGTCATGAGTCTGTGTTCCCGTCATGAGTCCGTGTTCCGGTCATGAGTCTGTGTCCCCGTCATGAGTCTGTGTTCCCGTCATGAGTCCGTGTTCCGGTCATGAGTCTGTGTTCCCGCCATGAGTCCGTGTCCCCGTCATGAGTCCGTGTTCCCGTCATGAGTCCGTGTCCCCGTCATGAGTCTGTGTCCCCGTCATGAGTCCGTGTTCCCGTCATGAGTCCGTGTTCCCGTCATGAGTCCGTGTTCCCGTCATGAGTCCGTGTTCCCGTCATGAGTCTGTGTCCCCGTCATGAGTCCGTGTTCCCGTCATGAGTCCGTGTTCCCGTCATGAGTCCGTGTTCCCATCATGAGTTTGTGTTCCCGTCATGAGTTTGTGTTCCCGTCATGAGTCTGTGTTCCCGTCATGAGTCCGTGTTCCCGTCATGAGTCTGTGTTCCCGTCATGAGTCCGTGTCCCCGTCATGAGTCTGTGTCCCCGTCATGAGTTTGTGTTCCCGTCATGAGTCTGTGTTCCCGTAATGAGTCCGTGTTCCCGTCATGAGTTTGTGTTCCCGTCATGAGTCTGTGTCCCCGTCATGAGTCCGTGTCCCCGTCATGAGTCCGTGTTCCCGTCATGAGTCTGTGTTCCTGGTGTTACAGGGACGTCTGGGGAGCCGGTCCCGGACCCGGACTCGGGGTTGGTGGAGTTCCGGCTCCAGGGGAACCTCCAGTACCTGCCCTGGTTCCACGCCGTGGGGCTGGTGTGGATCTCCGAGTTCATCCTGGCGTGTCAGCAGATGACCATCGCTGGAGCCGTGGTCACGTACTACTTCACCAGGTCAGAGTACCCCCTGGTGGACAGAGCACCCCCTGGTGGTCAGAGCGTCCCCTGGTGGACAGAGCGCCCCATGATGGTCACATTCATAATCTCATAGTTCCTGTCCTTGTTTACCTGGCTCTGCCATACTATTCCCTGTCCATTCCACACAAGGAAGTTAGTCTGGTCACAGAGCAATTGGAGCAGTTTGAAGGGGCGGGCCTAACACGCACAGATTGTCAGTGAAATAAACCAATTAGCGGACGTGACGACAGCTGTAGTCCAACTCACAAAATATTAACTTAATATAAACTAATGAGAAAGCGGAGGCAAAATCCTCGACTACTTCATCCATGATTAGTTTGGCTAATGTTAATGTTATTAATTGAACTAACAACATAGCAGCGCAGCGAGTGACGTAACCTTGTCAATTCACTGATGGTCGTGATTGGTTCGCCTAAGCCTTAGCCGACAATCTGCCACTTGTTTACCTTGTATGTCCAGACGCACCTTCTTTTGCGCAGAAAAGAAGTGGGTGTAGTTTATCAGACTATGTCCTTGTTTTCCCAGATTTATTTAAGGAGAAGGCTTTCACAGAGATTAGATTTGTGTTTCCTCCTGAACGTGTTAAATCTGTCAGAGTAAAAAAAACAGCCCAAACTTTCTCTTTACAATGTTTATTCTTTATTAACAGTTTTGGAAAAAGTTTAGAAAAGTTTGGGGGGGAAAATGGAAAATGGAGGAAATTTACAGATCTGTCAATCAGATAGATTTATTGAGCTTTGAACCCCATTCTTCGCTAATAACTAGTTTATTCAAAAATACAAATCTTTGGAACTAATATGTCACAAAATAAAAGCTCACAATTAAACCTGAAGATGATCATTTTGAATTATTTTTTGCCCTGTTCCTCTGCCACGCCTCTAACTGCTTTACCTGCTTCTGTTTCAGGGATAAGGCCCGCCTCCCGGCCACACCCATCCTGTCGTCTGTGCTGCGGTTGGTGCGTTACCACCTGGGCACCGTGGCCAAAGGCTCGTTCATCATCACGCTGGTCAAAGCACCGCGGCTGCTGCTCATGTACCTGCACAACCAGCTGCGCGGCCGGGTGAGTCCCTGAGACGCCGGTCCAAACCCTAACCCTAACAGCGGGCGGGGCATCTGACGCTCTGGTGTGGTTTCAGGAGAACGCCTGCGCTCGCTGCCTCCTCAAGTCCTGCATCTGCTGCCTCTGGTGTTTGGAGAAGTGCCTCAACTACCTGAACCAGGTCAGAAATTGGTGAAGTGTGGGTTAGAGGTAGCTCCCAGACATCGGCCTGACCACGAGCTCACACTGCATACAGTAATCTTGTTACTGTTAATTTGTCCTTGATTTGAGTCTAATTCAAGAAATCTGTGTTAATAACTCACCCAATCAACAGATTTCTTGAAATTTTACAAATTTACTTATTTGAAAAAAAAATCACTTATTTGGGCGACAGTGGTGCAGTTGGTAGAGCGGGCCGTCTCATGATCAGAAGGTCGGGGTTCGAATCCCTGCTCCTGAAGGTGCACACTGTGGTTGTGTCCTTGGGCCTTGCCTCCAGTGTCAGCGTTCACTTATGAGTGAGTGGTTTCTTGCTGCGCTTTGGGCTGAATGAAGGTAGAAAAGCTGAGACCATTTAGCATTTAGCAAGTCTCTTCTGTAAAACTTGTTTAGTTTCTCCAATATAGTGTTGTTTGCATTCTTCTTCTTTGCATTGAATAGAATAAACCGCATTGCTTTGTTTGTGGCTCGGAGTTTTGTCTTTGGGATGAACTAATTTTTGTCTCAGTGTGTTCACCGGTTTGTGGTTCACTGGAATCCTGTGCTGCCTAAAGATTCTCTGAAGTTTCTCTGAGACCCCGGCTACATACGGCACTAAGACTCCCTTTCTTCTGGGCTCTGTAGTCTGTCTGTCTTGTTCTTTGGGTCTTCTTGCCCTTTGTGCTTTAGTGAAGGGGGCAAGAAGACCCAAAGAACAAGACAGACAGACTACAGAGCCCAGAAGAAAGGGAGTTGTAGTGCTGTGTTACAGTCTCTGTGGTTCAGTCTCTGTGGTACAGTCTCTGTGTTAAAGTATCTGTGGTTCAGTCTCTGTGGTACAGTCTCTGTGTTAGATGCAGCACGATTGCTCAGCAGGAAGGAAGGACTTTATTTCTAGAGCACCTTTAACAGACATGGTCAAAGTGCTTTACATGAGACACATTTTAACATTCACTCCATTCTCTGTGGTTTGCTACGTCTGTAAGAGACGGTCCTCACGTCATTCACACACACATCATTCATGCAGCAGTTACTGCACGTTCTTTACAGAAAGAACGTCCCAGTGATCTACTCTTGGACTTTGCTTTGCTTTTTGAGTTTGACTTGATTTCTACTTGTGTCCCTAACATATACTTTCCTCCGCTCTCTCTCTTTCTCCTTCTTTCCTCCCCCCTCCCCTTTTGCAGAACGCGTATGCGGCCACGGCCATCAACAGCACCAGTTTCTGCGTGTCTGCGCGCGACGCCTTCGTGATCCTGGTGGAAAATGCTCTGAGAGTCGCCACCATCAACGCAGTGGGAGACTTCGTGCTGTTCCTCGGGAAGGTCAGATGCTTTTCACTCACGTCAGGACCGCAAAGTCATAGAAGCATAGAAGTTATAGAGAAGGATTTATGCCGCATCATCACAGTTTACCTTCCTCCGCCTCTCATATAATGCATATAATCATTTTAGTTGTATGCATCTGATCATGATTTTTGCCACAAAGAACAGAAAATTGACTAGTTTTTATTTGCCCTGTGTTTAAACATACGCAAACATCTCAGTGACCAGTAGATGGCGCGTGGTTCCATCTCATAAACACACACTGGGGCTGGTTTGAGGCCAGTCCTGAAGCCATTCACAGAGCAGCCACACTGAAGTCACATTCACTCGCACGCGGCTTCTCAAAACACTGAGAGAAACGAGCAAAGACCGGTGGATCAGACGGATGTTCTTCTTACGTGATGAATTGCTGTGATTTTATTGGGTTTCAAAGAGGCTAAACAGACATAAGCACCAGAGAGAATTAGGGGGAAAAATAAAGGGGGGGGGGGGGGAATTGTACAAAGGAGAAAAAAAAATCCAAGTCCAGAAACCAAGTCCATTTCTTTAATCCTGTCCCTGGACCAACAGCATCAAAACGATAAAAAAAAAAAACGCTTTCTCACCTACCACGGGCGGTCTCTTTTCCTCCAAGCTCGGGTCCTCTACCAGAGGCCTGGGAGCTTGAGGGTTCTGCGCAGTATCTTTGCAGTTCCTAGAACTGTACTTTTCTAGACCGAGATGTCTGATGTATTTCCTGGGATCTGCTGTAGCCACTCCTCCAGTTTGGGGGTCACTGCCCAGAGTGCCCCAACGACCACGGGCACCACTGATGCCTTCACTCTCCAGGCCTTCTCTAGCTCTTCTCTGAGTCCCTGGTATTTCTATATTTCTCGTGTTCCTTTTTCCTGATCTTGAAGTCGCTTGGTATTGCTATGTCAACCACAACGGCTTTCCTCTGCTCTTTGTCCACCACCACAATGTCCGGTTGGTTGGTTCATTACCATTCTGTTTGTCTGTATCTGGACGTCCCACAGGATCTTGGCTCGGTCCTTCTCTACCACCTTTGGAGGTGTTTCCCACTTTGACCTTGGGGTTTCCAGCCTATACTCTGCACAGATGTTCCTCTTGGTTATGCTGCTCCATATGAGCTTCCCCTGCAGCATCTCACACCCTGCAGTTATGTTCTGGATTGCCTCAGGGGCAATATATTATAAGATTCTTTTTCAGTTCCTGCTTTCCATACTTATAATTTCGATACCAGTAGAAATGAACCTCTTTTATTCAATACCACATTGATATTGTTTAATGGTACCCAGGCCTAGTGTCTGACCTAGTCCTCTGTCTTACACTTTCCTGTTAGGTCTTATTAAAGTCTTCAGTCCTGTGCCGTCCTCTTCGTCCTCTCTCCAGGTCCTGATCGTCTCGTGCACAGCCTTTGCTGGCGTCCTGGTGCTGAATTACCAGCGCGACCTGTCGGAGTGGCTCCTCCCCCTGGTGTGCGTGTGTCTCGGCGCCTTCCTAGTGGCTCACTGCTTCCTGTCCGTGTTCGAGATCGTGGTGGATGTGCTGTTCCTGTGCTTCGCCATCGACACCAAGTACAACGACGGCACGCCAGGAAAAGAGTTCTACATGGACAAGGCACTAATGGTGAGACACGCTGTGGTCCCTCTGGTCCCACTCTGGTTCCTCCATGGTCACTCTTTTTTTTATATGGCACATTTTAGGAATAAAAACACCTTCGCACTAGGCCTGGAGTTCTGTCATGCTAATGAGGCTGACACTCAGCCCAGATCAATAAGCAGGTAATTAGCAGTGACCAGCTGAGATCAGGGCCGTTCAGACAAACTCGGATGTGAGTTCAGTCGTTAGGACTTAGAACTACACACACTCATAACTGCAAAGATGTTTACCTACAGGTGAGAGTAACTGTTAATAGGGAGGGACTGAGCTAAGCTGAACTCCTCCCTGTGGTCTTTATCTGAGCTGAACTTTAGTGTCACTGACAAAGTCTTTTGGATGGAGAGGAGAAACGTTCGACACTTCAACTACAGAGAACAGACGAAGACACAAGAACCTTCAATGTATAATAGAGCTGTAAACTCCGGTCAACAGGAGGCTGTCCCATTTTTTAATATATAATATATATATATATAAAACAAACTTTAAACTTCCCAGCAGTCTGGGGACCATGGCCAAAATCTTCACATGGATTTGGGACCAATCACAGAACGAGGAGGGACGGCGAGACGATACGGAAGCTTGTAGTTTGTTTACGTACACAAACAATTTTTTATTTACGGATCCAACATGACAGCAGCAGACGCGACGCCATCTTTCGATTAAGCTTTAGACCGTGTTCTACATAGTTTAGTAAAGTTTACGGCGGGTACGTCACACGTCATCAGATACGATTGGCTATGGCTACGTGCAGACGCATATGAGAGACATTCAGCACAATAAACGGCTCTGGACCAGAACATGAACTGGTCCCCAGACTAAGTATCACTTGTGATTTTATTCTGGCGTTAGCCGGGTTAAGGCGATGTGGCAAAAATCACAATGTTTAAATTATAGAATAACTATTTCGATTTTTATCATAGTTTATTCACAATGACAAATAGAACTTCAATTACACACTGTAAAAAAGAAAGATTGGATAAATGTACTTTGTAATAATCTACACAGTTACAAACCTATTTTGCAAACTCACGATAAACGTAACAAAACTCTGATTAAAAATGAAAGTAAATATAAGACGAGAAGAATAGTTTGGTAAATGCTGCTGTAATGTCTGAACCTTTCACAATAAGACTTTTACTACTGCAGTAACATGAGAGCAGGAAAGTCACATGAACGAGTGCAATAATTGGTGTGATTATTTTTGAAGCCTGATGTGATGATAACTAATACAGTTCCATATATAATAAGTTATACGAAAACATTGAGACTTTTGTTCAAATAAAGTCCATGTAGAGGTTATTTCCTTCCGGATGTTTTTTCTCTTTCCTGTGTGTGATGGAGCTGAAAATAGACTTAATTCGTATTTTTGTGGGAGAGGAACAGAGCTATGGACCAGAAAAAGGAGGAGGAGGAGGTTGATCTGTTTGCTGTAAATAGTTTTCTGTTTTAGTTCATGCAAAGTGTGGAGAAATAGTTAGTGTTGACTTTGCCGTCGTTCGGAAGAGTTTGTGCAGCCGCTCCAAGAGTTTACTCAATGTGAGTGATGTCGTCACGTCCAAGGGCCTCACGCTTTAGATGAATAATAAATCTGCCTCTGGTCTCTGCAGAAGATCGTGCTCCTCACTCCTGTTCGTCCGGTGTTCACTCACGTTCTTCACTCGTGTTCTAAATGTTCCTCCGGTTTCTGCTGGAGTTCGTGGAGAGCAGTCACCATGGAGCTTCACTCACGTTCCTCTGATGCTTGTGTTTATTCTGAATCTTCCTCTGATGTTCTTGTTTCTGAATCTTCCTCTGGTCGTTGCAGGAGTTCGTGGAGACCAGTCGCCGTGGAGCTTCACTCACGTTCCTCTGATGCTTGTGTTTAGCCTGACTCTTTCTCTTGTTTCTGCAGGAGTTCGTGGAGAGCAGTCGCCGTGTGGAGCGAGGCTTGAGCCGGCGCCGAGTGAAAGGGGCGGAGTCGGAGCCCATGGTGAGTGAGGAGGGGGCGGGGCTTCAGAGTGAGGAGTGGGCGGAGCTTCAGAGCGAGGCATGGACAGAGCTGGAGGCGTGTCACATGCCCGTCTTGGCTCTGGCTCTGATCGTGGACCTGGTGACGGCCCGGGACCCCGCGTTGGTCCAGACCTTCACCGAGGACTTCCTGCTCTTCCTGGGGCTCTACCTGCCCACGTGCACGCTTTTCCTGATTTGCATGCCACTCACACATGCCCACACACGCACAGGCCCCGTCCACAGCACAGGCCCCGCCCACAGGAAGCCAGCCGCCGCGTGACGTCCACGAAACTAACCGCATGGACTGACGCCATTTTGTCTCTACATCATTTTTATTTTTTCTATTTTAAAGATTTATTTTTATACAAGTTTTTTATGATTTATTTGTTTTGTCATTTGTGCCTTTGTTTATTTTGTGCCTTTGTGTCGAATGGTTCATAATAAACAGATTCATCTTTTTAGTTTCATCCATTTATTTCATTCATTCACTTTGATTCACTTTCATTATTATAATAAGAATTACAACAGGCCCGAGACCTGCCAAGTCCGCTCGGGCCTAATAATACTGATACTACTGGGTTTAATCAATCCATTTGAACCGATTGTCCTTTGAATGGCGCAATATCATTTAAAAAAAAACTTCAATCTGTCCTACGGTCATGTTTGACACATTAACTCTGTTTATTTCAAACGACCATAACTTCCGCTCTTCATTTTGAGCTCATCACTGTAGCTCCGGGAGCAAGGTTACAGTGATGCAACAAGCTATTAAAAATAGCTTCCCCTGGGTATAAAACTGCTTGTGCACGTTTTTTTTGTCACGCAGATCTTCCAAATAAAGATTTAGTGGTTTATTTCCAAGAATCTTGCCATGGATACAGTCGGCATTGCATCATAGTAGGTGGCGTGACCTCGCCGAAGGGGAAGGAAGTATCTTTTGGGAAACACAACTTTTCACTCTTTTTAGCCATTTTCTGGTGGAATATAAAGTGATTATATACAAATGGAGTCAAGTCTATGTGGATGTTTTTTCAGCAGATTTTTTAGTAGAAGCAAAAAAAAACGGCAGTCGTAGCTAACGTTAGCTAGCATTAATAGTAGCATGATGTTAACATGAAGCGTCATGTTGGCATTCCCCGTTATTTATATATGTATGGGCTATTGAACCACTTTGCTCCACTCGATGTCTTTGTATTTTTATCTAGTAGAAACCAATATTCATAATTCAGCATTTGTTAAAGTAGTTTTTGAATAATTAGAGAAAGTTAGATTTTTCTCCTCTTTATTTCCCCCCTCAACCGCTTCAAAACATATGGGAGATTCCAGAGATGCTGTCTTAATCAATGAAGCTTCAGTCTCAGTGTTAGGGGGCAGCCATGTGGTTTACTTTCAAAGGCCAATCTAACGCACATGGCAACAAAGGGGGGTAAATGTACTTGGATGAGGCCAACTCACTTATACCAAAATTATAAAAAACAGTATAGTACACAACAATCTTCATTCATTCAGCCACACTCGCATATTAAAAAGTGCAAAAGAGAGAGTGGAGGGAAACATCAATAATCCTTTGACGTATAGTTCTGTACTATTTAAGTTCAGGATTCGGATCACCTGCAGGTAATAGCTGTCTTTTAGTCTGTTTGTGCAAACGTCTGTAGCATCTTCCTAACGGAAGTTGGAGTTGGAGTTAAATATGTAAATATTCATATTTTTACTAATTTAGAGTTCGTTCCAACTATTTGCAGCATTAGTTCTTCCATATCCAAGTCAAATTGGTTCTGCGTGAAATCCTTAAAAGGATTTATCTTTTTAGTTTCATCCACTTCATTCTTTCATTATTATTAATTATGCTGTTCCTTCTGCTACTACCACTAATACTCTGACGACTACGTCGTTTTGTTTTCGTGGGATAGTAGGTACACAGTGAACATTCATCATCCAATCAGAGATGTATTAACCTCTAAACCCCCGCCTGAACCGAGCGCATGTTCTCCAGTTCAGCTTTACCCAAATCTAAAAGCTTCTCGACAGGAAGCCTATAGGCCAGAGTAACGGCTCATTTGAAAGCTAAGACCTACAAAACTGTCATTTTTTTATGTGTTATTGACGCTTTTTTATCACTTATTTGTAACGTTTTAGTCGCTATTTTGTGGCTATTTTTGTTGCTTCTGCATCACTTTTTAGGTGGTGTTTTTGTCCCTATTTTATTGTGTTATTGTTGCTTATCCGAAATTTTTTGTTGCTCTGTTGTCACTTTTTTGTTATGTTTTCATCCTCGTTTTTATCGAAGAAGCTTTAAGATTTGTGTAAAGCCAAAGGCGGGGGTTAAGAGGTAAAGAGGTAGTGTTTAGGGCGGGGTCAGGTTTAAGCTGATTGGTTGATGTACGACGTTTCACTCTCATGATTGGTTGACGAACGACTATCTTGACGTTTGTATGAAAGTGTAAATGTCTGTGTCACTTCCCGTTGCAGGCGCCGGGCTCCAGTTCGGTCTGACAGTGCGCGGAGGCGACGGTGGAGCGGGACTGTTGTTGTGACAGAGACATTCCGGGAGATTTATTTTGCCCTTTTCGGGGACGGAGCAGGGAAAGCACTGTTTTAATAACGACAATAACCGTAATAATCACGAAATAACGAGCACTTTACGGAGCAGCACACGGACACACCACAGCAGCACGGACAGACCGCCTTTTTACAGATGCACCCCCGGAGGGCGCCACGTCCACAGGTGAGGAGCAGGCTGCGTTCAGGCACCAAGGGACCTCGGGAAACCCCACCGCGGCACAGTTAGGTATAGAAAAACACCACAGAGGCTTCACTTCCTTAGCCTCACCAATCAGAGCCTGGAGGCAGGTTGTTAATAATGACATCACACACGATAACCAAGCCATTTCCGGGTCCAAACTGTGGACAGTTATGTCGACAAAATTAGCGTCCTCATGATCGGAGAATCAGGGTTAAAATCGTCCTCATTATCCTGCCGTGTGAATCAGGCTTTAGTCTCCGGCTGAAAAACATCAAATAAACCCCGGCCCAAAGCGGTCATTGTCCAGTCTGACTTCATAGCAACCGTTGCTACCGGACCTTCTCTGGATCCCATCATTGAGACTAAGCCGGTAAACAAGCTAAATAAATACCCCATGCCAACGAGAGCCGAGCTATTACTGGGTTTCCGTCCGTTCCAAGCGAAGCCAGGAATCGTCAGTAATGTAAAAAGAGAGGCCGAAAACACCAAAGTCAAACGTCGTGGAGACACAGTCTTATAAACTTTAACATGTACAAAAGGCAAAGTTGATAAAAGTGGGGTTTCCTGAGGTTCTGTGGGTCCATGAAGGCGACAGTGGGACAGAGCAGAGAGCAGCTCCGTCATCTCTCTAGAACAGACTCATGTTTCCTCCCAGAGCAGACTCCAGAGGAGACGCAGCAGAGAGCAGCTCCGTCATCTCTCTAGAACAGACTCATGTTTCCTCCCTGAGCAGAGACTCCAGAGGAGACGCAGCAGAGAGCAGCTCCGTCATCTCTCTAGAACAGACTCATGTTTCCTCCCAGAGCAGACTCCAGAGGAGACGCAGCAGAGAGCAGCTCCGTCATCTCTCTAGAACAGACTCATGTTTCCTCCCTGAGCAGAGACTCCAGAGGAGACACAGCAGAGAGCAGCTCCGTCATCTCTCTAGAACAGACTCATGTTTCCTCCCTGAGCAGAGACTCCAGAGGAGACGCAGCAGAGAGCAGCTCCGTCATCTCTCTAGAACAGACTCATGTTTCCTCCCTGAGCAGAGACTCCAGAGGAGACGCAGCAGAGAGCAGCTCCGTCATCTCTCTAGAACAGACTCATGTTTCCTCCCAGAGCAGAGACTCCAGAGGAGACGCAGCAGAGAGCAGCTCCGTCATCTCTCTAGAACAGACTCATGTTTCCTCCCCGAGCAGAGACTCCAGAGGAGACGCAGCAGAGAGCAGCTCCGTCATCTCTCTAGAACAGACTCATGTTTCCTCCCAGAGCAGAGACTCCAGAGGAGACGCAGCAGAGAGCAGCTCTGTCATCTCTTTAGAACAGACTCATGTTTCCTCCCAGAGCAGAGACTCCAGAGGAGACACAGCAGAGAGCAGCTCCGTCATCTCTCTAGAACAGACTCATGTTTCCTCCCAGAGCAGAGACTCCAGAGGAGACGCAGCAGAGAGCAACTCCGTCATCTCTTTAGAACAGACTCATGTTTCCTCCCAGAGCAGAGACTCCAGAGGAGACGCAGCAGAGAGCAGCTCCGTCATCTCTTTAGAACAGACTCATGTTTCCTCCCAGAGCAGAGACTCCAGAGGAGACGCAGCAGAGAGCAGCTCCGTCATCTCTTTAGAACAGACTCATGTTTCCTCCCAGAGCAGAGACTCCAGAGGAGACACAGCAGAGAGCAGCTCTGTCATCTCTCTAGAACAGACTCATGTTTCCTCCCTGAGCAGAGACTCCAGAGGAGACGCAGCAGAGAGCAACTCCGTCATCTCTTTAGAACAGACTCATGTTTCCTCCCAGAGCAGAGACTCCAGAGGAGACGCAGCAGAGAGCAGCTCCGTCATCTCTTTAGAACAGACTCATGTTTCCTCCCAGAGCAGAGACTCGACAGGCGGAAGCTTTTGTGTCGACACGGACACAGTCTCTTCAGGGAAGCTCTATGGCCAGTCGTTGGCACAGAGCTGATGAGCTGCGTCATGCTTTTAAACTTAATGCTTCACTCTCATCATCCACCTCCGTAAAACCATACACCCCCATTTATTTCCCTGCAATAATAAGTATAAATGGTTTATATATGAAAAGGGTGCTGTTTTTGTTCCCTCCGCTCACTGGGCTGCGTTTACAATAGGCCGCTTGGGGAAAATTTAAATGGTAGCACCTTTGAAAGACTCGAGTTCAGTTGGAGCTGCTCTCTGCATTCCCATTGGCTCAGCCCTGAAGGGGGCGTGGCCCGAGATCACCCCTCCTCTTCTGTGAGAAGGGGTGGGGGATCCTTCATCGTGTGACCAGCGACAACAATGACAAGTCTGTTTGTGGAGCCCGGCAGGAAGTCCATCGGAGGAGACGAGGAGAGGAGACGAGGAGGAAAGGAGACGAGGAGTGGAGACGAGGAGAGGAAGGATGCAAGGAGACGAGGAGAGGAGACTAGGAGAGGAGACGAGGACGAAAGGAGACAAGGAGAGGATGCAAGGAGAGAAGGAGATGTGGAAAGGACGCAATTTCAAAATCAAACACCCACCAGAAATAGAAAACAGAGTAAAGATGAATGGAGTCAGAAACATTACGATATTTTGCCTGGTGCTGATATCGATGGTGTTGATGACGTCATGTATATTAGTGAGATTTTCAGTCAGTAAAGGTTAGTTTAGTTTATTTATTTGTTTGAGCTGTTAACCTGCTCAAAGGGAGTGGGCCGAAGCCAAAGGCTTATAAGCGAAGAATAAAGAATAAAAAATAAAAAAAACAGCAAAAGACTGTGCTACAACTCGTATCTAAGAAATCTAAACTCTTTGTAAACTTTTTTTAAATGACAGAAGGCCCCCTAACCCTCCCAAAGATCCTCCAACACAGTAATTCACTGTATTTAAAAGCAAAGGATCTGTTTTCCTCATTAATGTACAAATATAAAACAAGCAAACAGTGACATTTAAATGTAAATGAAGTGAAGTCATTGACTCCAGGCGATGAATGAGTCTTTCTTACTTTAATTAGGAACAAGGGGCCACATGAACGCTAATGTAAATCATAAAATCAGGGAGTGTGCAGCTGTTTGTAAAGTAATAATGTTTAAAAAGGATAAAGATCATAATGAATCGTGCGGTTATCGTTATGAGCCATGTATCACGTATCGACTGAAATCGTTTTAATCTGCATTAGTGTGAAAACAATTGCATTATTGGAGTCTGTATAAAAAAACATTGATCGTTGTGTTTAAATAACGAGACTTACTTTAATGATTTCACAAAATGTCGATAATACGTTCTTTGGCGTGTGATTGGCCGTAATTGTCATATGGACACTGTCGTCAGGCAGATTAAGGACTAAATACTAAGAAAAGAAAATAACTGTTTCTGGTGGATGATTGATGTTTGGGTAAAAGTGTCTGAGCGGCTGATTGGCTCGCTCCGGTCACATGGCTGCGTCTTTTCCCATCATGCATCTGGGCTATTTCTGAGCTGTGATGAACCAATCAGAGGGCTCCGTAGGTGTGGACTAATGTTGCACTAAGACGCAGTTTAACTCCAGTTTAACGTAGACGTGACATAGGTAGGAACTTCGTAGAGCGGTGCCCCCTTCTGGAGGAGTCTGGTTTCACAGCAGCAAAGACACAAACAAACGCAGAAAAGTGTCCCAGGCAGAAGAGCCTCACCACCAGAGGAGCACTTACAGCAGCAAAGACACAAACAGAAAAGTGTCCCAGGCAGAAGAGCCTCACCACCAGAGGAGCACTTACAGCAGCAAAGACACAAACAGAAAAGTGTCCCAGGCAGGAGAACGGGGGCAGTCTCACTCCCCACCACCAGAGGAGCACTTACAGCAGCTGCAGACGCCTCGTTGGCCACGTTCAGACTTTGGGCCAAACTGAAACTAAGCCATTTGTCTTTGCTCTGAAGAGACCGATACCTGATTACACTTCAGCTTCATCCAACACAGCGTCCTGCATTTATTCATCATGAATACGTTTATAACAGTTGTTCTATCGAGTGCAGATGCATGACTTAAATATAGTGCACATCAACGTGAAAGTATCATGAGTGTAAGAATACTGTACTCTGATTGGATGAAGTAACAGACCACGTTACAAAATACATTTTACGTACATATTCTGTAACTAAAGAAGTCTTCTCTCCAGCATTGGCTGAAGCTTTCAGTTTGACGTTGTTACACAGGTGAAGAAATGAATAACGTCAGTGTTTTATTAGCCGACTGTTGTAGCATTAACCACGCTGTTGAATAAATCAGTTTGTCCCAAACGAAGTTTACTGTCCACACGGTTCTAGTGTCCAGCGTGTGTTATCGAAAGCTACCACCAAAGGGCGCTAGAAGTGTGTCAGAAAATAGAAAAAAGGAGAAGAAATGTAATCAATATTGCGCAGAAGCAGCGTATGTAGACAGTTAGCAAGCGGGCTTGTCCAGAAGACTTTTCAAAGTCAGTTAGCGGAGTTGGAGACTCAAGTTGCTGCTGGTCACGGAGATGTCTCCAAAACGTCTTATGGAGATGAGGCGAGTCTCCAGGTGAAAACGAACAGGTTCAACGGAGTCTCTGAGAGGTCTACGCGATCTCAAGTAGATGTGTTTCAAACACTATTTGTTTTCCTTAACCTGTGAGACATTTCTGTGACGTCCCTGCAGTGTCTCTAAGACTTAATACAACTCTGCGAGATCTTCTTGCTATCTGACAGATCTTAGAGGCATTGCAGGGACATCACAGAAACGTCACAGGTTGAGGACAACAAATAGTGTTTGCGACATAACCGTGGAGACCTCTTGCAGACCATGCAGACCTGTTGGTTTCTACCTGGAGACTCCAGGAGACTTTATGGAGACATCTCTGTAACCAGCGGCACCTTGAGACTCCAACTAGTCTCTAGGCCGATGAGAAGTCGCCTGAATGCTCTGGTACCTGATACATTTCTGATCTTTAGTGAAGTCTTCTGCCTGACTCATGTCACTGACGCTCCTCAAACGTCTTTCTCTCAAAGACGGATCATGATCAAAAGAACTCGGATAAAGACCTTTTGTCTGAACGTGGCCAAAGACGAGATTTGGCTTAACCAAGTACAGATGACTACTTTTAAAAACCTTGTCCCATGTCCATGTGCCAAACACAAATGGATTGTGTAGCAGAGTGAGGCTTGGACAGAAAATAGAATGTTATTTTTGGAAAGTTTTAACAGAGGAAAAGATCTTAAGAAAATCAGAATCCAATCATTATGAACGGAAAAGTCTGGTCGTGTTAAAACTCTGTTGTTTCATCTTTAAAGCTGCTGTGAAACGGACTCTTCCAGAAAACGGCACTGAGGTTCAGTTTTGTCCCAATAAAGATTTTGAAAACGTAAAAAAAAAAACAACAACAACAATCAGAGACACGTGGCTCTCCTGCTTCTGATTGGACGGTCGGATCATGCTGTCGCCAAAAGGATCGGGAGCTCGCGGCTTCTGATTGGACGGTGGAGCCTCGCAGTTGCCGAGCAGATCAGGAGCGGGACTTTCATTCTGATGAACTGTTTTTATTAATGAGAAATGTTTTTAAGATTTAAGTGAAATAAAAACTGAAAAATAAATGTTGGACTCTTCATTCTTTGCTGATGCATTAGCCTCAAACATCAGAAACTCTGAAGGATCAATGCAGATGTTTCCAGCTGTTGTTTCTGTCAGAGCAGGTTATAAATCCTTAATGAATGTCCAGACATTTGGACATTTACTTTAGATCAGAATCAGCCTAGGAGTAGGGAGTAGAGAGATGGGACTAGGCCGTAGAGAAAACTAACAGATGACACATCACTCTTTTCTTTGGCTGTTTCTCATGAAATGTTATGGTTCTTTTGTCTAATAAATGAATCAATGCAGAATACGCTAAAGTGTCAATCAAGCTGTCATTTATTGTTCTGCTGTTACATTTCATCTGCGTCACCAATGGGTTTACAGCATAAAACTTTAAAAACATTCAAATGAGGAAGTGATGACGTTTCTAGGGTTTTACCAATTCTTATATATGTCAAAAAGCTATAGATTATAGTTCAGGAAAAGTTGAGTCAACGACTTTTTAAATTGTCATGTGATAATTTGAGTCAGAGCAGAGGCTGATATGACTCGACGGGAAAGATGTAGTTTTGGAAGGAAACATCCATCTGATCTGAAGTTACTGAATTCACAAACCTTTCACATTTGTCTTACTCATCTTTCTGAACTTTGTCTCCACTTTTGGACAAATTTATGAGATAGTCATGTGACCTTAGTGCACCTGTGCCAAGGGAGAAGATTCTGGACTTTGGGACAGTTTTTGTTTCATGTGGATAGGTTCAGCCGTTAGAGACATTAACCAGCTCAGACCTGTGTCTGAGTGGTCAGGCGTTATACAAAAAGTACAATTACTCTAGTAACTGAAACGTGTGGCCTCTGCTCAGACGCTTGTCATGCCTATATATGGACCTTTGGAAGCGTGTCTTCGTCTTACATTCATTTGATGCAAATAGGTCGCATTCACATGACGTCATGATAGTCTAAAGAGCCTGTATTTAAAATGGAGACGGTAACTACAGTGGGGGGAAAAAAGTATTTAGTCAGCCAACAAATGTGCAAGTTCTCCCACTTAAAAAGATGAGAGAGGCCTGTAATTTTCATCTTACCTCAACTATGAGAGAAAAAATCACCTACAAACGAGCACAATTTCTGGCTCTCACTGACCTGTAACTTCTTCTTTAAGAGGCTCCTCTGTCCTCCCCTTGTTGTTACTGTTACTACTACTACTACTACTACTACTACTACTAGGAGCCTCACACGCACAGGCCTGTAAACCAAGCTCCAGTGTCCCAAATACACCGCACAACCCCTGGGGTGTGTCAGATTTGGGTTAGGTTAGGGGAATATCCCGATGACCTCCCTGTTCATTCCATGTGAATGAACAGTTAAGGAGAGCCAAAGGTATGCACTGGCCCACGTACGTCGTCCGCAGTTTCCAGTTCCAATGGCGCTTATTTTGATTTGAACAGTGTACAATTAGCCTCAGAAAGGAGAGATGCATTGTACCAGGTTAAGCACTTGTTCTAATTTCCACCTGCAGTCCCTGGGCCTATTGTACATGTTTTTAGTGGCAGGGGAAACCAGAGTACCCAGAGGAAACCCACGCAGACACGGGGAGAACACGCAAACTCCACACAGAAAGGCCCCGTCAAGGCGGGAAACGAACCCGGACCCTCCAGCTGTGAAGCATGTGTGCTACCCGCTGTGCCACCGTGCCGCTTAAAGGTTTTATACTAACACTATTGTTTTGAGTAGAGGATACCAACTGTCGGGGGGGAAATAGACAATTTTCCCGACTGGAGTTATGAGATACGGGTTAAACCAAAAATAGACATGTTTACATAGTTGGAGTTATGAGAAGGGATAAACCTTAGGGATAAACCTACACTATCCCTAAGGTTAGGTGTAAAAAACACACCCACCATCTCTAAGTTTAGGCAAAAGTAACACTATCATTAAGGTTACAGTAAATGACACAAAACCACTATCGTTAGGGTTAGAGGGTTAGGGTTAGGGTTAGGGTTAGGGTTAGGGTTAGGGTTTAGGGTTAGGGTTAGGGTTAGGGTTAGGGTTAGGGTTAGGGTTAGGGTTAGGGTTAGGTATGTGGATAGAAGCGACTGTGGCCCGCAAGTGATGGCCCTCATTTGAATAATGTGCAGTGTCACGTTTCAGCCAGTGGAGGCATGCAGGAAAACGGGTAATGGTATGAAGGATTTGAAGTCATTTTGGAGCCATGATGGTCCTGATTTAAAAAAAGTGGGCAGATAATCTTTTTATGAAAAAATACAGATACAGGTTGCAAGAGCTAAAGCATAGTGAAATGAGAACGTCGTGTTATTAGCAAAACACAGACACACACACAAACAAGTAAAATAAAACAAAAGTGGAAATATGGAATAATAAACAACACACGTGTCGACTTTAATAGAACACAAGCGTATTCAGAAAAAGGCTTCTAAAAGTCTTTTAGTATTATTATTTTTTATTTGAGCAACAGATGCATACAGGTATGATACACATGTTAAATACAGACATTTTTAACAACATAAGTATTCGTGTTGCTCAAAGGGGGTAGGAAGAACTTAGTAATAACTTATGTGCCGCCCCTCCCCCCCAACACCCCCCCCCCCCCCCCCCCCCCCGTTTCATTCAGTACCGACAAAGCCAAATGTGACCGCAGTCCCCCCCCCGAGCCACTAGAGGCTCTGTGGGCATCGGTTAATGAGGTGCCCCGAGAGTGGGTGGCTGCTTGTTCTCGAGGAATGACCAATGTGAAGGATCCTCAGTCAACACCTCAAGTTGTAAGGTATTGTATATCGTGCATTACGTTCAATGTGTCATTTCTCAACGTGTCTGTGTGTGTGTGTGCGTGTGAACTTTCGTCCCTCTGCTTAAGCGCAGTGAATGAGAGACAAACGCGTTCTTTCATCAGCGCAGTGATGAGACGTTTTTATGTATTTATGTATTAATTTTATTTGTTCCTTGAATAGACGTGTTACCCAGTGTAATCATTCCCCCCAAAATAAATGCAGGGTAATTGCATTAAAAACGTGTGGTTTTAATTTCATACAACGTGGTTATTGCTGTGACTTAATCACGAAAGTCACGTCACGGATTAGGGTTAACCCTAAACAGGGGCCCCCAACAATTACTATTCAAAAGTCTTTTATTTCTATCGTATAAGAGATAGATTGTGTTACATTTTGCAATGGGGTAAATATCGACACTGATATGAAGCCGACATGTAAAGAATGACTTTCATGATGAAATGCTTTGATTTGACAAAGACACTTTCCAAACACTCTAAATATACTGTAATAGTGCTATAGAACAAACGCTATGACGCAGGAACAATTATGTCAAGCGTATTAGGCGCTTGGTGGAAAGTGACAAAGTAAAAAGTACCATTACAAGTACATTTTGAGGTATTTTGACTTAAAATCAGAGTCATGATGTGTCATCTTGCCTTCACTACAATTGTCATTGGGTTACGAGTAAAAGCATTTCATTTCAAAAGGGACCTCCTCCTACCAACGGGTAAAGTCCCAGTTTACACCTCGTTTGGTCCCAGTTGAGTCCTTGTTTAGACCCGGGCGTGTAATACCTGGAGTATGTGCCAATAACCACCCGTGTTTTTTTACATTACAGACATGGAGTGCACAGCAGACGAGCGTGTCAGCTTGAGCCCCGTGGATGAGCTCCAGCTTTTTGAGGAGATCGCAGTGGATAAAATTAAGGCGGAGACAGATGCAATGAAACGAGGCATGTCCGAGCTCCAAAGTGTGGTGCAAAATGGCCTTGACGGGTGGAGGAGAGAACAGCAAGGCTTCTTGGCCGGGTTCTATGACGAGTGTTCCCAAAAGTTATCTGCAGAGGTAGACAGCGCCATGGGCCGAAATTCTCGCCGCCTGGATGCCCTTGAGAGGCGACTGCAAGATCTGGAACAAAACATCACCGGGTGTCTGTCCAAACTGGAAAAAATTAACGTTTCCTTTACTGAGTCCACCCACTCCTCTCCGTCGCGCGGTCTGGAGCACCAGGGAGACCTGTATGACGTCATCGCAGCGGCCACATCCACAGTTGTCTTTGACGCACCCCCCCCAGCTGAAGCCGGAGACGTAGAGCCTGAGGAAACGCCACAGGAAATGGATGAGCCGATGCCACCCCCCCCAGCTGAAGCCGGAGACGTAGAGCCTGAGGAAACGCCACAGGAAATGGATGAGCCGATGCCACCACCAGAACCAGAACCCGAGGTCTTGGCGGCGATACTTCCGTTTCTTCCACGTCAGATTAGCCACCACGAAAGACTGAGTGGTCTGCAACTGGCATACTTCCTCTACCAGTGTGAGCGGATGAGAATAAACAGTTGAGTGACCCATTGGCATCAAGCCTTTAATGACATGTAAATCACACAATCTCACCGCTAATGTTTGTTTTATTTTGCAGACACCAAAGATGTCGCTGCTAAAAGTGTGCAAATCAATAACCGGGCCATTGAAGACAAGATTTGGCCCAAAGGATGGAGCCCGTCGACACACAAAACAATGGTGGAATATTTGGTCGAAAAAATTAAAACTCAGCTAAAAAAGAGGAGGTCGACGCAATTAAGGGCGGAGATGGCCCTGGAGGAAGGGGGTGGAGAGAGGGAAATCAGACAGGGGCCCAGTTAATTATTGGACTTTCGATAGGTGTGGATTGTTACATTTTTTGATTGTTTTTTAAAGTCTGTTTTTGTTTTTTGTTTTATTGCGCGCGTGTGTGTGTTTGTTCAATAAAGTAGTTTCAGTTCTTACTTCTTTAGTGAAAGTTCTTGCTGCTATTATGGTCATTATTGGCGTCATTACTCATCTATTACAGTTCCCGTCAACAGGTTAAAAATGGCAAAAATGCAGAATCAGAATATGACGTTGTGTCTGTCCTGAAAGGGACGCATGCAATTAAAGTGGAATGTAACAGCACTTTCCAAATCACTATTCAGAAATCTAATGAATAGTAGAATCAGAATCAGAATCAGAATTCGTTTTATTGCCAAGGTTTGTGAACAAGGTTTACAAACTAGGAATTTTACTTGGTGCAAACGTGCGACATAAAACATATAACACAGAATTAAGATAAAAAATAAGCTAAGAACGTTAAACTATAAGGCTATAAGGGCATGCATAAAATAAAAAATATTAAATAAATAAGATAAAATAAAGTGACATATGTTAAGACAACAACAATTTGACAATGAACAACAGCGGTTGTATATACAGATGTGTTGGCATATAAAGTGGTATTAAGTGTTTAAAGTGATAAAGTGATAGCAGCGGGTCTAAGTGTGGACACGATAACAAACCAAATCCGGCGTTGGAAATAACTTTTATTTGTGAAAAGGAAAGTCAAAAAAGTGAACTCACTCACATGTATGTCACAGTTCATTGTGCCAGGGAGTAGAAGCCAACAGGCTGCCGACAGCAATAAGTGTGGTTAAACAGTGGCATCTAGTGGACAGTGACCTGTATACCAGCCTCGGTATCACAGCTGAATTAATTTTTTCCCCTCTCTGTGTTGGCCAACATTTTCTTCTCGTGGGAGTGGCTAATTTAGCGTTA
>JAJBBP010000026.1:1297500-1309392 GCA_021464625.1 Proterorhinus semilunaris | reverse complement strand
AAACCTTTACACCGGGACCACGTTGAGCAGAGCTGACTGTATCTCAGAGTCTGTGTCCGCTGCGGTCGTTACTCACATGATGGCGGCCACTTTGCGGGACATACTGGGGTCCTCTCTGACCTACAAACACAGAGACCGGTTTAAACCCTCTGAGATCTTTACATAACAGCACCACTGCAACACACTTGAAAAACACAGAATACTGAGCTCTGACCTCTTGATCATGAAACCCTTAATGATGCTGCCCCGCCCCCTTCACAAACGCCCCCTGTACAGCTGCGCTCTCAGCAAACAGAGCGTTAAGCCCTGCCCACACCAACAGGACCAGACCGTGGTCCTCAGATGATCCCCTCACAGATGCTCCCACACTGTATTATGCTCCGTGTTTTAGTTGGACCTTGAATTAAACTCCATATATTTCTGCCTTTACTGTAATGGGACGACAGATGGAAATTCGCATCGTGCTGAATCTGGTGCAGCATCTTTTTGATGTAACTAAACGTTGATATAAATAAACTAAACAGACACAGACTGGAGCAGCGCCGGGTCCTGGGACTCACCAGAGACCGGAACCGGATGGACTCGATGGGGCCGTGGTCTTTGAAGAGCAGCCGCAGCGTCTGCAACAAATAATAAATAATAATAAATCAACTCAGCCACTAATGCACAAACAAACTATACATCGGTCTTTCAATTGGGGCCCAATGGGTATATTGGCCAGCCGATATATCGGGCCGATATTTGGATATTTTACAATATTTAAAAAGGCCCAAACTTTAGCCTGTGTGTTGCCCACTGTACGGTTAGTGTTAGCGTTAGCTTCTTGTGCTGTTTGTTTGTTTATTGGTTTATTTTGGTCGGGACAGTGCAAGTTAATAAACAAGCCACACCGGATAGTAGCCTTGGGAGAACTTCCATCCGTCGTCCCCCATGTGCACTCTCAAACACACTCACATTCATCCTGGCCTGTTGTACATGTTTTTAGTGGTAGGGGAAACCAAAGTACCCGGAGGAAACCTACGCAGACACGGGGAGAACATGCAAACTCCACAGAAAGAGCCTGTCCATGTGGTAATCAAACCGGACCTTCTAGCTGTGAAGCACGAGCGCTAATTTCTGTACTACCATGCCTTGTGCTCGCTGTATGTTAGCATTAGCATTAGCATTACCTTCTTGTGCTGCGTTAGCATTACCTTCTTGTGCTGTGTTAGCTTGTTGTGTTGCTCGCTGTACGTTAGCGTTAGCATTAGCGTTACCTTCTTGTGCTGTGTTAGCTTGTTGTGCTGCTCGCTGTGCGTTAGCGTTAGCATTAGCGTTACCTTCTTGGTGGACGACAGCGGCAGGTTTCCCACGAACACCGTGCGCCGCTGGCTCTCGCGATCTCTCTGTTTGTTCTCCTTCAGTTTCTGTCGATGTTTGATCCAAAACTCTGCGTCCTCCTCTCCACCAGGGGGCAGCCTCCTCTTCTTCGGCCTGACGCCGTGGTCGGCATCGTCCGCCGCCTGCAGACCCTCCTCTCTGAAGAAGAACAGCACCAGAGCAGGGTTCAGGAGCACAGCTTTAACCGCAGGCTTTTATTCAGTCGCTCCAGGACCTCGCTGCATTTTTGGGATTGTTGTTAAAACGCCTCATTTTGACATTTTTTCTGCTTAAATCAATCAAAATTAAACGTTTCTTTGCATTTTACATCATTTATTTATTAATATTTCTTATGCATGCCCCCTAAAGCCTTATAGTTTAAAGTTTTATAGCTTAATTTTATCTAAATTCTGTGTTATATGTTTTATGTTGCACGTCCGCATCAAGAAAAATTCCTAGCTTGTGAACTTGTTCTCAAACACTGGCGAATAAAATCTATTCTGATTCTGATTCTGAGACTCTGGGGAATAAGAAAAGACTTAAAATATTGTTTAAATAGTTGTATCTATAAAACACAAAGCGGCACACGGGATAAAGACCCAGGAGAGTGAGAGGAGGCGGAGCTTCGATCTGAATGACTTAAACCCTGAGGCCCTGGGACGAAAATATAACAAACCATATTAAAGTCACTTTAGTTGGGCATAAGTTGAGAAGTTAAGGAATAGTTGCTTGATTTTGATTTTTCATGAATAGCTGCGACTGATTTTTCAGTGTCGTATCAGTGACTGCACCTGGAGTTCACTCTGGTCTCGGCCGGAGTCTGGACTTTCTTCTTCTGAACTTTGACGTCTGCACTTTCCTTTGGTTTGTCTGTGGGTTCAACACTTTTCACGATCTGAGCAGGAACAGAAACATGTGAACATTAGACACGTGTTCCTGATCAGTAAAGGACGTGTTCAGACCTGAGGCGCCGGCTGGAACAGCTCTGAGGGCGGAGCTGACGAGGTTTGGAACAGAGACGAGAGCGACCCGGACCCGGACCCTGGACCGGACTTCGAGAGACTCCCCGAGACGAGTCCCACCTCGTAGTCCACCGCCCCACTGGAAACACAGCATTACAGTTAGTCATGGAAATATCAAAGAAGATTCAACTGTAGACACAGGACAGGGGAGGGGGTCTAAAATCACTAATAATCCCGAAGCACTTCTTTGGACCAACATTAGCAGGATTAGCTTCTTCGCCGCTGCCTCAGCCTGAAACACATCTTCTGATTTGCCTAAAACCTGTTGTGAAATGTGTCTGTAGTTTTTTTCCAAGTACCTGCTCACCATCATACTTTAGAGAGGGGGGGGGGGGGGGGGGGGGGGGGGTCATCCTTTTAAACGTCAATATTTGGACTCTTGGGTTTTACGAAAAATTGAAAAATACTAATGTTCTTGCTCCATCGCTCAAGTCCCGCTCGTGTTGTAAATAAGTCAGAATATTAAGCCTGTTTTAATAGTAATGTCGCCCTTTTGGAAGTATTGAAGTAGGGTTGGGCCATATCGTATCGTATATCGTGATATAATGTTTTGATATCGTTGTAATTTTTTATATCGTTGTGGACACAATATAATTTATGTTACGCTCCATCAGAGCAGCATAAACGGTGACTGTAGAACACCGGGACACGTGCTGAAAAAGTTAAATGAAATGAAAGGATGTAAACTGCTTGAGTAGATCATATTTGTGAGACAATTATGCCATAAAAAAACAAACAATAAAATATCACTGAATCTTCCCAATAGGCGTAAGGCGGGGGATTTAGAAGTAATTCGTCCATTGTCAATTATGTCGTCAAATTTATCGTTATCGTGATATTTATTTTTTCATATCATGATATAGATTTTATGTCATATCGCCCAGCCCTATATTGAAGCGTCCCGATCCTTTCACAGACATTTAATGCCCTCTTTACCTCACAGCTCAGTTCACACAAAGTCTCGGGATTATGACCTGGCTTTGGCCAATTCATTCTAAAGGCATTTAAATCTCCTGTTCGCCGCAGAGTCGCCTTAATGTGGAACAAAACTAAAAACACTCTTTTGAAGTTGAAATGCGGCGGTTGAGTCAGAAGAACTAAACTCGTCTCGCAGTAAAAACAAATGAATTAAAGCCAAACAAACCTGAGCTTGAGCTTCTTCTTCTTCATGTTTCCTTTAATCACGAACGGTTTCGTTAATTCTCCGTAAATTGTGGAGTTTTTCGTCGCGCGGACATTTGTTTACAACACGTTTCTCCAGCGGTGCGGAGGGAAATGTGTCCGGTGAGGAACAACATGTGTCCGTGCGAAGGTTCCGCTGTGAGGACGGAGGGGAAAGACGTCAACCTGACAGGGCTCTAACCCCCGCCTGAACCGAGTGCATTTTCTCCAGTTTGGCTTTACCCAAATCTAAGTGGAGAAAGTGAAGAAAGATTTCGGGACAAAACATGAAACAAAATTTGTCAAAAATGGGGGAAATAAATAAGAAAAACTTGTAAAGTGTTTTTTTCTGCCCAAATGATACAAATGCAAAATAAATGTAAGGAAAAGAAATAAATGAACATTATTAATCTGTTTAAAGGTTCTATATGACAATTTATCGGTATCGAAAAACCAAGTCAAAAAAATTGTGCCCTAATGAAACGCAGGAGAAATGTTCATATTTTTCAATTAAACATTAGAACCAGTGTTTGATTTGACTTTTATCTGTGGAGGAATTTCCTGAAATAATAATGTTGTTTCTTCTAAACCATTATTGAAAGTAAAGTGACTAAAGTTGTGGAGTTTTCTTTTCTCCAGTGTTTCTTATGTCTAAGTTATGATTCACAAAACACAAAGACAAACGAAGATGAAAAGAGTTTATAAAGATCGGCTTTAATTCACATTCTAACAGCAGATTCACATTGAAATGTTTTACACAAATGTGGTTTTAAAAACACAATAAAAAGGTTTTATAAAGCACTGTCAGAATTCATTTAGAAACATTCTGTGCAGATTTAGGGATTTCACAAGACATGAAATAAAATGTTAAAGACGCAACGTTTGTTAAGGTGCAAAGAGACTTTTAAACGTCCTGGAAATTGATTTAATGATCAGTTCATATAGTTCTGCTTTAGTCAGAATCAGAAGAGGTTTTATTGCCGTGGTCTGAGAACAGGTTCACAGACTAACAATTGTTCTCGGTGCAAACGTGTGACATAAAACATATAACCCAGAGTCAAGATAAAAGATAAAAATAAGCTAAAGGACTTTAAGCTAAGTGTCGGTCGTTCTGACTTTGGCCACGAGACTCATTTATGAAGAAGCACACAGGCTTCACTGAGGAAGTGATCGGGGACCTTTACACGAGACCTGGACGGATTATTTATCAACTACAAAGTTAAAACCAGAGATAACGAAGGATTATCTATTCAGCTGCATTTACAGAGATCAGTCTCCTCCGACAATGCTCCTCAAGTGTCGAACATTTCACCTCTTCATCCAGAGGACGTCGTCAGCAACACTAAGGGTTCAGCTCAGATCGCAGACTAGAGGAAGACCCGAGTTTAGCCCTAAAGGCTCCGAGCGAATACATGCTGTAGTTTAACGCCGTGTGAATCCATAGGTATAATGTTAATGCTTTTACTTAACCTGGAACCATTGAGATTAAGAATCTCTTTACAGGGCTGACCTGACCCCAATAGGAACCTATTGTACATGTTTTAGTGGGTCACGGGGAGAACCTGCTGGATCAGTCTTGCTTTAAGCCTGGTGGACACTGTTGTTCCTCCTCCTCCTCCTCCTCCTCCTCCTCCTCCTCCTCCTCAGTCCTGGTTTATCTGGGTGAACCCTGTGATGATGTCACACTGCTCCTCCTGGGGGCTGCACACATCAGCGCCCCCTACAGTCCGAGTGAGCCAGCTGGGCTCCTGCTCCGGCCTGAGCCAGGTTTTCAGCCTCTTCCTGTGGAAGATTAGGACGTAGGCGATGATGGAGACCAGAGGCAGAGCTAACAACGGCAGCGTCACCCCCAGAGCCACCGCCAGGTGTTTGTTTGACGCCCGTGGGACCTGCAGGCACTCAGGACAGCGCGGCAGGCCCTCGGGGGTAGACAGGTACAGGTACTGGACGGTCACACAGTAGGTCTGACCCGGGTCGAGTTCAGAGAGCGTGACAGAGGAGGGAGAGTCTTTGCAGAACGTCTCCTCAGGAAGATCCTTCCTCCAATAACAAACACGCTGTTCCGCGTGGTCCGCAAACTCCTCCCACAGGGCGTGGTCACGCAGCAGGCGCACCGTGATGGAGGCAGAGCCGGGGGCGGAGCCAGGGACAGGCGAGAGGCGGAGCTGAGGACGAAAGACGACATAAAGATTAATATAGAGCTGGGACATTTGTTAGTTCAGTAAGACCTGGTGCATGGATCTGTGCTGAGCATTTAGCCCGTTACCATAGTAACCACAATAGCATTCTTAGCTGCACCAACTATGTTGTGATGTCATGGCGTATAGAGTTGGGGAAGATCCACTGTTACCATGGGTTTCCATAGACTAACTAAAAACTGTATAAAAAGTGAAGGAAAATCCATCGAACTCACTGTAGTGTCCAAGCTTCTGAATGTGAACAATAACAATATCCAGTATTTTACCTTTTTTTATTTTACTTGAGCCACTGCAGCCGTTTCTGCTCCTCAGCTTCAGTAACAGTTCAGGGGAGGTCTGATGGAAGGTTTATGCTCAGCTGCTGGAGCCTCTGGAGGTCCTACAGCTTGATGTTCAGGAGACTCCAGAGGCTCCAGCAGCTTCAAACACCTGTTTGCTGTTTTGTAGCAGCTGTTCTCTTAATCTGAGGTGTTTGTCTGGCAGAAACCGTCCTCATTGTGCCTTTATCTGCACAAACCCGTGTCTCTGAATCAGACACAAATCTCTGATGATGATCACGCTTCATCTTCATGAAATATCGAAGGTTTTCAAACCTAGTCCAAGACCTTCAACTATTTCACTCTTTTCATCAGCAGAGAGTTCCTTTTTCTTTCTGCTTAATAATGTGGAACGTCCTTTTTCAGTCGTTTTCCCTTAACTGGACTTAACCTGAGACTAATGATCACTGGGTCAGAGGTCAGAGGTCAGTGACTCAGAGCCTGAGACACTAAACCATCATGAGTTCACCCTGTGGCTGAATCTGCAGAATGATCTAAACCCTGCATGTCTAAACGTACCGGCGCACTGACCCGTGGCGTGCAGCGGTCCTCTTCGGCGCCGCAGGCCTCCGCGGCCTCAGAGCGCTCCCCTCCGCTCTGCGCTCGCACTCGGAGCCTCACACACCCGTGTGGCGCGTCTCGGATCACGCCGCTGACGTCACAGGAGTTGGTCTTGGTCTGCGAGCACTCGGGCAGGTCGCTCCACCGGGCCTCCTCAAACCGCCGCACCTGCACCGTGTGAAGGGCGTCGACCTCCGCGGGCGTCCAGCGCAGCCGCCCGGCCTGGGACACGGGAGGGAGGACACAGATCAGGGGATAAGAAACCGGTCCCACCATGACGTAGAACAATCACAGGCCAAGACACGAAGAGGAACAGCTACTTTAAATCATCTTACTCAAGTACAAGTAAAAAAATACTACAGAAAAAAGTACTTGGAGGAAATGTTTGAGCAAAAAAGTCTGATTTATTTTTAATGGACACCCATAAATTGTGCGAAACTAAACATAAATTCCTTTATTTGTGATATTTACAAAGAAAATACAGAAAAACTAAATAAATAAAGAGCCGGTTTAAGACGAGCGTCACCAGAGCCGGTTCTAAATGTGGCCTTCAGGACGTCGGTACTAAAACTGTGACTAAAATAAGACTCAGTAAAAATGAAATCATCCAAACTCTTATGAAAGTTCTAAAGAGCCTCAGATCATTTACGTTCTCGGCCAAAGACACCGCTCTGAGCTTTGTCCATGTGGAGAAGCTCCAAGAAGCTCCAAGATTAAATATGATTAGAATAAATATAACTACCGAGTACAGAAGATGAATCAAGTACCTTCATTGAAGATGGACAACTCCTGTACGACTGAGAACTTACACAGACATAATAAATATGATACATTTTCGTCAAAAGACTTTTACTCATGAATCGTCCGTGAGAGTAAATCCTACGCTGACAGAAAAGACAAAGGGACAGAGGGATCTCGTTCATCCAGTTACACAATGGAGATCATTTTGTTCACTCAAACTTGGCTGTAAATACTGTTTAAGTGGTGCTAGCCCACAGTTAGCTTCACCCGTTAGCCTGTTAGCTTCTTCTTCGTGATTCCATTTGTGTGTATTGGTGACTCCGACCCGGAGGCAGCGACGTTGTAAATGTGGTTTTCTGTCCAGAGACAACAGGGGGAGATGAAAGACCCCCAATCATCCCATTAACACTTGTATTCCCCCCAGAGGGACGGGGAGGATTTATTAAGTTACTTAGTTCTGCTTTAAATACGTCATCAACATTAGCACTGCGCTCTGAATAAGGCCCGAGCCGACTTCTGTTTGTTTCTTCATATTTTCTGCCCCATGTGGGAGAAATAATCTGAATCCATCAAAATGAAGCATTTACCCCCCACCTGATCCAACTGCCTTTTCTCCAGTTCGGCTTCACCCAAATCTTAAAAACTTCTCGACTGGAGAGCAACAGTGTCACGCCTTATTTGAAAGCTAAGGCCTAACAAACGGAGCCTACCTTTTTGATTGTCATGTTGTAGTTTCTCCACATTAACGTCACTTTTCTGTTGCGTTTAATCGTTGCTGTAGTGGCGCTTTTAGATTTGGGTAAAGCCAAACTGCTGTAAACATGCTCAGTTCAGGTGGGGGTTATGAGGTTAAATAACTACTTTTTACTCAAGTAACTTCATTATAATTTTACTCACGTAGACGTAAAAAGTACCGCGTGATAGAACTACTCTGAGATGCGTAATTCCTTCAAACAGTTACTCGAGTACATGTAGGGGGAACTCGGGTATTTTGGGCCAGCATGAGCAAATGGAAAATTACTACAGTTCTAAAAAGTCTCACCTTAAATCAATTCTTGCTCTGGGGGTAAATAAAGTTTACCTCAAATAACATGTGGTCTGAGAAATCACGCCTGATTTAATCACAAGGGTCTGAGATTTAACTGATGAAAACACAACAAATGATATAATTTACTTCTAAAACGTTCTGATAATAATTCAGGACAGTGTGAAATAGTAAATCGAATTACAACAGTAATTGCGCTGTGGAACTTGCAGGAAGGAAATTGTTGAACAATAATGACTAAAGTCAGTATGTCATAAAAATGAGCTGCGCATAATATAATATTATTGGCAAACAGAACATGTTATGAAATGATAATAATAATATAATAAGATGACATTTCGATGTGTAAACCTGTGTTCAATCGTGCACACATGCGCTGGTTTTACATTTAAGAGCAAAGAGTGAGGATGAGCGGGTGTGGTAAACTTGATTACTTAACCTCAGGGCGTAAAGTTTGCTTTAACATTGATAAAGGCGAAGAAGCTACAGTTAAAACGCTAACGTGAAGTAAGTGAGAAGAACCTCCATGAAAGTGAAGAGGTTTCAGGTTTGAGTGAAGAAAGGCTCATCAAAGTGGGGTCAAATAAATTAAACTTTCAATTCTCAAAGACTGACTTTTGTTCTGATTAATGGGCGACATTTGGTTAATTGTAAAGTTATTGACAAGGTTCATGTCCAGTTCCTTTTTGGAAACTCTAAAACAGCAACAACAGTGTCACAAATGACCAAACACGAGCCCCCAAAACTCAATCCCAACAGAATAATTGTGATTCACACTTTGTAAAAACGTCACACAAAGAAAGAGGGCTCCCTGAGGATTTCAGAGTCACAAATGAAAAATAACTAAAACTGTCCCAAATGACCTGAATTCACCCTACATGTACTCGAGTAAATGTAACTGTACCCACACTTCTAACAAAGCACTAGCGGCTCAAAGGCAGTGACCGAGTCTGATACAAATGACGTTGAAGGTTTATGACAAAAAGCGTTGAGTTTGTTACACAGTGTATTACATTGTGAACACTTATTATAAATCAGGGAGTGTGTTCCAGAGCCAGGGCCTCACCTGCACCTCCGCTCTGCCGGGGGCCAGAGCAGCAGACGCCGCTGCCCTCGAAGCGACGAGCTGGGTCAGGAGGAGCAGCGCCAACATCATCCTCGAAGCTTCATTTCACGATTAAACGTCACCGATCAACACTGACGAACTCCTCAGCTTCACTCCATATACATTTGGTATGTTTAGAGTAATGTATAAAGGGACAAAAGACGTTTTCTTCAGAGTTTGATGGCACTTCCTGAAATTCTTCCTTGTCCAGTGTATTGGGACACTTCCGCTTCTTTATTTATTTTTTTAATTAATTAAATTAATTGTTCTAGCTATTTATTAGGAATTTTCCCGACTTTCAAGTATAATATATCGTCTATATAATTAATGTCCTGGCAAAAAAATGTGTTTTTATCTTTTAAAACTAAAATAAGACTTCCAAGCCTCACTGCGTCACTTCCGGTGTTGCGCCGGTGTTTTGGTCCGCAGCTCATGACAGTTCAAGTCCGATAAAACACGAATTCAAACCCTTTATGTTCGTTTATGTGACAGTACAGTTATCGATTTAACAGCCTGCAGTTAGCTTCACCATCCCCGAGTGTCTCTATGACCACAGTGTTTTGTTAAAGAGTTTTATTTCAGCCTAAACGCGCTGTTAGCAGTCATGTGTTAGCCTCAGCTAGCTCCGTGTTCAGGTGTGGCCAGAAAGAAACTGCAGTACTTCACCTGCAGGTACCACCACTATTACTATTACTGCTACTGCTACAACTATTACCATTACTACTATTGGCTTTGGAAATATCCGGAGTTTCTACTTTGTTTTATGATCATATTTTTACTTCAGTAACTCTTCGGGACATTCGGATCCATCTTTGTAATAGTTGAATTGTTTTAAGCCTTTAACCCTGTGGCTCGGGCTGGATCTCCAACCTTCTGTACTTGAGCTGCTTGAACACAAACGTCAGAGACACGCGTGTGATTCATGTTTGAGGTGGAGCTCACCGGGAGGACTTGGCTTTTGTCCTAAATTGTCTCCAATGTTTGCAGATTGTGTTGATGGTGTTGGTCCAGGGCAGTACTCGGTTACATTTACTCAAGATCATGTACTCAAGTAACTGCACTTTTGCAAGTAGTTTTTTCCTGCCAGGACTTTTTACTTCTACTTAAGTAATATTCAAATTAAGTATCTGTACTTTCACTTGAGTATAAAAAACAAAAACTCTTGACACTTTGAGTAAATCTTTAAGTGACGTCTAAACAATGTACATGATTTCGTGTTTTGTTTCTCATTTATGTCAAACGGAAACATGAATAAAACGTTTATTCAAACAGTTTTTTACTTCTACTTGAGTAAAACTATTTAAAAGTAATGTTACTCTTACCCTTACTCTTACCCCTGCAGGTGATGGGTCCACAGAAGGACGGCCTCAACCGGGCCTGTTGGTCTCTCATAAGGGGCTTCTGAAATTTCCATAAAAATAAATCATTATGAATGAATTAACAAAACACAGATTTGACGTCAAAATGAAGATTTACTCACAATGCAACGAGTTACTATTATTTTTACTCAAAGGCCGTCCTGCCTTTGCTCGGTCCGATCCTGTCAGACCTCAGAAACTAAAGGGCTTGGTTGGTCCATCTCGGACAATGTTAGAGCCGTATGAACCATCTCGGGCCCTGAGAACTTCAGGGAGGGGTCTCCTGGTGGTTCCCAGAGTCAGGACTAAACACGCTGAGGCTAAAGCTAAAATCTGGAACAGTCTTCATGAGGATGTGAGACAGGCCTCAACTCTGACAATGTTCAAATCCAGGCTGAAAACAGCTCTTTTTACCCGAGCAGATGAAAACTGAAAGTATTTTATCTGCACTCTGGCCTTTTACTGTCATTGATTAACTTTATGTTGATGTTTTAATGATTGATTTGATCTGTTTTCTTGTAATTTAATGCAACTGTGAAGCACTTTGAATTGCCTTGTGTATGAATCGTGCTCTACAAATAAGCTTGCCTTCCACCAGCGAGTCTGATATGAGTGAATATAGCACGAAATTGAAAAGTGACTGAGCGTCTGGAAAAGCCGCTGAGAGGTTATGGCGGGTCCAGCGATGGCCTCGAGCTTTTCACCACAGGCCCAGCTCAGAGCAGCTTCGTGTTCGCCAACACGGCGAGGAGGGCGGCCCTAAACACGGCCACACTGTGCGGGCAGCGCTTTGACTGACCACACGCACTTAAAGAATAGTATCATCAAAGTTCTAACACGCTTTAATGAAAGTAAAAGTACCCGTCAGCCACCATTCTCTGGAACTATTTGACCGCGTACGAAAAGAAAGGTCTAGTGTTTCCAGTGCCTGATAGACCAGTGTGGCAGATTATGTAAAAAAATAAACTCCTTTTAAAATATTGTTGGTGCGGCTTATGTTCAGGTGTGGATAGTCTGGAATTTAT
>JAJBBP010000026.1:1215000-1292500 GCA_021464625.1 Proterorhinus semilunaris | reverse complement strand
TACTCCTCTCTCGTTGTAGTTACTCCTCTCTCGTTGTAGTTACTCCTCTCTCTCCTGTTGTAGTTACTCCTCTCCTGTTGGAGTTACTCCTCTCTCCTGTTGTAGTTACTCCTCTCTCTCCTGTTGTAGTTACTCCTCTCCTGTTGTAGTTACTCCTCTCTCGTTGTAGTTACTCCTCTCGCGTTGTAGTTACTCCTCTCTCGTTGTAGTTACTCCTCTCTCGTTGTAGTTACTCCTCTCTCCTGTTGGAGTTACTCCTCTCTCCTGTTGTAGTTACTCCTCTCTCGTTGTAGTTACTCCTCTCTCGTTGTAGTTACTCCTCTCTCGTTGTAGTTACTCCTCTCCTGTTGTAGTTACTCCTCTCTCGTTGTAGTTACTCCTCTCTCGTTGTAGTTACTCCTCTCTCCTGTTGTAGTTACTCCTCTCTCTCCTGTTGTAGTTACTCCTCTCCTGTTGTAGTTACTCCTCTCTCGTTGTAGTTACTCCTCTCCTGTTGTAGTTACTCCTCTCTCGTTGTAGTTACTCCTCTCTCGTTGTAGTTACTCCTCTCGCGTTGTAGTTACTCCTCTCTCGTTGTAGTTACTCCTCTCCTGTTGTAGTTACTCCTCTCTCCTGTTGGAGTTACTCCTCTCGCGTTGTAGTTACTCCTCTCTCGTTGTAGTTACTCCTCTCTCGTTGTAGTTACTCCTCTCTCCTGTTGGAGTTACTCCTCTCTCCTGTTGTAGTTACTCCTCTCTCTCCTGTTGTAGTTACTCCTCTCCTGTTGTAGTTACTCCTCTCTCGTTGTAGTTACTCCTCTCTCGTTGTAGTTACTCCTCTCGCGTTGTAGTTACTCCTCTCTCGTTGTAGTTACTCCTCTCTCCTGTTGGAGTTACTCCTCTCTCTCCTGTTGTAGTTACTCCTCTCTCGTTGTAGTTACTCCTCTCTCGTTGTAGTTACTCCTCTCGCGTTGTAGTTACTCCTCTCTCGTTGTAGTTACTCCTCTCGCGTTGTAGTTACTCCTCTCGCGTTGTAGTTACTCCTCTCTCGTTGTAGTTACTCCTCTCTCGTTGTAGTTACTCCTCTCTCCTGTTGTAGTTACTCCTCTCTCCTGTTGTAGTTACTCCTCTCCTGTTGTAGTTACTCCTCTCGCGTTGTAGTTACTCCTCTCGCGTTGTAGTTACTCCTCTCTCCTGTTGGAGTTACTCCTCTCTCCTGTTGTAGTTACTCCTCTCTCTCCTGTTGTAGTTACTCCTCTCCTGTTGTAGTTACTCCTCTCTCGTTGTAGTTACTCCTCTCCTGTTGTAGTTACTCCTCTCTCGTTGTAGTTACTCCTCTCTCCTGTTGTAGTTACTCCTCTCTCCTGTTGTAGTTACTCCTCTCTCGTTGTAGTTACTCCTCTCTCGTTGTAGTTACTCCTCTCGCGTTGTAGTTACTCCTCTCGCGTTGTAGTTACTCCTCTCTCGTTGTAGTTACTCCTCTCTCGTTGTAGTTACTCCTCTCGCGTTGTAGTTACTCCTCTCTCGTTGTAGTTACTCCTCTCTCCTGTTGGAGTTACTCCTCTCTCCTGTTGTAGTTACTCCTCTCTCGTTGTAGTTACTCCTCTCCTGTTGTAGTTACTCCTCTCTCGTTGTAGTTACTCCTCTCGCGTTGTAGTTACTCCTCTCTCGTTGTAGTTACTCCTCTCCTGTTGTAGTTACTCCTCTCTCGTTGTAGTTACTCCTCTCTCGTTGTAGTTACTCCTCTCTCGTTGTAGTTACTCCTCTCGCGTTATAGTTACTCCTCTCTCCTGTTGGAGTTACTCCTCTCTCCTGTTGGAGTTACTCCTCTCTCTCCTGTTGTAGTTACTCCTCTCTCGTTGTAGTTACTCCTCTCTCGTTGTAGTTACTCCTCTCGCGTTGTAGTTACTCCTCTCTCGTTGTAGTTACTCCTCTCTCGTTGTAGTTACTCCTCTCTCGTTGTAGTTACTCCTCTCTCGTTGTAGTTACTCCTCTCTCGTTGTAGTTACTCCTCTCTCGTTGTAGTTACTCCTCTCTCGTTGTAGTTACTCCTCTCTCGTTGTAGTTACTCCTCTCGCGTTGTAGTTACTCCTCTCTCGTTGTAGTTACTCCTCTCTCGTTGTAGTTACTCCTCTCTCCTGTTGGAGTTACTCCTCTCTCTCCTGTTGTAGTTACTCCTCTCCTGTTGTAGTTACTCCTCTCTCTCGTTGTAGTTACTCCTCTCGCGTTGTAGTTACTCCTCTCGCGTTGTAGTTACTCCTCTCTCGTTGTAGTTACTCCTCTCTCGTTGTAGTTACTCCTCTCGCGTTGTAGTTACTCCTCTCGCGTTGTAGTTACTCCTCTCGCGTTGTAGTTACTCCTCTCTCGTTGTAGTTACTCCTCTCTCGTTGTAGTTACTCCTCTCGCGTTGTAGTTACTCCTCTCTCTCCTGTTGTAGTTACTCCTCTCCTGTTGTAGTTACTCCTCTCTCTCGTTGTAGTTACTCCTCTCGCGTTGTAGTTACTCCTCTCGCGTTGTAGTTACTCCTCTCTCGTTGTAGTTACTCCTCTCTCGTTGTAGTTACTCCTCTCATGTTGTAGTTACTCCTCTCGCGTTGTAGTTACTCCTCTCGCGTTGTAGTTACTCCTCTCGCGTTGTAGTTACTCCTCTCTCGTTGTAGTTACTCCTCTCTCGTTGTAGTTACTCCTCTCGCGTTGTAGTTACTCCTCTCTCTCCTGTTGGAGTTACTCCTCTCCTGTTGTAGTTACTCCTCTCTCGTTGTAGTTACTCCTCTCCTGTTGTAGTTACTCCTCTCTCGTTGTAGTTACTCCTCTCTCGTTGTAGTTACTCCTCTCTCGTTGTAGTTACTCCTCTCTCGTTGTAGTTACTCCTCTCGCGTTGTAGTTACTCCTCTCTCGTTGTAGTTACTCCTCTCCTGTTGTAGTTACTCCTCTCTCGTTGTAGTTACTCCTCTCTCGTTGTAGTTACTCCTCTCGCGTTGTAGTTACTCCTCTCTCGTTGTAGTTACTCCTCTCTCCTGTTGGAGTTACTCCTCTCTCCTGTTGGAGTTACTCCTCTCTCTCCTGTTGTAGTTACTCCTCTCTCGTTGTAGTTACTCCTCTCTCGTTGTAGTTACTCCTCTCTCGTTGTAGTTACTCCTCTCTCGTTGTAGTTACTCCTCTCTCGTTGTAGTTACTCCTCTCTCGTTGTAGTTACTCCTCTCTCGTTGTAGTTACTCCTCTCTCGTTGTAGTTACTCCTCTCTCGTTGTAGTTACTCCTCTCTCGTTGTAGTTACTCCTCTCTCGTTGTAGTTACTCCTCTCGCGTTGTAGTTACTCCTCTCGCGTTGTAGTTACTCCTCTCTCGTTGTAGTTACTCCTCTCTCCTGTTGGAGTTACTCCTCTCTCTCCTGTTGTAGTTACTCCTCTCCTGTTGTAGTTACTCCTCTCTCTCGTTGTAGTTACTCCTCTCGCGTTGTAGTTACTCCTCTCGCGTTGTAGTTACTCCTCTCGCGTTGTAGTTACTCCTCTCGCGTTGTAGTTACTCCTCTCGCGTTGTAGTTACTCCTCTCGCGTTGTAGTTACTCCTCTCTCGTTGTAGTTACTCCTCTCTCGTTGTAGTTACTCCTCTCTCGTTGTAGTTACTCCTCTCTCCTGTTGGAGTTACTCCTCTCTCTCCTGTTGTAGTTACTCCTCTCCTGTTGTAGTTACTCCTCTCTCTCGTTGTAGTTACTCCTCTCGCGTTGTAGTTACTCCTCTCGCGTTGTAGTTACTCCTCTCTCGTTGTAGTTACTCCTCTCCTGTTGTAGTTACTCCTCTCTCTCGTTGTAGTTACTCCTCTCGCGTTGTAGTTACTCCTCTCTCCTGTTGTAGTTACTCCTCTCGCGTTGTAGTTACTCCTCTCGCGTTGTAGTTACTCCTCTCGCGTTGTAGTTACTCCTCTCGCGTTGTAGTTACTCCTCTCGCGTTGTAGTTACTCCTCTCGCGTTGTAGTTACTCCTCTCTCGTTGTAGTTACTCCTCTCTCGTTGTAGTTACTCCTCTCTCCTGTTGTAGTTACTCCTCTCTCTCCTGTTGTAGTTACTCCTCTCCTGTTGTAGTTACTCCTCTCTCGTTGTAGTTACTCCTCTCCTGTTGTAGTTACTCCTCTCTCGTTGTAGTTACTCCTCTCTCGTTGTAGTTACTCCTCTCTCGTTGTAGTTACTCCTCTCTCCTGTTGTAGTTACTCCTCTCTCTCCTGTTGTAGTTACTCCTCTCTCGTTGTAGTTACTCCTCTCGCGTTGTAGTTACTCCTCTCTCGTTGTAGTTACTCCTCTCTCGTTGTAGTTACTCCTCTCTCTCGTTGTAGTTACTCCTCTCGCGTTGTAGTTACTCCTCTCGCGTTGTAGTTACTCCTCTCTCGTTGTAGTTACTCCTCTCTCGTTGTAGTTACTCCTCTCGCGTTGTAGTTACTCCTCTCTCGTTGTAGTTACTCCTCTCTCCTGTTGGAGTTACTCCTCTCTCCTGTTGTAGTTACTCCTCTCTCCTGTTGGAGTTACTCCTCTCTCTCCTGTTGTAGTTACTCCTCTCTCGTTGTAGTTACTCCTCTCGCGTTGTAGTTACTCCTCTCTCGTTGTAGTTACTCCTCTCCTGTTGTAGTTACTCCTCTCTCGTTGTAGTTACTCCTCTCTCGTTGTAGTTACTCCTCTCCTGTTGTAGTTACTCCTCTCTCGTGTTGTAGTTACTCCTCTCTCGTTGTAGTTACTCCTCTCTCGTTGTAGTTACTCCTCTCTCGTTGTAGTTACTCCTCTCTCCTGTTGGAGTTACTCCTCTCGCGTTGTAGTTACTCCTCTCTCGTTGTAGTTACTCCTCTCTCGTTGTAGTTACTCCTCTCTCCTGTTGGAGTTACTCCTCTCTCTCCTGTTGTAGTTACTCCTCTCCTGTTGGAGTTACTCCTCTCGCGTTGTAGTTACTCCTCTCTCGTTGTAGTTACTCCTCTCGCGTTGTAGTTACTCCTCTCTCGTTGTAGTTACTCCTCTCTCGTTGTAGTTACTCCTCTCTCCTGTTGTAGTTACTCCTCTCTCTCTCGTTGTAGTTACTCCTCTCCTGTTGTAGTTACTCCTCTCTCGTTGTAGTTACTCCTCTCATGTTGTAGTTACTCCTCTCTCGTTGTAGTTACTCCTCTCATGTTGTAGTTACTCCTCTCTCCTGTTGTAGTCACTCCTCTCATGTTGTAGTTACTCCTCTCTCTCTTGTTGTAGTTACTCCTCTCGTGTTGTAGTTACTCCTCTCTCGTTGTAGTTACTCCTCTCGCGTTGTAGTTACTCCTCTCGCGTTGTAGTTACTCCTCTCGTGTTGTAGTTACTCCTCTCTCGTTGTAGTCACTCCTCTCATGTTGTAGTTACTCCTCTCTCTCTTGTTGTAGTTACTCCTCTCGTGTTGTAGTTACTCCTCTCTCGTTGTAGTTACTCCTCTCGTGTTGTAGTTACTCCTCTCTCTCGTTGTAGTTACTCCTCTCGTGTTGTAGTTACTCCTCTCTCGTTGTAGTTACTCCTCTCGCGTTGTAGTTACTCCTCTCTCTCGTTGTAGTTACTCCTCTCGTGTTGTAGTTACTCCTCTCGCGTTGTAGTTACTCCTCTCTCGTTGTAGTTACTCCTCTCTCGTTGTAGTTACTCCTCTCGCGTTGTAGTTACTCCTCTCTCGTTGTAGTTACTCCTCTCTCGTTGTAGTTACTCCTCTCTCGTTGTAGTTACTCCTCTCTCCTGTTGTAGTTACTCCTCTCTCTCTCGTTGTAGTTACTCCTCTCCTGTTGTAGTTACTCCTCTCTCGTTGTAGTTACTCCTCTCATGTTGTAGTTACTCCTCTCTCCTGTTGTAGTCACTCCTCTCATGTTGTAGTTACTCCTCTCTCTCTTGTTGTAGTTACTCCTCTCGTGTTGTAGTTACTCCTCTCTCGTTGTAGTTACTCCTCTCGCGTTGTAGTTACTCCTCTCTCTCGTTGTAGTTACTCCTCTCGTGTTGTAGTTACTCCTCTCTCGTTGTAGTTACTCCTCTCGTGTTGTAGTTACTCCTCTCGCGTTGTAGTTACTCCTCTCTCGTTGTAGTTACTCCTCTCTCGTTGTAGTTACTCCTCTCGTGTTGTAGTTACTCCTCTCGCGTTGTAGTTACTCCTCTCGCGTTGTAGTTACTCCTCTCTCGTTGTAGTTACTCCTCTCTCGTTGTAGTTACTCCTCTCTCGTTGTAGTTACTCCTCTCTCCTGTTGTAGTTACTCCTCTCTCGTTGTAGTTACTCCTCTCCTGTTGTAGTTACTCCTCTCTCGTTGTAGTTACTCCTCTCATGTTGTAGTTACTCCTCTCTCCTGTTGTAGTCACTCCTCTCATGTTGTAGTTACTCCTCTCTCTCTTGTTGTAGTTACTCCTCTCGTGTTGTAGTTACTCCTCTCTCGTTGTAGTTACTCCTCTCGTGTTGTAGTTACTCCTCTCTCGTTGTAGTTACTCCTCTCGCGTTGTAGTTACTCCTCTCTCTCGTTGTAGTTACTCCTCTCTCTCGTTGTAGTTACTCCTCTCGTGTTGTAGTTACTCCTCTCTCGTTGTAGTTACTCCTCTCTCGTTGTAGTTACTCCTCTCGCGTTGTAGTTACTCCTCTCTCGTTGTAGTTACTCCTCTCTCCTGTTGGAGTTACTCCTCTCTCCTGTTGTAGTTACTCCTCTCTCCTGTTGGAGTTACTCCTCTCTCTCCTGTTGTAGTTACTCCTCTCTCGTTGTAGTTACTCCTCTCGCGTTGTAGTTACTCCTCTCTCGTTGTAGTTACTCCTCTCCTGTTGTAGTTACTCCTCTCTCGTTGTAGTTACTCCTCTCTCGTTGTAGTTACTCCTCTCTCGTTGTAGTTACTCCTCTCCTGTTGTAGTTACTCCTCTCTCGTGTTGTAGTTACTCCTCTCTCGTTGTAGTTACTCCTCTCTCGTTGTAGTTACTCCTCTCTCGTTGTAGTTACTCCTCTCTCGTTGTAGTTACTCCTCTCTCGTTGTAGTTACTCCTCTCTCGTTGTAGTTACTCCTCTCTCGTTGTAGTTACTCCTCTCGCGTTGTAGTTACTCCTCTCGCGTTGTAGTTACTCCTCTCTCGTTGTAGTTACTCCTCTCTCCTGTTGGAGTTACTCCTCTCTCTCCTGTTGTAGTTACTCCTCTCCTGTTGTAGTTACTCCTCTCTCTCGTTGTAGTTACTCCTCTCGCGTTGTAGTTACTCCTCTCGCGTTGTAGTTACTCCTCTCGCGTTGTAGTTACTCCTCTCGCGTTGTAGTTACTCCTCTCGCGTTGTAGTTACTCCTCTCGCGTTGTAGTTACTCCTCTCGCGTTGTAGTTACTCCTCTCTCGTTGTAGTTACTCCTCTCTCGTTGTAGTTACTCCTCTCTCGTTGTAGTTACTCCTCTCTCCTGTTGGAGTTACTCCTCTCTCTCCTGTTGTAGTTACTCCTCTCCTGTTGTAGTTACTCCTCTCTCTCGTTGTAGTTACTCCTCTCGCGTTGTAGTTACTCCTCTCGCGTTGTAGTTACTCCTCTCTCGTTGTAGTTACTCCTCTCTCCTGTTGTAGTTACTCCTCTCGCGTTGTAGTTACTCCTCTCGCGTTGTAGTTACTCCTCTCGCGTTGTAGTTACTCCTCTCGCGTTGTAGTTACTCCTCTCGCGTTGTAGTTACTCCTCTCGCGTTGTAGTTACTCCTCTCTCGTTGTAGTTACTCCTCTCTCGTTGTAGTTACTCCTCTCTCCTGTTGTAGTTACTCCTCTCTCTCCTGTTGTAGTTACTCCTCTCCTGTTGTAGTTACTCCTCTCTCGTTGTAGTTACTCCTCTCCTGTTGTAGTTACTCCTCTCTCGTTGTAGTTACTCCTCTCTCGTTGTAGTTACTCCTCTCTCGTTGTAGTTACTCCTCTCTCCTGTTGTAGTTACTCCTCTCTCTCCTGTTGTAGTTACTCCTCTCTCGTTGTAGTTACTCCTCTCGCGTTGTAGTTACTCCTCTCTCGTTGTAGTTACTCCTCTCTCGTTGTAGTTACTCCTCTCTCGTTGTAGTTACTCCTCTCGCGTTGTAGTTACTCCTCTCGCGTTGTAGTTACTCCTCTCTCGTTGTAGTTACTCCTCTCTCGTTGTAGTTACTCCTCTCGCGTTGTAGTTACTCCTCTCTCGTTGTAGTTACTCCTCTCTCGTTGTAGTTACTCCTCTCTCCTGTTGGAGTTACTCCTCTCTCTCCTGTTGTAGTTACTCCTCTCCTGTTGTAGTTACTCCTCTCTCTCGTTGTAGTTACTCCTCTCGCGTTGTAGTTACTCCTCTCGCGTTGTAGTTACTCCTCTCTCGTTGTAGTTACTCCTCTCTCGTTGTAGTTACTCCTCTCGCGTTGTAGTTACTCCTCTCGCGTTGTAGTTACTCCTCTCGCGTTGTAGTTACTCCTCTCTCGTTGTAGTTACTCCTCTCATGTTGTAGTTACTCCTCTCTCTCTTGTTGTAGTTACTCCTCTCGTGTTGTAGTTACTCCTCTCTCGTTGTAGTTACTCCTCTCGCGTTGTAGTTACTCCTCTCTCTCGTTGTAGTTACTCCTCTCGTGTTGTAGTTACTCCTCTCTCGTTGTAGTTACTCCTCTCGTGTTGTAGTTACTCCTCTCGCGTTGTAGTTACTCCTCTCTCGTTGTAGTTACTCCTCTCTCGTTGTAGTTACTCCTCTCGTGTTGTAGTTACTCCTCTCGCGTTGTAGTTACTCCTCTCGCGTTGTAGTTACTCCTCTCTCGTTGTAGTTACTCCTCTCTCGTTGTAGTTACTCCTCTCTCGTTGTAGTTACTCCTCTCTCCTGTTGTAGTTACTCCTCTCTCGTTGTAGTTACTCCTCTCCTGTTGTAGTTACTCCTCTCTCGTTGTAGTTACTCCTCTCATGTTGTAGTTACTCCTCTCTCCTGTTGTAGTCACTCCTCTCATGTTGTAGTTACTCCTCTCTCTCTTGTTGTAGTTACTCCTCTCGTGTTGTAGTTACTCCTCTCTCGTTGTAGTTACTCCTCTCGTGTTGTAGTTACTCCTCTCTCGTTGTAGTTACTCCTCTCGCGTTGTAGTTACTCCTCTCTCTCGTTGTAGTTACTCCTCTCTCTCGTTGTAGTTACTCCTCTCGTGTTGTAGTTACTCCTCTCTCGTTGTAGTTACTCCTCTCTCGTTGTAGTTACTCCTCTCGCGTTGTAGTTACTCCTCTCTCGTTGTAGTTACTCCTCTCTCCTGTTGGAGTTACTCCTCTCTCCTGTTGTAGTTACTCCTCTCTCCTGTTGGAGTTACTCCTCTCTCTCCTGTTGTAGTTACTCCTCTCTCGTTGTAGTTACTCCTCTCCTGTTGTAGTTACTCCTCTCTCGTTGTAGTTACTCCTCTCTCGTTGTAGTTACTCCTCTCTCGTTGTAGTTACTCCTCTCCTGTTGTAGTTACTCCTCTCTCGTGTTGTAGTTACTCCTCTCTCGTTGTAGTTACTCCTCTCTCGTTGTAGTTACTCCTCTCTCCTGTTGGAGTTACTCCTCTCGCGTTGTAGTTACTCCTCTCTCGTTGTAGTTACTCCTCTCTCGTTGTAGTTACTCCTCTCTCCTGTTGGAGTTACTCCTCTCTCTCCTGTTGTAGTTACTCCTCTCCTGTTGGAGTTACTCCTCTCGCGTTGTAGTTACTCCTCTCTCGTTGTAGTTACTCCTCTCGCGTTGTAGTTACTCCTCTCTCGTTGTAGTTACTCCTCTCTCGTTGTAGTTACTCCTCTCATGTTGTAGTTACTCCTCTCTCCTGTTGTAGTCACTCCTCTCATGTTGTAGTTACTCCTCTCTCTCTTGTTGTAGTTACTCCTCTCGTGTTGTAGTTACTCCTCTCTCGTTGTAGTTACTCCTCTCGCGTTGTAGTTACTCCTCTCGCGTTGTAGTTACTCCTCTCGTGTTGTAGTTACTCCTCTCTCGTTGTAGTCACTCCTCTCATGTTGTAGTTACTCCTCTCTCTCTTGTTGTAGTTACTCCTCTCGTGTTGTAGTTACTCCTCTCTCGTTGTAGTTACTCCTCTCGTGTTGTAGTTACTCCTCTCTCTCGTTGTAGTTACTCCTCTCGTGTTGTAGTTACTCCTCTCTCGTTGTAGTTACTCCTCTCGCGTTGTAGTTACTCCTCTCTCTCGTTGTAGTTACTCCTCTCGTGTTGTAGTTACTCCTCTCGCGTTGTAGTTACTCCTCTCTCGTTGTAGTTACTCCTCTCTCGTTGTAGTTACTCCTCTCGCGTTGTAGTTACTCCTCTCTCGTTGTAGTTACTCCTCTCTCGTTGTAGTTACTCCTCTCTCGTTGTAGTTACTCCTCTCTCCTGTTGTAGTTACTCCTCTCTCTCTCGTTGTAGTTACTCCTCTCCTGTTGTAGTTACTCCTCTCTCGTTGTAGTTACTCCTCTCATGTTGTAGTTACTCCTCTCTCCTGTTGTAGTCACTCCTCTCATGTTGTAGTTACTCCTCTCTCTCTTGTTGTAGTTACTCCTCTCGTGTTGTAGTTACTCCTCTCTCGTTGTAGTTACTCCTCTCGCGTTGTAGTTACTCCTCTCTCTCGTTGTAGTTACTCCTCTCGTGTTGTAGTTACTCCTCTCTCGTTGTAGTTACTCCTCTCGTGTTGTAGTTACTCCTCTCGCGTTGTAGTTACTCCTCTCTCGTTGTAGTTACTCCTCTCGTGTTGTAGTTACTCCTCTCGCGTTGTAGTTACTCCTCTCGCGTTGTAGTTACTCCTCTCTCGTTGTAGTTACTCCTCTCTCGTTGTAGTTACTCCTCTCTCGTTGTAGTTACTCCTCTCTCCTGTTGTAGTTACTCCTCTCTCGTTGTAGTTACTCCTCTCCTGTTGTAGTTACTCCTCTCTCGTTGTAGTTACTCCTCTCATGTTGTAGTTACTCCTCTCTCTCTTGTTGTAGTTACTCCTCTCGTGTTGTAGTTACTCCTCTCTCGTTGTAGTTACTCCTCTCTCTCCTGTTGTAGTCACTCCTCTCATGTTGTAGTTACTCCTCTCTCTCTTGTTGTAGTTACTCCTCTCGTGTTGTAGTTACTCCTCTCTCGTTGTAGTTACTCCTCTCGTGTTGTAGTTACTCCTCTCTCGTTGTAGTTACTCCTCTCGCGTTGTAGTTACTCCTCTCTCTCGTTGTAGTTACTCCTCTCTCGTTGTAGTTACTCCTCTCGCGTTGTAGTTACTCCTCTCGCGTTGTAGTTACTCCTCTCTCTCGTTGTAGTTACTCCTCTCGTGTTGTAGTTACTCCTCTCTCTCGTTGTAGTTACTCCTCTCTCGTTGTAGTTACTCCTCTCGCGTTGTAGTTACTCCTCTCTCGTTGTAGTTACTCCTCTCTCCTGTTGGAGTTACTCCTCTCTCCTGTTGTAGTTACTCCTCTCTCCTGTTGGAGTTACTCCTCTCTCTCCTGTTGTAGTTACTCCTCTCTCGTTGTAGTTACTCCTCTCGCGTTGTAGTTACTCCTCTCTCGTTGTAGTTACTCCTCTCCTGTTGTAGTTACTCCTCTCTCGTTGTAGTTACTCCTCTCTCGTTGTAGTTACTCCTCTCCTGTTGTAGTTACTCCTCTCTCGTGTTGTAGTTACTCCTCTCTCGTTGTAGTTACTCCTCTCTCGTTGTAGTTACTCCTCTCTCGTTGTAGTTACTCCTCTCTCCTGTTGGAGTTACTCCTCTCGCGTTGTAGTTACTCCTCTCTCGTTGTAGTTACTCCTCTCTCGTTGTAGTTACTCCTCTCTCGTTGTAGTTACTCCTCTCTCCTGTTGGAGTTACTCCTCTCCTGTTGGAGTTACTCCTCTCGCGTTGTAGTTACTCCTCTCTCGTTGTAGTTACTCCTCTCGCGTTGTAGTTACTCCTCTCTCGTTGTAGTTACTCCTCTCGCGTTGTAGTTACTCCTCTCTCGTTGTAGTTACTCCTCTCTCGTTGTAGTTACTCCTCTCTCGTTGTAGTTACTCCTCTCTCCTGTTGTAGTTACTCCTCTCTCTCTCGTTGTAGTTACTCCTCTCCTGTTGTAGTTACTCCTCTCTCGTTGTAGTTACTCCTCTCATGTTGTAGTTACTCCTCTCTCCTGTTGTAGTCACTCCTCTCATGTTGTAGTTACTCCTCTCTCTCTTGTTGTAGTTACTCCTCTCGTGTTGTAGTTACTCCTCTCTCGTTGTAGTTACTCCTCTCGTGTTGTAGTTACTCCTCTCTCGTTGTAGTCACTCCTCTCATGTTGTAGTTACTCCTCTCTCTCTTGTTGTAGTTACTCCTCTCGTGTTGTAGTTACTCCTCTCTCGTTGTAGTTACTCCTCTCGTGTTGTAGTTACTCCTCTCTCTCGTTGTAGTTACTCCTCTCGTGTTGTAGTTACTCCTCTCTCGTTGTAGTTACTCCTCTCGCGTTGTAGTTACTCCTCTCTCTCGTTGTAGTTACTCCTCTCGTGTTGTAGTTACTCCTCTCGCGTTGTAGTTACTCCTCTCTCGTTGTAGTTACTCCTCTCTCGTTGTAGTTACTCCTCTCGCGTTGTAGTTACTCCTCTCTCGTTGTAGTTACTCCTCTCTCGTTGTAGTTACTCCTCTCTCGTTGTAGTTACTCCTCTCTCCTGTTGTAGTTACTCCTCTCTCTCTCGTTGTAGTTACTCCTCTCCTGTTGTAGTTACTCCTCTCTCGTTGTAGTTACTCCTCTCTCCTGTTGTAGTCACTCCTCTCATGTTGTAGTTACTCCTCTCTCTCTTGTTGTAGTTACTCCTCTCGTGTTGTAGTTACTCCTCTCTCGTTGTAGTTACTCCTCTCGCGTTGTAGTTACTCCTCTCTCTCGTTGTAGTTACTCCTCTCGTGTTGTAGTTACTCCTCTCGCGTTGTAGTTACTCCTCTCTCGTTGTAGTTACTCCTCTCTCGTTGTAGTTACTCCTCTCTCGTTGTAGTTACTCCTCTCTCCTGTTGTAGTTACTCCTCTCTCTCTCGTTGTAGTTACTCCTCTCCTGTTGTAGTTACTCCTCTCTCGTTGTAGTTACTCCTCTCATGTTGTAGTTACTCCTCTCTCCTGTTGTAGTCACTCCTCTCATGTTGTAGTTACTCCTCTCTCTCGTTGTAGTTACTCCTCTCGTGTTGTAGTTACTCCTCTCGCGTTGTAGTTACTCCTCTCTCGTTGTAGTTACTCCTCTCTCGTTGTAGTTACTCCTCTCGTGTTGTAGTTACTCCTCTCGCGTTGTAGTTACTCCTCTCGCGTTGTAGTTACTCCTCTCTCGTTGTAGTTACTCCTCTCTCGTTGTAGTTACTCCTCTCTCGTTGTAGTTACTCCTCTCTCCTGTTGTAGTTACTCCTCTCTCGTTGTAGTTACTCCTCTCCTGTTGTAGTTACTCCTCTCTCGTTGTAGTTACTCCTCTCGCGTTGTAGTTACTCCTCTCTCGTTGTAGTTACTCCTCTCTCGTTGTAGTTACTCCTCTCCTGTTGTAGTTACTCCTCTCTCGTTGTAGTTACTCCTCTCTCTCGTTGTAGTTACTCCTCTCTCGTTGTAGTTACTCCTCTCTCTCGTTGTAGTTACTCCTCTCGTGTTGTAGTTACTCCTCTCTCGTTGTAGTTACTCCTCTCGCGTTGTAGTTACTCCTCTCTCTCGTTGTAGTTACTCCTCTCGTGTTGTAGTTACTCCTCTCGCGTTGTAGTTACTCCTCTCTCGTTGTAGTTACTCCTCTCTCGTTGTAGTTACTCCTCTCGCGTTGTAGTTACTCCTCTCTCGTTGTAGTTACTCCTCTCTCGTTGTAGTTACTCCTCTCTCGTTGTAGTTACTCCTCTCTCCTGTTGTAGTTACTCCTCTCTCTCTCGTTGTAGTTACTCCTCTCCTGTTGTAGTTACTCCTCTCTCGTTGTAGTTACTCCTCTCTCCTGTTGTAGTCACTCCTCTCATGTTGTAGTTACTCCTCTCTCTCTTGTTGTAGTTACTCCTCTCGTGTTGTAGTTACTCCTCTCTCGTTGTAGTTACTCCTCTCGCGTTGTAGTTACTCCTCTCTCTCGTTGTAGTTACTCCTCTCGTGTTGTAGTTACTCCTCTCGCGTTGTAGTTACTCCTCTCTCGTTGTAGTTACTCCTCTCTCGTTGTAGTTACTCCTCTCTCGTTGTAGTTACTCCTCTCTCCTGTTGTAGTTACTCCTCTCTCTCTCGTTGTAGTTACTCCTCTCCTGTTGTAGTTACTCCTCTCTCGTTGTAGTTACTCCTCTCATGTTGTAGTTACTCCTCTCTCCTGTTGTAGTCACTCCTCTCATGTTGTAGTTACTCCTCTCTCTCGTTGTAGTTACTCCTCTCGTGTTGTAGTTACTCCTCTCGCGTTGTAGTTACTCCTCTCTCGTTGTAGTTACTCCTCTCTCGTTGTAGTTACTCCTCTCGTGTTGTAGTTACTCCTCTCGCGTTGTAGTTACTCCTCTCGCGTTGTAGTTACTCCTCTCTCGTTGTAGTTACTCCTCTCTCGTTGTAGTTACTCCTCTCTCCTGTTGTAGTTACTCCTCTCTCGTTGTAGTTACTCCTCTCCTGTTGTAGTTACTCCTCTCTCGTTGTAGTTACTCCTCTCTCCTGTTGTAGTTACTCCTCTCTCGTTGTAGTTACTCCTCTCGTGTTGTAGTTACTCCTCTCTCGTTGTAGTTACTCCTCTCTCGTTGTAGTTACTCCTCTCGTGTTGTAGTTACTCCTCTCTCTCGTTGTAGTTACTCCTCTCGTGTTGTAGTTACTCCTCTCTCGTTGTAGTTACTCCTCTCGCGTTGTAGTTACTCCTCTCTCGTTGTAGTTACTCCTCTCTCCTGTTGTAGTTACTCCTCTCTCTCTCGTTGTAGTTACTCCTCTCCTGTTGTAGTTACTCCTCTCTCGTTGTAGTTACTCCTCTCATGTTGTAGTTACTCCTCTCTCCTGTTGTAGTCACTCCTCTCATGTTGTAGTTACTCCTCTCTCTCTTGTTGTAGTTACTCCTCTCGTGTTGTAGTTACTCCTCTCTCGTTGTAGTTACTCCTCTCGCGTTGTAGTTACTCCTCTCTCTCGTTGTAGTTACTCCTCTCTCGTTGTAGTTACTCCTCTCTCTCCTGTTGTAGTTACTCCTCTCTCTCTCGTTGTAGTTACTCCTCTCTCTCCTGTTGTAGTTACTCCTCTCTCCTGTTGTAGTTACTCCTCTCTCGTTGTAGTTACTCCTCTCGCGTTGTAGTTACTCCTTTCGCGTTGTAGTTACTCCTCTCTCTCGTTGTAGTTACTCCTCTCTCGTTGTAGTTACTCCTCTCCTGTTGTAGTTACTCCTCTCTCGTTGTAGTTACTCCTCTCTCTCCTGTTGTAGTTACTCCTCTCTCTCTCGTTGTAGTTACTCCTCTCTCTCCTGTTGTAGTTACTCCTCTCTCCTGTTGTAGTTACTCCTCTCTCGTTGTAGTTACTCCTCTCGCGTTGTAGTTACTCCTCTCGCGTTGTAGTTACTCCTTTCGCGTTGTAGTTACTCCTCTCTCTCGTTGTAGTTACTCCTCTCTCGTTGTAGTTACTCCTCTCGTGTTGTAGTTACTCCTCTCCCTCCCGCAGCTCTCCCGGCTCCGGCTCCTTCGTGCGCCCGGCGAAGGTCTGCTTCGGGCTGGACTTCCTGAGGGCGGTGGAGCAGGTCTATCACATCGATGCGGAGGAGGTCCTGAGTGAGGACATCTCCATCTCCTCCAAGAAACTGCAGTGGGACAAAGTCCGGGAGCGCAGGTAAAGCTCTGTAATCCACACCGACGCCTCTACAAGGATTTAACCCCCGCCTGTGTTTCAGCTTCGAGAGTCTGCCCTCCATCATCCTGAACCGCTGGGACGTCTGCGGCGCCGGAGCCGACGGCGAGATCAGGAAAACCACGCCCAATATCCTTTCACATCTGCAGAAACGGGAGAAACATCTGGAGTCTTTTAGAGCACCTCAGATCGTGTCCAGGGTTTATGTACAGCGCCTGCATTAGCCTCTCAGAGCGCTACATCACATACATCAGTATCACTCACTGGAGGGAGGAGGTGAAGTGTCTTGCCCAAGGACACAGCGACTGTGTGCACCCCCCAGCCTCTGATCACATGACCCATAGGGGGCGCTAACCTCTTATCCATCCTCCGCTTCTGATTGGTCCTTAACCGTGTCACATGTGCGGTGGCTGGACTTGAGCCGCACTCTGATTGGCCGCTGGGTGGACGTGGCGGCGATCACTGGCCAGATGGTGGCGCTGGAGGGACTGCAGCTCAGGTGAGACGCCGAGCGCTCCCGGTGAACGTGCGGCTGAAGCTCTTCACTCATATCTCCTCTGTTTCAGTTTTAACCGCCTGGCTCCGCCCCCTGACCCCGCCTCGCTCTCCGCCTCCTTCGCCCGCCTCACCGCGCTGGGTCTGAACGAGTGCGCCCTCTGCTGGTCACAGGTGAGCACCGCTCTGACCCCTGACCCCCGGGGGGAAACTCGTGTTCAGGCTGTTCTGTGGTTCAGGTGCTGCACTGCGCCCCCATGTGGCCACAGCTGGAAGACCTGAGTCTGGAGGGAAACAACATCAGCTCCATCACCAGGTTGGTCCCGCTTTGACCTTCACACAGTTCAGGTAGATCTGGATTTGATCTGAAGGACCTTTGTAACCTGTTCCTTCTCTCCTCGCTGATCTGCGGGTCTTCAGTCCGGGGCCGGTTCTCCTGCAGACGCTGAAGTCCTTGACTCTCTCGAGGAACCCTCTGGAGCAGGACTCGGTGATGGCTCTGGCGTCCCTGCCCAGGTCAGTGCGGTTAAACCAGGTTAAAGGCGTTCGCTGTGGGTCTGAAGATCTCTGTGTTTCAGGCTGGAGACGCTGAAGCTGGTCCAGACCGGACTCTCCAGGATCCACTTCCCAGACTCAGGACCAGGTTCCTCTCCTCCTCTCTCACTCTTCTCCTCTCTCACTCTTCTCCTCTCTTTACTCCTCTCTCACTCCTCTCCTCTCTCACTCTTCTCCTCTCTCACTCTTCTCCTCTCTTTACTCCTCTCTCACTCTTCTCCTCTCTTTACTCCTCTCTCACTCTTCTCCTCTCTTTACTCCTCTCTCACTCTTCTCCTCTCTCACTCTTCTCCTCTCTTTACTCCTCTCTCACTCTCCTCCTCTCTTTACTCCTCTCTCACTCTCCTCCTCTCTTTACTCCTCTCTCACTCTTCTCCTCTCTCACTCTTCTCCTCTCTCACTCTCCTCTCTCACTCTTCTCCTCTCTTTACTCCTCTCTCACTCCTCTCCTCTCTCACTCTTCTCCTCTCTCACTCTTCTCCTCTCTTTACTCCTCTCTCACTCCTCTCCTCTCTCACTCTTCTCCTCTCTCACTCTCCTCCTCTCTTTACTCCTCTCTCACTCTTCTCCTCTCTCACTCTTCTCCTCTCTTTACTCCTCTCTCACTCCTCTCCTCTCTCACTCTTCTCCTCTCTCACTCTTCTCCTCTCTTTACTCCTCTCTCACTCCTCTCCTCTCTCACTCTTCTCCTCTCTCACTCTTCTCCTCTCTTTACTCCTCTCTCACTCCTCTCCTCTCTCACTCTTCTCCTCTCTCACTCTTCTCCTCTCTTTACTCCTCTCTCACTCTCCTCCTCTCTTTACTCCTCTCTCACTCTTCTCCTCTCTCACTCTCCCTTGTTTCCAGGAGAAGACACTCAGATGTTTCCGGCTCTGAAGAATCTGAACCTGGACCAGAACAGTATTTCTGAGGTGAGGCCTGTAGTGAAGTCTCTCTCCAGTATTTGTAGTAAAAGTATTTGTAGTAAAAGTATTTGTAGTAAAAGTATTTGTAGTGAAGTTGTGTCTCCCTCAGTGGGCGGTGGTGAACGAGTTGGCGAAGCTTCGTTCTCTGGAGCAGTTTTCCTGTCGAGCGAATCCTCTGAAGACGAGCGACGGAAACCAGAAGACCTGCACCCAGATCCTCCTCGCCAAACTGCCCCGAGTGTCTCTGCTCAACAGCACAGGGGTAAAAACAAACTGCCCCGAGTGTCTCTGCTCAACAGCACAGGGGTAAAAACAAACTGCCCCGAGTGTCTCTGCTCAACAGCACAAGGGTAAAAACAAACTGCCCCGAGTGTCTCTGCTCAACAGCACAGGGGTAAAAACAAACTGCCCCGAGTGTCTCTGCTCAACAGCACGAGGGTAAAAACAAACTGCCCCGAGTGTCTCTGCTCAACAGCACAAGGGTAAAAACAAACTGCCCCGAGTGTCTCTGCTCAACAGCACAAGGGTAAAAACAAACTGCCCCGAGTGTCTCTGCTCAACAGCACAAGGGTAAAAACAAACTGCCCCGAGTGTCTCTGCTCAACAGCACAAGGGTAAAAACAAACTGCCCCGAGTGTCTCTGCTCAACAGCACAGGGGTAAAAACAAACTGCCCCGAGTGTCTCTGCTCAACAGCACAGGGGTAAAAACAAACTGCCCCGAGTGTCTCTGCTCAACAGCACAGGGGTAAAAACAAACTGCCCCGAGTGTCTCTGCTCAACAGCACAGGGGTAAAAACAAAGTGGCTCCGTTCACCGATCGTTTAAAGCGTCTTCATCAAATCCATTCCACTTTTCTGGGGATCCAGTCCGTTTGTTCTGGGGAGGTTCAGAAACGAATACGGTTAAATGACCTTTTGCAAAAAACACCAGAACAGTCTTTGTCCGATCTTGGGACGTCCCGATCTGATCATCAGTATCGGTATCGGTCGCCGATCCTGGTATTTGACAGTATCGGATTGAACCTGATTCAATGACTGGATCGGGCCCGTGTATCAGATTAGTTTATTTGCGTCACGGCACACGGGACAGAGGCCTGCCCCGACACTGGGGGAGGTTTGTGATTCAGAATATTAACGCTGATTGGTTTATTCCACTTCCTGTTTAGTTTATTTGAGCCGTCAGTCTGCGCTAAACGAGGGCGCCGAAGCAAAAGGCTTATAAGCTCCACCCCCAAAATAAAAACATTTTCATTTAACAATCAAAGGCAAGGAAACAACAAATAATAAAGAAACAACAGCAAAGGAATGTACTTCACTCAGTTTAATTTTATTTGAATTTAATTATTATTATTATTATATTAATGCTGGCGTATGTGCGGCTGTGACCTGTAGCTGATGACTCTGATCATGTGGGTCTCGTGTCTGATGTATTTGTTTTATAAAATGTGGAACATTCACTTCTGGAACTGAAAACCGACTAACGTCTGGTTTGTGCAGGTGACGGCGGACGACCGCAGGGGGGCGGAGCTCGACTACATTAAACTGTTCGGGGAGGCGTGGCTACAGGCCGGGGGGCGGAGCCAGCTCAGCCCTGACTTCATCACAGACCATCCCCAGTACCAGACACTGATCCAGAGTGAGTCCACCACGACAAAGCCACCTGTCTGTCAGCCTGCCCCCGGGCGGCTGTGGCTTCATGACCTGTCCCTGTGTGTTGCAGAGTACGGCGCCCCGGAGGAAGGAGAGCTGAAGAAACCCGAGCCGTTCGCTCTGAAGAACCAGCTGCTCAGTCAGTGCCTCACGTTCCTCCTGAACGTTACTCAGAGGAGAAACTAACTCCTGCGTTTCCTGTTTCAGAAATCGACTTCCTGTTTCCGGACCACGCGGACCGGAAACGGGTCGAGAAGAAGCTCCCAGGTACCACTCCGTCCAGTCGCCCGCGTTTCCACACGCTTTAGGGCTGCAGGGATCACATGGTACTATCTGCAGTACTTCATTACTCGAGTACAAGTACAGATACTTCCACGTACATATGATAAAAGGTCTGTCAGATTAGTATTTCAGTTTGCAGAGTAAGAGCCCGGATACTACAGGTCAAATACTACTCCAGTACAAGTACAGATACTTAAGTATTCAGTCCAAACCCATTTAAATCTGTACGGCAACACGGCGGGGACAAACCTTCCTTATCGTGAGTCGGTGGCTTTGACAGTATGTCTGCACAGCGCCCCCTGCTGTTCATAGAGCGACTCCAACCTATTCATGGGTTTGTAGTTGATGTTGATGTTTTGTTTGTAGCGTCGATGGAGCTGCAGAAAGTCAAAGGGCTGTTACACAGACTCCTCAAGATCCCCACGGCAGAGCTGAGCCTGAGCTACACCTCCTCTAAGGTACTACACCTCCCCTAGGCCTCCTCTAAGGTACTACACCTCCCCCTACGCCTCCTCTAAGGTACTACACCTCCCCTAGGCCTCCTCTAAGGTACTACACCTCCCCTACGCCTCCTCTAAGGTACTACACCTCCCCCTACGCCTCCTCTAAGGTACTACGCCTCCCCCTACGCCTCCTCTAAGGTACTACACCTCCCCCTACGCCTCCTCTAAGGTACTACACCTCCCCCTACGTCTCCTCTAAGGTACTACACCGCCCCCTACGCCTCCTCTAAGGTACTACACCGCCCCCTACGCCTCCTCTAAGGTACTACACCTCCCCCTACACCTCCTCTAAGGTACTACACCTCCCCCTACACCTCCTCTAAGGTACTACACCTCCCCCTACACCTCCTCTAAGGTACTACGCCTCCTCTAAGGTACTACACCGCCCCCTACGCCTCCTCTAAGGTACTACACCTCCCCCTACACCTCCTCTAAGGTACTACACCTCCCCCTACACCTCCTCTAAGGTACTACACCTCCCCCTACACCTCCTCTAAGGTACTACGCCTCCCCCTACGCCTCCTCTAAGGTACTACACCTCCCCCTACGCCTCCTCTAAGGTACTACACCTCCCCCTACGTCTCCTCTAAGGTACTACACCGCCCCCTACGCCTCCTCTAAGGTACTACACCGCCCCCTACGCCTCCTCTAAGGTACTACACCTCCCCCTACACCTCCTCTAAGGTACTACACCTCCCCCTACACCTCCTCTAAGGTACTACACCTCCCCTAGGCCTCCTCTAAGGTACTACACCTCCCCCTACGCCTCCTCTAAGGTACTACACCTCCCCTAGGCCTCCTCTAAGGTACTACACCTCCCCTACGCCTCCTCTAAGGTACTACACCTCCCCCTACACCTCCTCTAAGGTACTACGCCTCCCCCTACGCCTCCTCTAAGGTACTACACCTCCCCCTACGCCTCCTCTAAGGTACTACGCCTCCCCCTACGCCTCCTCTAAGGTACTACACCTCCCCCTACGCCTCCTCTAAGGTACTACACCTCCCCCTACGTCTCCTCTAAGGTACTACACCGCCCCCTACGCCTCCTCTAAGGTACTACACCGCCCCCTACGCCTCCTCTAAGGTACTACACCTCCCCCTACACCTCCTCTAAGGTACTACACCTCCCCCTACACCTCCTCTAAGGTACTACACCTCCCCCTACACCTCCTCTAAGGTACTACGCCTCCTCTAAGGTACTACACCGCCCCCTACGCCTCCTCTAAGGTACTACACCGCCCCCTACGCCTCCTCTAAGGTACTACGCCTCCTCTAAGGTACTACACCTCCCCTACGCCTCCTCTAAGGTACTACACCGCCCCCTACGCCTCCTCTAAGGTACTACGCCTCCTCTAAGGTACTACACCTCCCCTACGCCTCCTCTAAGGTACTACACCTCCCCCTACGCCTCCTCTAAGGTACTACACCTCCCCTACGCCTCCTCTAAGGTACTACACCTCCCCTACGCCTCCTCTAAGGTACTACACCTCCCCTACGCCTCCTCTAAGGTACTACACCTCCCCTACGCCTCCTCTAAGGTACTACGCCTCCTCTAAGGTACTACACCTCCCCTACGCCTCCTCTAAGGTACTACGCCTCCTCTAAGGTACTACACCTCCCCTACGCCTCCTCTAAGGTACTACGCCTCCTCTAAGGTACTACACCGCCCCCTACGCCTCCTCTAAGGTACTACGCCTCCTCTAAGGTACTACACCTCCCCTACGCCTCCTCTAAGGTACTACACCGCCCCCTACGCCTCCTCTAAGGTACTACGCCTCCTCTAAGGTACTACACCTCCCCTAAGGCAGTGGTTCCCAAAATGGGGGTCAGGACCCCTCAGGGGGTCGCGAGGTCCCCAGATGATTTCAAGATGAAACCAAAAGGAAAATGCTGTTTTTAGCATTTTGTTAGAATAAAACTGCCCCGATGCCCCGGGACTGTCCTGCTTTATTTTGAATAATTCAATAGATTTAACTCATTATAGGCAGTTTTATTCTAACAAAATGCTAAAAACAGCATTTTCCTTTTTGTTTCATCTTGAAACCCTAAACCCTTTAACCACTGTTCAGTTAAACGTTTCTCACGCTCAGTCTCACTGTGGTGTTTGTTACAGAAGGAGGGAACTGAGTTCCAGATGGACAACGACCTGAAGAGTCTCCAGTTTTACTCCATCGAGGACGGAGACACAGTCCTGGTCCGCTGGTCCTGCTCCTGATCCTGATCTAGATCCAGATCCAGGTCCACTGGTCCTGCTCCTGATCTAGATCCAGATCCAGGTCCACTGGTCCTGATCCTGATCTAGGTCCAGATCCAGGTCCACTGGTCCTGATCCTGATCTAGGTCCAGATCCGGGTCCAGTGGTCCTGGTCCTGGGTTTGTCTCTGAACAAACTAAAGACTATGACACATTCATTCATCGTTTGCAAACGCTTGGGACAGATTTCCCTCTGGGACAGTAACGTCTTCAAAGTAAAGTCTTCAAAGTAACGTCTTCAAATACAACTAATAAAAGTCTCCAGAGCCGTGACTGATGATTCTGTTTGAGCAGAAATGGAAATTAACTTCTCATTTATTTATCCCTAAAATATGAATTCATTTGGTGGCGATGAGCGACTCGTCAGATGATCCCAATGACCTCGGAAACGTCTGACCCAGTAACTAATGTAACTGAACCACAAAATAATTAAAACGGATCAATTAGTCAGGTTTGGTATTTGGTTTCGGCTCGAGGCTTGTCCACAAAAAAAGTCCAAAATTGTGTAGAAATGTTTGTGTTTGTAAAGATTTACTGCCTTAAGTCAGTATTTTCCCCACACTGTTTTTGTCACATGTATGTTTAAGCTGTAAAACATTATCATTAATATTATTAATATTACTATCTCTCCAACCTCTGTCTCATTGGTTTGATTCTTGAATTATTTGACCTCTGATTAAAACCTCTTAACCCCCGCCTTAACTGAGCGCATTTCCTCCAGTTCGGCTTTACCCAAATCTAAAAACTGGAGCTCACAGCCTGTGGTGTAACGCCGCATTTGAAATCTAAGACCTACAAAACTGATGTTAACAGATCTTTTGTGTTTTAAAGTTATTTTTCATCTCTTTTTTTTGTAGAGTTTTCATGCCTCGTTTTCTTCTCATTTTGTCTTTATTTTGACGCTTTTTTCAAGAAGCTTTTAGATTTGGGTAAAGCCAAACTGGAGAAAATGTGCTCGGTTTCAGGTGGAGGTTAAAGCAGTACTAAGTAACTTGTTTCCCTTGATAAATCCTTTCCGTAGTCCCTCTGGAGGTAATACAAGTACAAAGAAGAAGCTAACAGGCTAACGGGCTAAGCTAACTGTGGGCTAGCGCCACTTAAACAGTATTTACAGCCAAGTTTGAGTGAAATAAAAGATCTCCACTGTGTAACTGGATGAACGAGATCCCTCTGTCCCTTTGTCTTTTCTGTCAGCGTAGGATTTACTCTCACGGACGATTAATGAGTAAAAAACACAACATGCTACGACACCTGCAGTGGCGCTCATGGCCTCTAGGGGCACGAGTCACTTAGTACTGCTTTAGTTAAAAAGAATCAAGTTCATCCTGTTAAACATCAGGTCAAACGCTCCACTGAGGTGGGCGTGGCATTACCTGGGGTGGGCGTGGCATTACTGGTACAACAGCAATCCATGCACTCGGGAAGTAAAGTATCAAGAAGTGCAGTACGCAGAGGAGTATCTCACATAATACTACAACTACTGCGAGTACTTCCTCCGCTCGCAGACACAGGTGAGTTTTTCCTTTGCGTAACTTTCTGCGCTGTTGGAAGTCGTAGATTCAAGGGTTAATTTCATTGACTAAAATGTTTCACCATAACTTCAGTCAAAGTCATATTTCTTTGACTAAAGTGAGACTGAAACGAAGGTAAAAGTAGATCCTGAGACTAAAACTGTTGCATATGTTCGTGTTTGTGTCATTTTCTCACAGATATACGTGAAAAAGTCCTGCATTTATTTCAGCTTTAGGACGTTTACTCGTTCTGTGCCTGGAGCCAGATTCCTCTCATACTTTAAAACGTTTCCTCCTTTTTACTGGAACTGACTCGGGCTCGGCCCATCAGGTGAACGGGTCATGCAGGTGCTTCCCGAACACATACACGCGTTATGATTCAGTATGTGACGTTAAAGCAGCAGATGATCCTCGGGATTAATTTAATAAAACCAAATGTGTTAAAATCATTTATTCAGCAGATCAAGACTGGAGTAAAGTGTTAAAGTTAAAAATGAGGAGCGTTACTGTTCATTTGGTTTTCACTGATTAACCTCTTAACCCCCACCTGAACCGAGCACATGTTCTGCAGTTTGGCTTTACCCAAATCTAAAAACGTCTTGAAGAAAAGTGTCAAAATAGTGATGGATGAGATGGGGGGGGGGGGGGGGAATTGAAAAAGTGACAACACGGCAACAACACAAGGAAAAAGATCAGTTTTGTCGGTCTTAGCTTTCAAATGAGGCGTTACGCTGGCCTTTAGGCTGTAAACTCAAGTCAAGAAGCTTTTAGATTTGGGTAAAGCTGAACTGGAGAAAATGTGCTCGGTTAAGGCGGGGGTTAAGAGGTTGGAATGGAATATTCTGCTACACTTAATTAATTTGTTTGTGAATCCTAATCTGCATAAGGAGTTAGTTTATGGACAATAAATAAAGCATATTATGAGTATTATTATGCTGATTATTATTAGTATTTTTGCTAATGATATTGTAATGGGACACATTAAAGCCACACCGTGTAGAATTTTACCCAATAAATAAAATTGAAATACAAGCATTTATTTGACAAATATTTTCATCAGAGAAAAATACCTCTTAAATAATAAAACAAACATGAGCCTTTTCTGTGAGCGGCTCAGCTCTCCTCAGACATGGCTCTAGCTTTACCAGGAGGGGGCGTGTCCAGCTCATCTCCATGGAGACGTGACTAAAGTCCGCAGAGATTGAGATTTAGATAAAAAGGTTCGCATCCAAATCAGTTCTTTGATTACCCACTTCCTGTGTTGAGTTGGACATTAAGAGTATTTGTACTGATGGCAACAGTATAGTCCAAAATGTTACGCAGTGTGCCTTTAACATTTCGAAATAAAAACAGATTTGATGATTTTAAGTTTAAGCTTTAAGGCGAGACGGGGAACAGGGAAACCTTTTTTTTTAATGTAGAGGCACCAATTTGAAACATCTGAAAGACGTAAATATGAGGAAAAAAATGTATCAAGTTTTCACATCAGACGTTTTACGGATAAAAATGAACAAAAGGACCTTAAGTTTCTGCGACAATAGTTGAATGACGGACAGAGCCAGGTTTAAAAGTGTGGTTTTATTTAGTGACATATTAGTTACAAAGAATTGCTCATTTTGGATCTTTTAGTTTTTGAACAAGCTGTTAAAGTGGTAAAATATATAGAAGTTCAAATGTTGTCTTATTTTATCAAAAATGTAAAAATACCTCTGAAAAAAAGCTTCAAAATATCTGCAGAGAAACATTGAATCGGTGAATAATTGAACATGTTAATGTGAAGATTAGGGATTTGTTTGTTTCCAGGTGAAAGAGACAAAATTAGCCCAATTGGCCCCAACACAACTTTTACAAAACCACATGTTCCAGAATATTTTCAGATGAAACAAATATCCTCAAATGTCTATGAATAATTAAATGAGGTATTTCTGTGATTTTTATTTTATTTTTTATTTTATTTTTGAGGCGCAGTTTGTACATGAAGTAAATATGGAGCAGGAACACATCACAAGGAAACTACTCAATAATAAAATCGGAGACAAAAACAATAAAACCTAAATAATCGTTATGAATGTAATTAAAAACCTGCAGTGTGTTATGTGTCGCAGAACAGAGGAGTTTTCAACCTGAACAGATTGAACAATAGAGGTCTGAGGATTGACCCCTGAGGAACCCCCTTCCTCCTGTTCTCACCATGTTCCCCTGGTGTGTGTGTTCCAGCAGATGGCGCTGTCCTCTCCCTCGCAGGACCTCACGTGTGTCCTGTGTGAGGACATGTTCTCGGAGCCCGTGTCGACGCCGTGCAGACATAACTTCTGTCAGTCCTGCATCTCTGTGCGCTGGACGGGCCCGGGGCCCCACCAGTGCCCCGTGTGCTCAGTGTCCTTCCCCACACGGCCCCCGCTCCTCGTCAACAGCTTCCTCCACGGCACGGTGCAGCGCTACAGGCAGGGGAGCGTGTACGGGGCCCCGAAGAGCGTGTACGGGGCCCCAGACAGTGTGTACGGGGCCCCAGACAGTGTGTACGGGGCCCCAGACAGTGTGTACGGGGCCCCAGACAGTGTGTACGGGGCCCCAGACAGTGTGTACGGGGCCCCAGACAGTGTGTACGGGGCCCCAGACAGTGTGTACGGGGCCCGGTCTGACTACAGCGTGAACGGGGCTCAGTCCGCGTACAGTCTGGGAGACATGTGGGCCGACTATGGGCCGAGCAAACCCAGGTATGGTGTTTTCTCTACAATCGTATTTGCACAGGTGGTACTCGAGTAAGAGTAACTATGCACCGATCAGATACCAACAACTACATCTAAGTAATATGCTCATGCTGTATGTCCTTTTGTTAGTTTTAATCTTCACAAACCTATATGTGATCGCTGCTAGCATTAGCATGCTAAAGCTAATGTCAACAAATCAAAGCTGGGACAGAAACTATGATGGGATCACGTAAAGTAGTGTAATAAAATAGTGTATTTTAGTTTATGAACTGGTGTTGAGGAATAACTGATGTAACATTAGGAAAAAGTTAAATGATCAGATCAGTTTATGTGAGTTGTTCATATTAGGTCATATTCGGAGTATAAAGTCCAGATAGTCTTGTTTAATGTTTTTCTATTACAGTTTATTAATAGAGAGCCATAATTGATCAAAAATAAGACTTTATACGATGGAGAAATGAGAACCAACTTTTAAGAAAGTCTCTTGGCATCAGTTCCATCCATTCATTTACAGTTTTTCGCAGCTTTCAACCACAGAAATAAAGAAGCGGCGTTCGATTCTAACGTACATCGACAGTTAGCGAGACCGGGAGACTTTTCAGAGTCCGTTAGCATTAGCCTGCTCAATGTATTTTTCTTATAGCAATTAGCATTAGCCTGCTCAATGTATTTTTCTTATAGCAATTAGTATTAGCCTGCTCAATGTATTCTTCTTATAGCAATTAGCATTAGCCTGCTCAATGTATTTTTCTTATAGCAATTAGTATTAGCCTGCTCAATGTATTTTTCTTATAGCAATTAGCATTAGCCTGCTCAATGTATTTTTCTTATAGCAATTAGTATTAGCCTGCTCAATGTATTTTTCTTATAGCAATTAGCATTAGCCTGCTCAATGTATTTTTCTTATAGCAATTAGCATTAGTCTGCTCAATGTATTTTTCTTATAGCAATTAACATTTGCCTGCTCAATGTATTTTTCTTATAGCAATTAGCATTAGCCTGCTCAATGTATTTTTCTTATAGCAATTAGCATTAGCCTGCTCAATGTATTTTTCTTATAGCAATTAGTATTAGCCTGCTCAATGTATTTTTCTTATAGCAATTAGCATTAGCCTGCACAATGTATTTTTCTTATAGCAATTAGTATTAGCCTGCTCAATGTATTTTTCTTATAGCAATTAGCATTAGCCTGCTCAATGTATTTTTCTTATAGCAATTAGCATTAGCCTGCTCAATGTATTTTTCTTATAGCAATTAACATTTGCCTGCTCAATGTATTTTTCTTATAGCAATTAGCATTAGCCTGCTCAATGTATTTTTCTTATAGCAATTAGTATTAGCCTGCTCAATGTATTTTTCTTATAGCAATTAGCATTAGCCTGCTCAATGTATTTTTCTTATAGCAATTAGCATTAGCCTGCTCAATGTATTTTTCTTATAGCAATTAGCATTAGCCTGCTCAATGTATTTTTCTTAAAGCAATTAGCATTAGCAGATTTTTTCCCTTCCATATGTTTTCAGTTGTTTTCCACATTTAGGTCAAAGCCTCTTTAGAAATCTTTCATGAATGTGCTGACCTTTTTAGGTTTTACTTTAGATAATGGAACCTTCAATTTAAACTGGTCAACAGCGAACAGAATGTGTGCATTTGTTGAAACAGACACCACCTCCAGGAGCCAAGAGACCACCACAACCACCACCTCCAGGAGCCAAGAGACCACCACGACCACCACCTCCAGGAGCCAAGAGACCACCACAACCACCACCTCCAGGAGCCAAGAGACCACCACAACCACCACCTCCAGGAGCCAAGAGACCACCACAACCACCACCTCCAGGAGCCAAGAGACCACCACAACCACCACCTCCAGGAGCCAAGAGACCACCACAACCACCACCTCCAGGAGCCAAGAGACCACCACAACCAGGTCCAGACGGTCTCCACGACGGACCAGAAACCGGACCTCAGAAAAAGGGACCAGAAACCAGAGGTGGGAGTTCAGTCGCTTTTGTTCTAGAATAGGCCAATCTGACCCGTACAGCAGCTCCTACTGAAACGTATTTAATGACCTCTGCTCCGTCAGGACCCGTACAGCAGCTCCTACTGAAACGTATTTAATGACCTCTGCTCCGTCAGGACCCGTACAGCAGCTCCTACTGAAACGTATTTAATGACCTCTGCTCCGTCAGGACCCGTACAGCAGCTCCTACTGAAACATATTTAATGACCTCTGCTCCGTCAGGACCCGTACAGCAGCTCCTACTGAAACATATTTAATGACCTCTGCTCCGTCAGGACTCGTACAGCAGCTCCTACTGAAACATATTTAATGACCTCTGCTCCGTCAGGACCCGTACAGCAGCTCCCACACCCTGAGCAGCCGGAAGGTGCAGCTGCGGGTGGAGAAGATGGCGCAGGTGCGGGCGGTGATGGAGCGCAGCCAGCGGGAGGGGGACCACACAGCAGCAGAGGTGGTAAAGGTCCTACAAGCCGTGGTCCAGGACATCCAAACCAGTCTGGACCGGTTCACTCAGGTCATGGAGGAGGCGCAGACGCAGACGCAGGAGCAGGGCCAGAGCATGTTGGGACAGCTGCAGCGGGAGGTCAAGGAGCTGCAGGAGGGCGAGGCGAGAGAGGCGCTCGTCTTCATCCACAGGAACAGGTCTGTCTGAATCCCGAGTGTCTGTGACCTTTGACCCAGTCAGTCTCTGTGATCTTTGACTCAGTCAGTCTCTGTGATCTTTGACCCAGTCGCTGAAGCCTGTGTCTCTGTGATCTTTGACCCAGTCGCTGAAGCCTGTGTCTCTGTGATCTTTGACCCAGTCGCTGAAGCCCGTGTCTCTGTGATCTTTGACCCAGTCAGTCTCTGTGATCTTTGACCCAGTCGCTGAGTCCCGTGTCTCTGTGACCTTTGACCCAGTCGCTGAAGCCTGTGTCTCTGTGATATTTAACCCAGTCCCTGAAGCCTGTGTCTCTGTGATCTTTAACCCAGTCGCTGAAGCCTGTGTCTCTGTGATCTTTGACCCAGTCCCTGAAGCCTGTGTCTCTGTGATCTTTGACCCAGTCCCTGAAGCCTGTGTCTCTGTGACCTTTGACCCAGTCAGTCTCTGTGATCTTTGACCCAGTCAGTCCCTGAAGCCTGTGTCTCTGTGATCTTTGACCCAGTCGCTGAAGCCTGTGTCTCTGTGATCTTTGACCCAGTCCCTGAAGCCCGTGTCTCTGTGATCTTTAACCCAGTCACTGAAGCCTGTGTCTCTGTGATCTTTGACCCAGTCGCTGAAGCCTGTGTCTCTGTGATCTTTGACCCAGTCACTGAAGCCTGTGTCTCTGTGATCTTTAACCCAGTCCCTGAAGCCTGTGTCTCTGTGATCTTTGACCCAGTCACTGAAGCCTGTGTCTCTGTGATCTTTGACCCAGTCGCTGAAGCCTGTGTCTCTGTGATCTTTGACCCAGTCGCTGAAGCCTGTGTCTCTGTGATCTTTGACCCAGTCGCTGAAGCCTGTGTCTCTGTGATCTTTGACCCAGTCGCTGAAGCCTGTGTCTCTGTGATCTTTGACCCAGTCGCTGAAGCCCGTGTCTCTGTGATATTTGACCCAGTCGCTGAAGCCTGTGTCTCTGTGATCCTTGACCCAGTCGCTGAAGCCTGAGTCTCTGTGATCTTTGACCCAGTCGCTGAAGCCTGTGTCTCTGTGATCTTTAACCCAGTCGCTGAGTCCCGTGTCTCTGTGATCTTTGACCCAGTCGCTGAAGCCTGTGTCTCTGTGATCTTTGACCCAGTCCCTGAAGCCTGTGTCTCTGTGATCTTTGACCCAGTCGCTGAAGCCTGTGTCTCTGTGATCTTTGACCCAGTCGCTGAAGCCTGTGTCTCTGTGATCTTTGACCCAGTCGCTGAAGCCTGTGTCTCTGTGATCTTTGACCCAGTCGCTAAAGCCTGTGTCTCTGTGATCTTTGACCCAGTCCCTGAAGCCTGTGTCTCTGTGATCTTTGACCCAGTCCCTGAAGCCTGTGTCTCTGTGATCTTTGACCCAGTCGCTGAAGCCTGTGTCTCTGTGATCTTTGACCCAGTCAGTCCCTGAAGCCTGTGTCTCTGTGATCTTTGACCCAGTCCCTGAAGCCTGTGTCTCTGTGATCTTTGACCCAGTCGCTGAAGCCTGTGTCTCTGTGATCTTTAACCCAGTCAGTCGCTGAAGCCTGTGTCTCTGTGATCTTTGACCCAGTCGCTGAAGCCTGTGTCTCTGTGATCTTTAACCCAGTCAGTCGCTGAAGCCTGTGTCTCTGTGATCTTTGACCCAGTCGCTAAAGCCTGTGTCTCTGTGATATTTGACCCAGTCAGTCGCTGAAGCCTGTGTCTCTGTGATCTTTGACCCAGTCGCTGAAGCCTGTGTCTCTGTGATCTTTGACCCAGTCGCTGAAGCCTGTGTCTCTGTGATCTTTGACCCAGTCGCTGAAGCCTGTGTCTCTGTGATCTTTAACCCAGTCGCTGAGTCCCGTGTCTCTGTGATCTTTGACCCAGTCGCTGAAGCCTGTGTCTCTGTGATCTTTGACCCAGTCAGTCCCTGAAGCCTGTGTCTCTGTGATCTTTGACCCAGTCCCTGAAGCCTGTGTCTCTGTGATCTTTGACCCAGTCGCTGAAGCCTGTGTCTCTGTGATCTTTGACCCAGTCGCTGAAGCCTGAGTCTCTGTGATCTTTAACCCAGTCGCTAAAGCCTGTGTCTCTGTGATATTTGACCCAGTCAGTCGCTGAAGCCTGTGTCTCTGTGATCTTTGACCCAGTCGCTGAAGCCTGTGTCTCTGTGATCTTTGACCCAGTCGCTGAAGCCTGTGTCTCTGTGATCTTTGACCCAGTCGCTGAAGCCCGTGTCTCTGTGATATTTGACCCAGTCGCTGAAGCCTGTGTCTCTGTGATCCTTGACCCAGTCGCTGAAGCCTGTGTCTCTGTGATCTTTGACCCAGTCGCTGAAGCCCGTGTCTCTGTGACCTTTGACCCAGTCGCTGAAGCCTGTGTCTCTGTGATATTTAACCCAGTCCCTGAAGCCTGTGTCTCTGTGATCTTTAACCCAGTCGCTGAAGCCTGTGTCTCTGTGATCTTTAACCCAGTCGCTGAAGCCTGTGTCTCTGTGATCTTTGACCCAGTCCCTGAAGCCTGTGTCTCTGTGATCTTTGACCCAGTCCCTGAAGCCTGTGTCTCTGTGACCTTTGACCCAGTCAGTCTCTGTGATCTTTGACCCAGTCAGTCGCTGAAGCCTGTGTCTCTGTGATCTTTGACCCAGTCGCTGAAGCCTGTGTCTCTGTGATCTTTGACCCAGTCCCTGAAGCCTGTGTCTCTGTGATCTTTAACCCAGTCACTGAAGCCTGTGTCTCTGTGATCTTTGACCCAGTCGCTGAAGCCTGTGTCTCTGTGATCTTTGACCCAGTCACTGAAGCCTGTGTCTCTGTGATCTTTAACCCAGTCACTGAAGCCTGTGTCTCTGTGATCTTTGACCCAGTCGCTGAAGCCTGTGTCTCTGTGATCTTTGACCCAGTCAGTCGCTGAAGCCTGTGTCTCTGTGATCTTTGACCCAGTCCCTGAAGCCTGTGTCTCTGTGATATTTGACCCAGTCAGTCCCTGAAGCCTGTGTCTCTGTGATCTTTGACCCAGTCGCTGAAGCCTGTGTCTCTGTGATCTTTGACCCAGTCGCTGAAGCCTGTGTCTCTGTGATCTTTGACCCAGTCGCTGAAGCCTGTGTCTCTGTGATCTTTGACCCAGTCGCTGAAGCCTGTGTCTCTGTGATCTTTGACCCAGTCCCTGAAGCCTGTGTCTCTGTGATCTTTGACCCAGTCGCTGAAGCCTGTGTCTCTGTGATCTTTAACCCAGTCGCTGAGTCCCGTGTCTCTGTGATCTTTGACCCAGTCGCTGAAGCCTGTGTCTCTGTGATCTTTGACCCAGTCGCTAAAGCCTGTGTCTCTGTGATCTTTGACCCAGTCGCTGAAGCCTGTGTCTCTGTGATCTTTGACCCAGTCCCTGAAGCCTGTGTCTCTGTGATCTTTGACCCAGTCGCTGAAGCCTGTGTCTCTGTGATCTTTGACCCAGTCAGTCCCTGAAGCCTGTGTCTCTGTGATCTTTGACCCAGTCCCTGAAGCCTGTGTCTCTGTGATCTTTGACCCAGTCCCTGAAGCCTGTGTCTCTGTGATCTTTGACCCAGTCGCTGAAGCCTGTGTCTCTGTGATCTTTGACCCAGTCGCTGAAGCCTGTGTCTCTGTGATCTTTAACCCAGTCGCTAAAGCCTGTGTCTCTGTGATATTTGACCCAGTCAGTCGCTGAAGCCTGTGTCTCTGTGATCTTTGACCCAGTCCCTGAAGCCTGTGTCTCTGTGATCTTTGACCCAGTCGCTGAAGCCTGTGTCTCTGTGATCTTTAACCCAGTCGCTAAAGCCTGTGTCTCTGTGATCTTTGACCCAGTCGCTGAAGCCTGTGTCTCTGTGATCTTTAACCCAGTCGCTGAATCCCGTGTCTCTGTGATATTTGACCCAGTCAGTCTCTGTGATATTTGACCCAGTCAGGCGCTGAGTCCCGTGTCTCTGAAGGACTGGGATGGCGTGTCTCTGGCCCCGCCCCCTCTGGGGCTGCTGGTGTCGGAGGAGGTGTCTGCGCTGGAGGAGAGAGTCTCTGAGCGCCTCAGGTCCCTCCGGCTGCACTCTTACCTGGCTCACCTGCAGAGCCACGCCGTGAGCCTGACCCTGGACCCGGACACGGCCCATCACAGGCTGGAGCTGTCCCGGGACGACATGGCCGTGCACTACAGCGAGGAGAAGAGGAAGAGGAGGCGCATGCGGGGCAACAACAGCAGATTCAGCCAGAGCTGCCACGTCATGACCAAACAGAGCTTCACCTCCGGCAGCTTCTACTTCCAGGTAACGCGCTTAAAGGGCCTTTCTTAGTCATATTTGAAGACCTGACCTTTGACCAGACAAAGCTCTGAGCCTCTGCCCGGGCACCGCAGGTTTGGAACCACTGTAGTTCTATATAGTCAAGAGCAAAGTGGCCTATACTCGCTGCAGCTGCAGAATGAGCCACTACACCGACAACAGGTTCAACTCCGGGAATAAAAGAGGACACGGTGTCACATGGTTCGGTGAATCACTGCTCAAATGTTTGCCTTTGCGGTTTATTATATAAATAAAGATACAGAGACATGGAGCAAAGTGGTTCAACAGCCCATAAATAGGCGACGTAACTAAATACTATGATTCTAATGTTAGCTTCCTGATACATATGCTAAAGCTAAAGCTAGTGCCCATTTTTTCTCTTCTACTGAACAATCTGCTGAAAAAACATAAGTTTAAGTTTATATTCTGCCAGAAATGGGCTTAAAAGTGTGAACGATAATAATTAGGCCCGAGCGGCCTGCCGTCGCAAGGGCCTATTGTAATCGCAACGCAGTGCGCGCAGCGCACTGAACCTAGGTGCGCGCAGCGCATTGTACCGAGGTGCGCGAAGCGCTGTCCCCATGTCAAACGTAAACTCACCGTGTAAAACAGTGACTGCCCACACCTCTGGTGGGGGCCCTTATACTTATAATTGCTGCAAAATGAATGGGGGTATATGGCCAACTGTCATACCCACGGCTGTGTCGGGGTTGTCGAGAGCTTTCCAAAAATGCATAATATGTTGTAGTCGCGAAAGCGACTATATTGTTTTTGCAAAAAATATTATTATTTTTCTTTATTTCTTCTTTCTTTCTTCTTCTTCTTTCTTCTGCTCTTTGAGCAGGAATTTGACCCCCTGAACATAGTTGAAAACTCACCAAACTTTGCCCAAAATTCAGATCTGGTGAAAAATTAATTAAAATGTGTGTTTTGTTTTGGGGAAATAAAAAATGGCGCGATAGCGCCACCTACAAAAGTGAAAATACATTACGCCTATGGGGAAGGGGCCAACATAAACTTTGTCGCAGAGCGACGGGATTCGGTACAGACATTCGTCCTGTGAGGACAAACAAAAAATATTATTTTGGCCACGCCCCCAGACAAACCGGAAGTCCGCCATTTTGACAGGATTAAAAATCGGAAATATACATTTTATTGACCTTTCACCCCCGGACACAACCAATGTGAAAAAGTGAGTTTTGGCGCGATAGCGCCCCCTCTAGGCTGACAAGAAAAAATGCATTATGGAAAAAAAATTAGTTTCTCGGAAATGGATGAAATTCGGCACAGTAATAGCTGACGGCATCCCGATCCAAAAAGCCAATGAGACCCACACCGTATTTTGTACGGTGTTGCCATGGAGACGACCGAGGCTCCCCATGTTATTCCAATGGGACTGACACACATATCACACATTATACACAACAGAGTGTTAGCGCCCCCTGTAAGGAGCTTGTGGACAGTAGTGATTGAAGTACGGCCCGTCAGGGCCGTCCGATGCTGCTTGTGAAATAAAAAAGATTTTGGGCGCACTAGCGCCCTCTGCAGGTTGAAGCCATTATTCACATGGAGACGCTAAAAATGTAGTTTTGATGTTTACTCACAAAGATTAATGGCTCATCAGGACAATAAAATGTAGAGTGGCCACGTTGGCGCGTTGGCGGTAGGGTTATGGCACGGCAATGGAGGCACTAAGGGAGGGACCAACAGGTGGTCGGCCATTTTGGGAAAAATCGAGTAATCAGCGCCAAAGGCGCCATTTCTTGCCTTTGCCTCTTTTATAAACTCGACCTAGGGTGGCAGCGACATCATAACCACGTAGGGCGCGGCAGCGCCTCCCGGTTATTGCGGCGGCGTGCGGGAACCGGCCAACGAGACCCGCGAGGGCCTCTCGATGCCGCTTGCGGCTTTAATTCAAGCTTCTTACCCCATTGAAAGAAGGGCCACACCCCCTCGTACCCTAGTGTGACCCCCAATATCATTCTTTGTTATTTATGTGTTTAAGAGCTGTTGCTCCTCTCTGTCTCTGTATCTTTATTTGGTAGTAAATACATGGTGAGTAATGTAGGCATCAGTGTGACCTGAAGAAAGGGGGTATGACACTGATGTCCCTCTCTGTAGGTGGAGGGGGGGTATGACACTGATGTCCCTCTCTGTAGGTGGAGGGGGGGTATGACACTGATGTCCCTCTCTGTAGGTGGAGGGGGGGTATGACGCTGATGTCCCTCTCTGTAGGTGGAGGGGGGTATGACACTGATGTCCCTCTCTGTAGGTGCAGGGGGGGTATGACACTGATGTCCCTCTCTGTAGGTGGAGGGGGGGTATGACACTGATGTCCCTCTCTGTAGGTGGAGGGGGGTATGACACTGATGTCCCTCTCTGTAGGTGGAGGGGGGGTATGACACTGATGTCCCTCTCTGTAGGTGGAGGGGGGGTATGACACTGATGTCCCTCTGTAGGTGGAGGGGGGGTATGACACTGATGTCCCTCTCTGTAGGTGGAGGGGGGGTATGACACTGATGTCCCTCTGTAGGTGGAGGGGGGGTATGACACTGATGTCCCTCTCTGTAGGTGGAGGGGGGGTATGACACTGATGTCCCTCTGTAGGTGGAGGGGGGTATGACACTGATGTCCCTCTGTAGGTGGAGGGGGGGTATGACACTGATGTCCCTCTGTAGGTGGAGGGGGGTATGACACTGATGTCCCTCTGTAGGTGAAGGGGGGGTATGACACTGATGTCCCTCTGTAGGTGGAGGGGGGGTATGACACTGATGTCCCTCTGTAGGTGGAGGGGGGTATGACACTGATGTCCCTCTGTAGGTGGAGGGGGGGTATGACACTGATGTCCCTCTCTGTAGGTGCAGGGGGGGTATGACACTGATGTCCCTCTGTAGGTGCAGGGGGGGTATGACACTGATGTCCCTCTGTAGGTGCAGGGGGGGTATGACACTGATGTCCCTCTCTGTAGGTGCAGGTGTCGGGGAAGAGCGACTGGCATGTGGGCGTGGCCCGGCGCTCTGTAAACAGGAAGAAGAAGGTGGAGCTGTGCCCGGCTAACGGGTTCTGGCTGCTGTGTCTTCGTGACGGGACGCGGTACCAGGCTCTCGAGGCTCCGCCGGTGCCCGTGGTCCCGGGTCGCCCCCTGCAGGTGGTGGGCGTGTTTGTGGACTGCAATGTGGGCGTGGTCTCCGTCTACGACGCCAACACGGCGGCTCTTCTTTACTCCTTCAGCGACTGCGCCTTCAGAGGGGCCGTCCTGCCCACCCTCAACCCGGGTCTGCCCACCGCCATGCGCAACTCTGCTCCACTGGTGCTCACGCCGGTGCAGCAGCGCCCCCTACAGGGGAGGAAGGAGCGCCCTGGGGAACAGCGCCCCCGCCTGGAGCTGAAGGAGCCCGTGTACTACAGCTGTGGGTCTTAATCACCATGTAGAGTCTGATGTCGTTCCTCCTGGATTCTGACTTCACTCTGAGGCACAAACAGCCCGTCCTGATAAAGTGTCCCGTCCATCTTCTTCCACGTGTCCGTTGCCGGGTCGTGGGGGCAGCTGTTGGAGCTGCACCAGCCCCTATAGCGCCCCCTGCAGGTGGCGGCTCCAGAAGTGTCCACATTATTTATGCCCGTGTGCCTCCCAGAGTCAGTGGAACTGGAAATGTCTCACTCGACACAAAACAAACCCAACACGTGACCGTGATTTGTGAAATATTAAAATAAATCCTTTTAAAATCATTTCCAGTCTTTTAGTCATGAATAAAACACGTGTTTTTATTTTACAGGTTTTTATTCTTTGGTTCATTTTCACAATAAAACACCACAGTGGCCGTTTTTTCAGAATAAAAGCTCAGAGTGGTTTAATATTATTAATTATTATAAACTAAAACAGAATCCGACAAAGTGCCAGAAACTGCGACATATTTACATTTACACATTTAGTAACAACTATAAAAATGTGAAATTCAAAAATACATTTTATAAGAAATTTCACAAACAAATGTAAAAATTTGACCCAAACTGTCTTTGAATCGACATTTGTTGAAAAATAATGACGTTGTTTTTCCTGCTTAGGTTTTTAAAAGTACAAAAATAAAGTAAAAGTTTTGAGCTGAAATGATACACGTTTGGCTCTAAAGTTTCCTGTTATATAGAAATATATAGAAATGTCCCTCATTCCTCTGTTTGATGGAACGATTGTTAATGTTAAGAAGTGTTTATGGTTTTAAGACGATGTGAATGTACAAATATCACTTTGTCATTTTATGTTTTCAAATAAAAATAAGGTGTTTTATGCATAAACATTCTAAGTAATGTTCAGAGCCAGGTTTAAATGTGTGGTTTTATTTTGTGATATATTCGTTCCAGAGATTAAAGGTGCACTCTGCAACTTTTCATGTACAAAAAAACCCTAACATTATGTTTGACCTTCTCGTGCCTCAGTGGCGTTATGGGTGCAGCCCGGCACCTTTGCTTTCCCTCACAGGGGCCTTTTTTTAACGGTCCCAGATCAATAGTTTTTAGGGGTTTGGACCAGAAACCCAAAACAGTTGATTCCGGAGCATCAACGAGGGAACGCAAAGGCTGCACCCATAACGCCACTGAGGCACGAGAAGGTCAAACATGCACAAATATTAGGGTTTTTTTGTACATCAAAAGTTATTTAGTTCACCTTTAATGAAAAACTAAATATCTGTACAAAGTCAAATATCTCCTTGTTTTTTGGTTCAAAGTGAAAAGGTGAAAACCGTCCAAATGTAGGTAAACCCCCCTAGCCTCAAACACTTTTGTAAACGGACGGACTGTTGTTTGGCTGAAGACGGTTCTGCCTTGTTAGACCTGGTTCAGTCCTGGTTTAGACCTGGTTTAGACCTGGTTTAGACCTGGTTCTGCCTTGTTTAGACCTGGTTCTGCCTTGTTAGACCTGGTTTAGACCTGGTTCAGTCCTGGTTTAGACCTGGTTTAGACCTGGTTCAGTCCTGGTTCAGTCCTGGTTTAGACCTGGTTTAGACCTGGTTCAGTCCTGGTTTAGACCTGGTTTAGACCTGGTTTAGACCTGGTTTAGACCTGGTTCAGTCCTGGTTTAGACCTGGTTTAGACCTGGTTTAGACCTGGTTCAGTCCTGGTTCAGTCCTGGTTTAGACCTGGTTCAGTCCCGGCTCGTGGCAGGTCCCTCGGTCCCGGTCGGGGCAGCGGCAGGAGAATCCTCCGAGTCGAGGCAGACACAGGTGAGAGCAGCCGCCGTTCTCCGCACAGTAGTTATACACTGGAACACAGACAGGGGGCGACGTACGTCCACAGTTCAAAAGTCATAATGTCCTGAGTCTATTTCATATATTCGTTTCACATTTTAAGTAGAATTATAGAATGAAATGAACTTTTCCACGATATTCCAATTTTTTTCCGAGTTTACTTCAGCAGAGTTTTGGAGGACCTCTACTCTACTCCAGAGAGGTGGTATTTGTGTCGGGAACTCAGTTCCTCAGGCGGTACCTCGGGGGCAGTAGTCTGTAGTGCAGACGCCGTAGAGTCTGGATCTTCTCTGAGGAGTGAAGACCTGGGTCTCCGTCTGACTGGACCGGTCCAGAGCCACCACGGCCTCCCTGTGGGTCAGAGGGCGGGGGTTCAGCTGTTTCAGGGATTACAGGGGTTTCAGGTCTTTGTCCTGTAAGAGCTTGAAAATGCTGAACTCTGAAGGACGTTCCTGAGGCCTAACCCGATGTTAATGTAAAGATAAGCAGAGAAACACCTCAGTTGACCCCGCCTTGCTAAGCCACGCCCCCGCGCCCTAACCCTTGACCAAAGTACAGAGTAGTTTTGGTGTGCACCTCCTCCAGTCGCTGTAGTAGAGCCTCCGTCCCACAGACACCAGGCCAAACGGATACTGGACCTGCTCCGACACCGAGCTCCTCTGGCGGACGTGCGGATCCATGCACTCCACTCTACGGGTGCCTGCAGGGACAAAACACAGAACATGCTTTTAATAATGTGAGAAACATCTGCGAGGAGCGTCCTGCTGCGTCTGACGAGCTCCAGAGGTTATAACCAGCTCGTAAATGCGTTTAATACAAACATCTGCACAGCTGTAAACATCGTAAACACATGTTTGAGGGGCCGGTTCAGAGCCGATGGTAACGTCATGTTTAGATCAAACTGAAGTACGGGGAGTTACGTTTTGTTCGTTTCATGTTATACACACATACAAGTCAAAGGTTTTAACATTTAACATTCATGATTTCTAACGACTCCTCCTGACTCCTCCCCGTTTACCACAATGACCTCGTTCAAGCGGGAAATCACGGCGGGTTTACAGGCTCCTCCCCCTCAGCTCTGATGAAGCACGTTCCTAAAAAAGGGCATAAGGGCGGGATCTAGACTGTAGACTCCGCCCTTGCGTGACGTGTTAGCTCCAATGCTAACAGTCCGACCGTCATTAGTACGAGATTTAAAAAATGTTTCTTATGAAAACCAGCCGGGTTTCTTTAATCGTGACCCGGCGTCATCGCAGGAGGAGCACGCAGCCGTAGAAAGTTTATGAAAATGAGAAACCAGGCGTTAAAGTTGTTTTTAACGTGTCTAAAGTGCAATGCATTATAATGGGGGACTAGCGGCCATATGGAGGTACACGGAGCAGAGCAGGCAGCGGCCATTGTTTCTAACGAGGCTTTGACAGAAACCTAAATGTGTTTGGGTTAGGGGCCGTGGGAACATCATTTGATTTGGGGTGCTGAGAGTCGGGATATCCCTAAAAAATACCTTTTCTGCGCATATTTCCTATTTAGTAATATTGGCTGCAATACGCAAACTGTTCATCAGGTGGTGCTGCTGCCCCCTCAGCCCCCTGGGTTCCCACGGCCTGGACTCGCCCACTTACTAACTGTCCGCGTACGTGAGGACCAGTGGTTCCCAAAGTGGGGGTCGCAATATGAGTTTGAGACGATATAGTTACATTTCAGACATTAACTGAAAACAGCAGATTTGAGTGAAATGAACCTCTTAACCTCCGCCTTAACCAAGTTCATTTCCTCCAGTTCAGCTTTACCCAAATCTTCAAACGTCTTGCCTGGGTTTACAGCCTATAGGCCAGAGTAACGCCTCATTTGAAAGCTGCATTTATCCTCACGTTGCTGCTGTGTGCTCTTTTATGTCTTGCCTTTTGTCTCTTTGTTGTCACGTTTTTGTCGCTGTTTTGATGCTTTTCCAAGAAGCTTTTAGATTTGGGTAAAGCCAAACTGGATGTGTTTGGTTAATGATCTTTTCTCTCTGTGGTGCTAAAGTTCTGACCGGCGTCGGCCCAGCAGAGCAGCCGGCTCTCGTGGTCGTAGCTCAGGCCGTTGGGCAGAGCCAGGTCGTCCTGAACCAGGACCGTCCGCTCAGACCCGTCCATGTTCGACATCTCGATCTTAGGCCCGTCTCTGTTCCAGTCCGTCCAGAAGATCCTCCTGAAACGAGGATAAGGTCAGGATAATGTGAGGATAATGTGGGCTTGTCTCTTGTAAGTGGGCGTGTCTCTTACCCGTAGATGGGCGTGTCTCTTGTATGTGGGCGTGTCTCTTACCGTAGATGGCCGTGTCTCTTGTAAGTGGGCGTGTCTCTTACCCGTAGATGGGCGTGTCTCTTGTATGTGGGCGTGTCTCTTGTATGTGGGCGTGTCTCGTACCCGTAGATGGGCGTGTCTCTTGTATGTGGGCGTGTCTCTTGTATGTGGGCGTGTCTCGTGTAAGTGGGCGTGTCTCGTGTAAGTGGGCGTGTCTCTCACCCGTAGATGGGCGTGTCTCGTGTAAGTGGGCGTGTCTCGTGTAAGTGGGCGTGTCTCTTACCCGTAGGCGGGTGTGTCTCTTGTATGTGGGCGTGTCTCTTGTATGTGGGCGTGTCTCGTGTAAGTGGGCGTGTCTCGTGTAAGTGGGCGTGTCTCTCACCCGTAGATGGGCGTGTCTCGTGTAAGTGGGCGTGTCTCTTGTAAGTGGGCGTGTCTCTCACCCGTAGATGGGCGTGTCTCGTGTAAGTGGGCGTGTCTCTTGTAAGTGGGCGTGTCTCTCACCCGTAGATGGGCGTGTCTCTTGTAAGTGGGCGTGTCTCGTGTAAGTGGGCGTGTCTCGTGTAAGTGGGCGTGTCTCTTGTAAGTGGGCGTGTCTCTTGTTAGTGGGCGTGTCTCTTGTACGTGGGACTCAGAGACGTGTTCTGTTCGACACTCTTGTAAGTGGGCGTGTCTCGTGTAAGTGGGCGTGTCTCTTGTATGTGGGCGTGTCTCTTGTAAGTGGGCGTGTCTCTCACCCATAGATGGGCGTGTCTCTTGTATGTGGGCGTGTCTCTTGTATGTGGGCGTGTCTCTTGTTAGTGGGCGTGTCTCGTGTAAGTGGGCGTGTCTCGTGTAAGTGGGCGTGTCTCGTGTAAGTGGGCGTGTCTCTCACCCGTAGATGGGCGTGTCTCTTGTATGTGGGCGCATCTCTTGTATGTGGGCGTGTCTCTTGTTAGTGGGCGTGTCTCTTGTATGTGGGCGTGTCTCTTGTACGTGGGACTCAGAGACGTGTTCTGTTCGACACTCTTGTAAGTGGGCGTGTCTCTTGTAAGTGGGTGTGTCTTGTGTAAGTGGGCGTGTCTCTTGTAAAGTGGGCGTGTCTCTCACCCGTAGGCGGGGTCAGTGACGATGGCTCGTGGATTCACCAGCTCGGTGTCGAACAGAACACGTCTCTGAGTCCCGTCCAGTTTAGAAACTTCCACCACGTCCAGAACCGAGTCTGTCCAGAACATCAGCCGAGACACGGGGTCCAGAGCCAGGCCTTCAGGACTCTGCAGGTCTGAGGGAGAGAGGGGGAGAGTTCAGCTGAGACACGGGGTCCAGAGCCAGGCCTTCAGGACTCTGCAGGTCTGAGGGAGAGAGGGGGAGAGTTCAGCCGAGACACGGGGTCCAGAGCCAGGCCTTCAGGACTCTGCAGGTCTGAGGGAGAGAGGGGGAGAGTTCAGCCGAGACACGGGGTCCAGAGCCAGGCCTTCAGGACTCTGCAGGTCTGAGGGAGAGAGGGGGAGAGTTCAGCCGAGACACGGGGTCCAGAGCCAGGCCTTCAGGACTCTGCAGGTCTGAGGGAGAGAGGGGGAGAGTTCAGCCGAGACACGGGGTCCAGAGCCAGGCCTTCAGGACTCTGCAGGTCTGAGGGAGAGAGGGGGAGAGTTCAGCCGAGACACGGGGTCCAGAGCCAGGCCTTCAGGACTCTGCAGGTCTGAGAGAGAGAGGGGGAGAGTTCAGCCGAGACACGGGGTCCAGAGCCAGGCCTTCAGGACTCTGCAGGTCTGAGGGAGAGAGGGGGAGAGTTCAGCCGAGACACGGGGTCCAGAGCCAGGCCTTCAGGACTCTGCAGGTCTGAGGGAGAGAGGGGGAGAGTTCAGCCGAGACACGGGGTCCAGAGCCAGGCCTTCAGGACTCTGCAGGTCTGAGGGAGAGAGGGGGAGAGTTCAGCCGAGACACGGGGTCCAGAGCCAGGCCTTCAGGACTCTGCAGGTCTGAGGGAGAGAGGGGGAGAGTTCAGCCGAGACACGGGGTCCAGAGCCAGGCCTTCAGGACTCTGCAGGTCTGAGGGAGAGAGGGGGAGAGTTCAGCCGAGACACGGGGTCCAGAGCCAGGCCTTCAGGACTCTGCAGGTCTGAGGGAGAGAGGGGGAGAGTTCAGCCGAGACACGGGGTCCAGAGCCAGGCCTTCAGGACTCTGCAGGTCTGAGGGAGAGAGGGGGAGAGTTCAGCCGAGTCAGACTGCAGGTCTGAGGGAGAGAGGGGGAGAGTTCAGCCGAGACACGGGGTCCAGAGCCAGGCCTTCAGGACTCTGCAGGTCTGAGGGAGAGAGGGGGAGAGTTCAGCCGAGACACGGGGTCCAGAGCCAGGCCTTCAGGACTCTGCAGGTCTGAGGGAGAGAGGGGGAGAGTTCAGCCGAGACACGGGGTCCAGAGCCAGGCCTTCAGGACTCTGCAGGTCTGAGGGAGAGAGGGGGAGAGTTCAGCCGAGACACGGGGTCCAGAGCCAGGCCTTCAGGACTCTGCAGGTCTGAGGGAGAGAGGGGGAGAGTTCAGCCGAGACACGGGGTCCAGAGCCAGGCCTTCAGGACTCTGCAGGTCTGAGGGAGAGAGGGGGAGAGTTCAGCCGAGACACGGGGTCCAGAGCCAGGCCTTCAGGACTCTGCAGGTCTGAGGGAGAGAGGGGGAGAGTTCAGCCGAGACACGGGGTCCAGAGCCAGGCCTTCAGGACTCTGCAGGTCTGAGGGAGAGAGGGGGAGAGTTCAGCCGAGACACGGGGTCCAGAGCCAGGCCTTCAGGACTCTGCAGGTCTGAGGGAGAGAGGGGGAGAGTTCAGCCGAGACACGGGGTCCAGAGCCAGGCCTTCAGGACTCTGCAGGTCTGAGGGAGAGAGGGGGAGAGTTCAGCCGAGACACGGGGTCCAGAGCCAGGCCTTCAGGACTCTGCAGGTCTGAGGGAGAGAGGGGGAGAGTTCAGCCGAGACACGGGGTCCAGAGCCAGGCCTTCAGGACTCTGCAGGTCTGAGAGAGAGAGGGGGAGAGTTCAGCCGAGACACGGGGTCCAGAGCCAGGCCTTCAGGACTCTGCAGGTCTGAGGGAGAGAGGGGGAGAGTTCAGCCGAGACACGGGGTCCAGAGCCAGGCCTTCAGGACTCTGCAGGTCTGAGGGAGAGAGGGGGAGAGTTCAGCCGAGACACGGGGTCCAGAGCCAGGCCTTCAGGACTCTGCAGGTCTGAGGGAGAGAGGGGGAGAGTTCAGCCGAGACACGGGGTCCAGAGCCAGGCCTTCAGGACTCTGCAGGTCTGAGGGAGAGAGGGGGAGAGTTCAGCCGAGACACGGGGTCCAGAGCCAGGCCTTCAGGACTCTGCAGGTCTGAGGGAGAGAGGGGGAGAGTTCAGCCGAGTCAGACTGCAGGTCTGAGGGAGAGAGGGGGAGAGTTCAGCCGAGACACGGGGTCCAGAGCCAGGCCTTCAGGACTCTGCAGGTCTGAGGGAGAGAGGGGGAGAGTTCAGCCGAGACACGGGGTCCAGAGCCAGGCCTTCAGGACTCTGCAGGTCTGAGGGAGAGAGGGGGAGAGTTCAGCCGAGACACGGGGTCCAGAGCCAGGCCTTCAGGACTCTGCAGGTCTGAGGGAGAGAGGGGGAGAGTTCAGCCGAGACACGGGGTCCAGAGCCAGGCCTTCAGGACTCTGCAGGTCTGAGGGAGAGAGGGGGAGAGTTCAGCCGAGACACGGGGTCCAGAGCCAGGCCTTCAGGACTCTGCAGGTCTGAGGGAGAGAGGGGGAGAGTTCAGCCGAGACACGGGGTCCAGAGCCAGGCCTTCAGGACTCTGCAGGTCTGAGGGAGAGAGGGGGAGAGTTCAGCCGAGACACGGGGTCCAGAGCCAGGCCTTCAGGACTCTGCAGGTCTGAGGGAGAGAGGGGGAGAGTTCAGCCGAGACACGGGGTCCAGAGCCAGGCCTTCAGGACTCTGCAGGTCTGAGGGAGAGAGGGGGAGAGTTCAGCCGAGACACGGGGTCCAGAGCCAGGCCTTCAGGACTCTGCAGGTCTGAGGGAGAGAGGGGGAGAGTTCAGCCGAGACACGGGGTCCAGAGCCAGGCCTTCAGGACTCTGCAGGTCTGAGGGAGAGAGGGGGAGAGTTCAGCCGAGACACGGGGTCCAGAGCCAGGCCTTCAGGACTCTGCAGGTCTGAGGGAGAGAGGGGGAGAGTTCAGCCGAGACACGGGGTCCAGAGCCAGGCCTTCAGGACTCTGCAGGTCTGAGGGAGAGAGGGGGAGAGTTCAGCCGAGACACGGGGTCCAGAGCCAGGCCTTCAGGACTCTGCAGGTCTGAGGGAGAGAGGGGGAGAGTTCAGCCGAGACACGGGGTCCAGAGCCAGGCCTTCAGGACTCTGCAGGTCTGAGGGAGAGAGGGGGAGAGTTCAGCCGAGACACGGGGTCCAGAGCCAGGCCTTCAGGACTCTGCAGGTCTGAGGGAGAGAGGGGGAGAGTTCAGCCGAGACACGGGGTCCAGAGCCAGGCCTTCAGGACTCTGCAGGTCTGAGGGAGAGAGGGGGAGAGTTCAGCTGAGACACGGGGTCCAGAGCCAGGCCTTCAGGACTCTGCAGGTCTGAGGGAGAGAGGGGGAGAGTTCAGCCGAGACACGGGGTCCAGAGCCAGGCCTTCAGGACTCTGCAGGTCTGAGAGAGAGAGGGGGAGAGTTCAGCCGAGACACGGGGTCCAGAGCCAGGCCTTCAGGACTCTGCAGGTCTGAGAGAGAGAGGGGGAGAGTTCAGCCGAGACACGGGGTCCAGAGCCAGGCCTTCAGGACTCTGCAGGTCTGAGGGAGAGAGGGGGAGAGTTCAGCCGAGACACGGGGTCCAGAGCCAGGCCTTCAGGACTCTGCAGGTCTGAGGGAGAGAGGGGGAGAGTTCAGCCGAGACACGGGGTCCAGAGCCAGGCCTTCAGGACTCTGCAGGTCTGAGGGAGAGAGGGGGAGAGTTCAGCCGAGACACGGGGTCCAGAGCCAGGCCTTCAGGACTCTGCAGGTCTGAGGGAGAGAGGGGGAGAGTTCAGCCGAGACACGGGGTCCAGAGCCAGGCCTTCAGGACTCTGCAGGTCTGAGGGAGAGAGGGGGAGAGTTCAGCCGAGTCAGACTGCAGGTCTGAGGGAGAGAGGGGGAGAGTTCAGCCGAGACACGGGGTCCAGAGCCAGGCCTTCAGGACTCTGCAGGTCTGAGGGAGAGAGGGGGCCTCATCAGTCCATAAAAGCTTTGAAAGATCTGTCTTTTAAACCGTGGTGCTCCAGCAGGGCCATCAGGGCCTTCTAGCTCTGGCCAAATAAAGAACAAAATGTGTAAAATGTAAAGTGCTATATATGTGTTATATATGTGTTATATGTGTTATATATGTGTTATGTATGTGTTATGTATGTGTTATGTATGTGTTATGTATGTGTTATATATGTGTTATATGTGTTATATATGTGTTATATGTGTTATATATGTGTTATATGTGTTATGTATGTGTGGTCTTGTAGAGTGAAGTCACCAGAGCTGACGATAGGCTCCGCGCCCCCCTCCCTCAGTGACAGGGAGGCGCGGCTGATACTCGGGCCTGTGATGTCGGTCCAGTAGAGCGTCTGCTCCACACAGTCGTAGGCCACAGCGATCACCACACGGTCCTGGACACACAACGACGAGAACATCACATCTCTCCAACGCACGTCCGCTCTTTATTCCACAGAGCGCGGCGTGTGGGCGTGACCTCTGACCTCTGCCCCGCCCACTCGCACCTCAGAGTCTTTATTTAAACAAAGCTCCAGTGTCGGCTCCTCTGCTCCACAGGAAACCGCTGGAGGCGGAGCTTCAGCCTCCATTATTAAAGGAAACGACTGAGACTTTAAGCTTCGTCTTTGAAAGACTTGACTCTTCACTGTTTCTTTAGTCACGTCTGAGTTCAGGACTTTTTCATAGTTTGGCAAACTTTCATAGTTATTTCACTTGAAGCTTTTTAGTTTAGTTATTTTTTTATTTTTATTATTCGGAATTAGCTGCTTGTTTCTCCTCGTGATGCCAGTATCTAAGTAACTATAGCTGCTCTGAGGTCCCGCAGGTAAAGGACAAACTAAACCAGAGCTCGGCCCATAGGTACAGCGTTAGCTTAAATGCTACGGCAGAGACGGCGGCGTTTCAGCCTCTGAGAGACGACCTGATGTCCACAGGTCGGCTTCGCCAACCGCCACGTGCACTTTCTATCCGCCACGTGCACTTTCTATCCGCCACGTGCACTTTCTATCCGCCACGTGCACTTTCTATCCGCCACGTGCACTTTCTATCCGCCACGTGCACTTTCTATCCGCTACGTCAAATTTTATGCTAAAAAAAACGGTTTCCATTTTCCAAATCAAAAACACCTCACGCGAGCGGAAAAACCTTTTATGCGAATTAAGAGTTTAAATGCGAAATGTGGTTTTTCCATCACTCTTTACAAATGCATTAAAATCCAGTGATGGAGACGCAGCCAGTGGCGTCCAGAGACATGTGGGCGAGGGGCGTGGCCTGTACCCACCGAGACGTGGAGGAGGGGCGTGGCCTGTACTCACCGGCACGTGGATGAGGGGCGTGGCCTGTACTCACCGGGACGTGGATGAGGGGCGTGGCCTGTACTCACCGGGACGTGCATGAGGGGCGTGGCCTGTACTCACCGGGACGTGGATGAGGGGCGTGGTCTCCCCCGTGGTCAGAGAGATCTGTTCGATGCGGCCGCTCTGGGCGACCAGCAGGAGGCGCCCCGGAGCCACTGTGCCCACACCTGGAGGAGGGGTGGGGCCATACGGGGGCGGGGTCACAGCTTGGTTTATACCTATGGGGGCGGGGCAGAGGGCGGGGATAAGACAAACAAACATCACATGTTCTCCTCATAGTCGTGGCAGCACTCACAGAGGGGGGGGCTGTCGGCGCCGCTGACTCGAGTCCCCTGCACTTCAGCGCCCTCTCTGGTCACACACCAGCACTGCTCCTGCCCGCACTGCGCGGCCTCGAACTGTCCGTCTGCGGCGCAGCGAGGGACGAAGACCTCAGAGCGAGGCCTGAAGAGCGACCAGAACCCTCCGGCCTGAGACTGAGAGCGGGCCTCGGCCTCATCACGCTGGGCCTCACACCGGGACCGCTCTGAGGACAACAGAGTTAAAGTCACGCTGGGCCTCACACCGGGACCGCTCTGAGGACAACACACCGGGACCGCTCTGAGGACAACAGGGTTAAAGTCAGGCTGGGCCTCACACCGGGACCGCTCTGAGGACAACAGGGTTAAAGTCACGCTGGGCCTCACACCGGGACCGCTCTGAGGACAACAGAGTTAAAGTCAGGCTGGACCTCACACCGGGACCGCTCTGAGGACAACAGGGTTAAAGTCAGGCTGGACCTCACACCGGGACCGCTCTGAGGACAACACACCGGGACCGCTCTGAGGACAACAGGGTTAAAGTCAGGCTGGGCCTCACACCGGGACCGCTCTGAGGACAACAGAGTTAAAGTCAGGCTGGACCTCACACCGGGACCGCTCTGAGGACAACACACCGGGACCGCTCTGAGGACAACAGGGTTAAAGTCAGGCTGGGCCTCACACCGGGACCGCTCTGAGGACAACAGAGTTAAAGTCAGGCTGGACCTCACACCGGGACCGCTCTGAGGACAACACACCGGGACCGCTCTGAGGACAACAGGGTTAAAGTCACACTGGACCTCACACCGGGACCGCTCTGAGGACAACAGGGTTAAAGTCAGACTGGGCCTCACACCGGGACCGCTCTGAGGACAACAGAGTTAAAGTAAGTGCAGCGTCTACATCTGAGGTTGAACCTGAGGTGGTTCCTCTCGTCTGCTAATTTTCTGGTGGTCTTCTCCAGTCTGCGTGCCAAGAGAAGGGTGTCTCAGCAAGAAGTCTGTGTAAGTTCTCAGTCATACAGGAGTTGTCCATCTTCAATGAAGGTACTTGATTCATCTTCTCGAAGACTTCAACTACTGAGTACAGAAGATGAATCAAGTACCTTCATTGAAGATGGACAACTCCTGTACGACTGAGAGCTTACACAGACTTCTGGAATGAGAGTTTTCCTTTAGTTACTGCCTCAAAGACTCTGGTGGGACTTTTTTCTTGTGTTTGTGTTTTTCTGATTACTTTATTTAAACATTAGCTTTTATAGAGGCCGTATGTTTGGGGTCATTTTAGTGAATTTGTACATTTTACACCTCAGAGCATTTTGCAAAAGAATCAACAGTTGTTTTATGGTCTATTTTATCCTTTAACCTCAAAAAGCCAAAATGTAAAAATTTTATAAAAACTCAAAACAATAGTATAATTGACAAATAACCCCAATAACTATTTATCACAATTTCTGTTGATGAGCCTCGAAGTCTAGAAAACAAAGTGTGACAAATATCCCCGGTCTCTCCGTTCACTATTTACGGCTCAAAAGTTCCCGTTCTGTTGAATATTGACGTTCCTCTTGTTCCTCTTGTTCCTGTGTTTTTGGAATGTGCTCAGGGTCGTCGTCTTTATGGCGTTGAAAGTATAGTATTGACTTTGGCGCGGCGTCGTGGGCGGACAGATGTGGCTGAGCTCGTAAATCAGTGGAACGTGTTTCTCTGCAGAAGGAGACGATGCAGCTCTGAAAGTCTGGAGCCGTAATGACAGACTCGAGCTCGTAAACATCAGGACGTCCCACAGAGTCACAGACGAGAGAGGAACGAGACCAACACGTCCCGAACCCTCACAACACAAACGAACCACCCAACGCCGCAGTACCCAGGAGCCACCACTAGTCTCAACTTTAGTATTATTACAGGTGGAACGTATGGGTTTTTTGTCAGGCCGATATCTGCCAAATGGAGGGCGTGCTTTAAGAAGTTATGAGCAAGTCTACAACATAAAACATATACAATAGGATCTGAGGTGTACAAACTTGTGACTGATTTTCACCTCGATGTTTTTATGTTAAATCTCTGACTGAGCTCTTTCCAAAGCAAAGAAAAGTCTCTGAATCACTTTCGGTTCTGGAGATATCGGCCTTTTATCGGCGTTAGATCGTCCGATAGCCGATATATTGGTGGACCTGTAATTACCATCATATGCGTTAAAGGTGCATTATGCAACTTTAACGTAGAGAATAAAGTTGATATTTGTGTGTATTTGACCTTGTAGTGACCCCTGTATCGAAGACGCTCCAGGACCAACTGTTTTCTGGGCAGAGGCTTCATCGGCAGAGGAACCGGACACTCGATCCTGGAGCGTTAAAGGTTAAAGGTTAAAGCAAACTCACCTCGGGGTCGGCAGCTGAACCCGTCTCCGGTGAAGCCTGGGCTGCACTCACAGCTGAAGGAGCCCGGGGTGTTGAAACACAACGCCTCACGGTGACAGGGCGCGGGCTCACACTCGTCCACGTCTGAAACCACACAGAGACGTCAGAGGGCGGGGCCAGTGCTGGGGTGGGCGTGGTCAGTCCTAGAGTGGGTGTGGTCAGTCCTGGAGTAGGTGTGGTCAGTCCTAGAGTGGGTGTGGTCAGTCCTGGAGTGGGTGTGGTGAGTCCTGGAGTAGGTGTGGTCAGTCCTACAGTGGGCGGTGTCAGTCCTGGAGTAGGTGTGGTCAGTCCTAGAGTGTGTGTGGCCAGTCCTAGAGTGGGCGGTGTCAGTCCTGGAGTAGGTGTGGTCAGTCCTGGAGTAGGTGTGGTCAGTCCTAGAGTGTGTGTGGCCAGTCCTAGAGTGGGCGTGGTCAGTCCTAGAGTGGGTGTGGTCAGTCCTGGAGTGGGTGTGGTCAGTCCTAGAGTGGGTGTGGTCAGTCCTGGAGTAGGTGTGGTCAGTCCTAGAGTGTGTGTGGCCAGTCCTAGAGTGGGCGTGGTCAGTCCTAGAGTGGGCCTGGTCAGTCCTAGAGTGGGCGTGGTCAGTCCTAGAGTGGGCCTGGTCAGTCCTGGAGTAGGTGTGGTCAGTCCTGGAGTAGGTGTGGTCAGTCCTGGAGTAGGTGTGGTCAGTCCTAGAGTGTGTGTGGCCAGTCCTAGAGTGGGCGTGGTCAGTCCTAGAGTGGGCCTGGTCAGTCCTGGAGTAGGTGTGGTCAGTCCTGGAGTAGGTGTGGTCAGTCCTAGAGTGTGTGTGGCCAGTCCTAGAGTGGGCGTGGTCAGTCCTAGAGTGGGCCTGGTCAGTCCTGGAGTAGGTGTGGTCAGTCCTGGAGTAGGTGTGGTCAGTCCTGGAGTAGGTGTGGTCAGTCCTAGAGTGGGTGTGGTCAGTCCTAGAGTGGGCCTGGTCAGTCCTGGAGAGGGTGTGGCCAATCCTGGGCGTGTCCCCGTGTCTGAGCGCTCACCTGTGCAGCGGCGCCCGTCGCCTCTGTAACCGTGGCGACAGGAGCAGGAGTAGGAGGAGCCTCCGGAGTACGTGCACTGAGCGGTGACGTCACAGTCATGAGTGCCCTGAGCGCAGTGATCCACCGCCACAGCGTCCTCTGCAAACACACGTTTAAACAGTTTTAATAACGACTCTTTTCAAGCCTGCGGTGAGTTTTAGTTTTAGTCTTTTGGTAAAAAAATAATCTTTTGCTAAAGCCCCGCCCCAAAAAGGTCATTGTCCAATCAGACCTCCTTCCCCGGATCCTCCCAGTGGATAAGAAGAAGAAGAAGAAGAAGAAGAAGAAGCCCGCCCGCTAACTAGAGCCGAGCTAATACTCACAGGCTAATCACAGCCGCGGGGGAGACAGAGCCACCGCAGCCTCTCTGTCCTCCAGGACAGAGCTCAGACAGGTTTGACTTAAGGAGAACCCTTTATAGCAGGACTCGTCCAAACGACTGAGCTGCTGCGTTTAAGGAGGTCCAGGGTTCTTCCATTTCACACACTACGATCTTTAGCCAAAGATCGTAGCGTGTTAGACTCCACTTCTACACAGAGCTAAAGGGGGCGGGGCTCATTCTCGTGGCTCTGATTGTACAGAATTCAGAGTGTTATAAATTCACTGTCACCATGGAAACCCGCCTGCGTTCATATTGGTTAAAATACGATTGGCAGATCCCCCAGTATCGGTATCGGCGTTGGAAGCAAAAAAGCTGGATCATCGCTAGTTTTAGTTTCAGTCACAGAAACATGGCTGACACTGGTTAGCGTGTGTTGTGTGGTTAGCCTGTGTTGCGAGGTTAGCATGTGTTGCGTGGTTAGCATGTGTTGCGTGGTTAGCATGTGTTGCGAGGTTAGCATGTGTTGCGTGGTTAGCATGTGTTGCATGGTTAGCATGTGTTGCGAGGTTAGCATGTGTTGCGTGGTTAGCATGTGTTGCATGGTTAGCATGTGTTGCGTGGCTAGCATGTGTTGCGTGGTTAGCGTGTGTTGCGAGGTTAGCAGGTGTTGCGTGGTTAGCATGTGTTGCATGGTTAGCGTGTGTTGCGAGGTTAGCATGTGTTACGTGGTTAGCATGTGTTGCGTGGTTAGCATGTGTTGCGTGGTTAGCATGTGTTGCGTGGTTAGCGTGTGTTGCGTGGTTAGCGTGTGTTGCGTGGTTAGCGTGTGTTGCGTGGTTAGCGTGTGTTGCGTGGTTAGCGTGTGTTGCGAGGTTAGCATGTGTTGCATGGTTAGCGTGTGTTGCGAGGTTAGCATGTGTTACGTGGTTAGCATGTGTTGCATGGTTAGCATGTGTTGCGTGGCTAGCATGTGTTGCGTGGTTAGCGTGTGTTGCGAGGTTAGCAGGTGTTGCGTGGTTAGCGTGTGTTGCATGGTTAGCGTGTGTTGCGAGGTTAGCATGTGTTACGTGGTTAGCATGTGTTGCGTGGTTAGCATGTGTTGCGTGGTTAGCATGTGTTGCGTGGTTAGCGTGTGTTGCGTGGTTAGCGTGTGTTGCGTGGTTAGCGTGTGTTGCGTGGTTAGCGTGTGTTGCGTGGTTAGCGTGTGTTGCGAGGTTAGCATGTGTTGCATGGTTAGCGTGTGTTGCGAGGTTAGCATGTGTTACGTGGTTAGCGTGTGTTACGTGGTTAGCGTGTGTTGCGTGGTTAGCGTGTGTTGCGTGGTTAGCGTGTGTTGCGTGGTTAGCGTGTGTTGCGTGGTTAGCGTGTGTTGCGTGGTTAGCGTGTGTTGCGTGGTTAGCGTGTGTTGCGTGGTTAGCGTGTGTTGCGTGGTTAGCATGTGTTGCATGGTTAGCATGTGTTGCGTGGTTAGCGTGTGTTGCATGGTTAGCATGTGTTGCGTGGTTAGCGTGTGTTACATGGTTAGCATGTGTTGCATGGTTAGCATGTGTTGCGTGGTTAGCGTGTGTTGCGAGGTTAGCATGTGTTACGTGGTTAGCATGTGTTGCATGCTTAGCGTGTGTTGCGAGGTTAGCATGTGTTACGTGGTTAGCGTGTGTTGCGTGGTTAGCATGTGTTGCGTGGTTAGCGTGTGTTGCGAGGTTAGCGTGTGTTGCATGGTTAGCATGTGTTGCGTGGTTAGCGTGTGTTGCGTGGTTAGCGTGTGTTGCGTGGTTAGCGTGTGTTGCGTGGTTAGCGTGTGTTGCGTGGTTAGCGTGTGTTGCGTGGTTAGCGTGTGTTGCGTGGTTAGCGTGTGTTGCGTGGTTAGCGTGTGTTGCGTGGTTAGCGTGTGTTGCGTGGTTAGCATGTGTTGCATGGTTAGCGTGTGTTGCGAGGTTAGCATGTGTTACGTGGTTAGCGTGTGTTACGTGGTTAGCGTGTGTTGCGTGGTTAGCGTGTGTTGCGTGGTTAGCGTGTGTTGCGTGGTTAGCGTGTGTTGCGTGGTTAGCGTGTGTTGCGTGGTTAGCGTGTGTTGCGTGGTTAGCGTGTGTTGCGTGGTTAGCGTGTGTTGCGTGGTTAGCATGTGTTGCATGGTTAGCATGTGTTGCGTGGTTAGCGTGTGTTGCATGGTTAGCATGTGTTGCGTGGTTAGCGTGTGTTACATGGTTAGCATGTGTTGCATGGTTAGCATGTGTTGCGTGGTTAGCGTGTGTTGCGAGGTTAGCATGTGTTACGTGGTTAGCATGTGTTGCATGCTTAGCGTGTGTTGCGAGGTTAGCATGTGTTACGTGGTTAGCGTGTGTTGCGTGGTTAGCATGTGTTGCGTGGTTAGCGTGTGTTGCGAGGTTAGCGTGTGTTGCATGGTTAGCATGTGTTGCGTGGTTAGCGTGTGTTGCGTGGTTAGCGTGTGTTGCGTGGTTAGCGTGTGTTGCGTGGTTAGCGTGTGTTGCGTGGTTAGCGTGTGTTGCGTGGTTAGCGTGTGTTGCGTGGTTAGCGTGTGTTGCGTGGTTAGCGTGTGTTGCGTGGTTAGCGTGTGTTGCGTGGTTAGCATGTGTTGCATGGTTAGCATGTGTTGCGTGGTTAGCGTGTGTTGCATGGTTAGCATGTGTTGCGTGGTTAGCGTGTGTTACATGGTTAGCATGTGTTGCATGGTTAGCATGTGTTGCGTGGTTAGCGTGTGTTGCGAGGTTAGCATGTGTTACGTGGTTAGCATGTGTTGCATGCTTAGCGTGTGTTGCGAGGTTAGCATGTGTTACGTGGTTAGCGTGTGTTGCGTGGTTAGCATGTGTTGCGTGGTTAGCGTGTGTTGCGAGGTTAGCATGTGTTGCATGGTTAGCATGTGTTGCGTGGTTAGCATGTGTTACGTGGTTAGCATGTGTTGCGTGGTTAGCGTGTGTTGCATGGTTAGCGTGTGTTGCGTGGTTAGCGTGTGTTGCGTGGTTAGCATGTGTTGCGTGTTTAGCGTGTGTTGCGAGGTTAGCATGTGTTGCGTGGTTAGCATGTGTTGCATGCTTAGCGTGTGCTGCGTGCTTAGCGTGTGTGACCTGTGCAGCGGCCGTCGGGGCGGAGCCTGAATCCGGGGCGACAGACGCAGCGATACGAGCCAACGGTGTTGGAGCAGAGAGAGTCCGGTCCACAGACGCCCGGAGTCAGACACTCGTCTACATCTGTGACACAGAGTGAGGTCAGAGTCAGGTCAGAGTCAAGTCAGAGTCAGGTCAGAGTCAGAGTGAGGTCAGAGTCAGGTCAGAGTCAGAGTCAGGTCAGAGTCAAGTCAGAGTCAGAGTCAGGTCAGAGTCAGGTCAGAGTCAGGTCAGAGTCAAGTCAGAGTCAAGTCAGAGTCAGAGTCAAGTCAGAGTCAGAGTCAGGTCAGAGTCAGGTCAGAGTCAGGTCAGAGTCAAGTCAGAGTCAAGTCAGAGTCAGGTCAGAGTCAGAGTGAGGTCAGAGTCAGGTCAGAATCAGGTCAGAGTCAGGTCAGAGTCAGGTCAGAGTCAGGTCAGAGTCAGAGTGAGGTCAGAGTCAGGTCAGAATCAGGTCAGAGTCTGGTCAGAGTCAGGTCAGAGTCAGGTCAGAGTCAGGTCAGAGTCAGAGTGAGGTCAGAGTCAGGTCAGAGTCAGGTCAGAGTCAGGTCAGAGTCAGGTCAGAGTCAGAGTGAGGTCAGAGTCAGGTCAGAGTCAGGTCAGAGTCAGGTCAGAGTCTGGTCAGAGTCAGGTCAGAGTCAGGTCAGAGTCAGGTCAGAGTCAGGTCAGAGTCAGGTCAGAGTCAGAGTGAGGTCAGAGTCAGGTCAGAGTCAGGTCAGAGTCAGGTCAGAGTCTGGTCAGAGTGAGGTCAGAGTCAGAGTCTGGTCAGAGTCAGGTCAGAGTCAGAGTGAGGTCAGAGTCAGGTCAGAGTCAAGTCAGAGTCAGGTCAGAGTCTGGTCAGAGTCAGGTCAGAGTGAGGTCAGAGTCAGAGTCAGGTCAGAGTGAGGTCAGAGTCAGGTCAGAGTCAGAGTCAGGTCAGAGTGAGGTCAGAGTGAGGTCAGAGTGAGGTCAGAGTGAGGTCAGAGTCAGGTCAGAGTCAGGTCAGAGTGAGGTCAGAGTCAGGTCAGAGTGAGGTCAGAGTCAGGTCAGAGTCAGGTCAGAGTCAGGTCAGAGTGAGGTCAGAGTCAGGTCAGAGTCAGGTCAGAGTCAGGTCAGAGTGAGGTCAGAGTGAGGTCAGAGTCAGGTCAGAGTCAGGTCAGAGTCAGGTCAGAGTCAAGTCAGAGTCAGGTCAGAGTCAGGTCAGAGTCAGAGTCAGGTCAGAGTCAGGTCAGAGTCAGGTCAGAGTCAGGTCAGAGTCTGGTCAGTCTGGTCAGAGTGAGGTCAGAGTCAGGTCAGAGTCAAGTCAGAGTGAGGTCAGAGTGAGGTCAGAGTCAGAGTCAGGTCAGAGTGAGGTCAGAGTCAGGTCAGAGTCAGGTCAGAGTGAGGTCAGAGTCAGAGTGAGGTCAGAGTCTGGTCACAGTCAGAGTGAGGTCAGAGTCCAGTCAGAGTGAGGTCAGAGTGAGGTCAGAGTGAGGTCAGAGTGAGGTCAGAGTCTGGTCAGAGTCAGGTCAGAGTCAGAGTGAGGTCAGAGTCTGGTCACAGTCAGAGTGAGGTCAGAGTCCAGTCAGAGTGAGGTCAGAGTCTGGTCAGAGTCAGAGTGAGGTCAGAGTCTGGTCAGAGTCAGGTCAGAGTGAGGTCAGAGTCAGGTCAGAGTCAGGTCAGAGTCAGGTCAGAGTCTGGTCAGAGTCAGAGTGAGGTCAGAGTCTGGTCAGAGTCAGGTCAGAGTGAGGTCAGAGTGAGGTCAGAGTCAGGTCAGAGTCAGGTCAGAGTCAGGTCAGAGTCTGGTCAGAGTCAGGTCAGAGTCAGAGTGAGGTCAGAGTCTGGTCACAGTCAGAGTGAGGTCAGAGTCCAGTCAGAGTCAGGTCAGAGTCAGGTCAGAGTGAGGTCAGAGTGAGGTCAGAGTCAGGTCAGAGTCAGGTCAGAGTCTGGTCAGAGTCAGGTCAGAGTCAGGTCAGAGTCAGGTCAGAGTCAGAGTCAGGTCAGAGTCTGGTCAGAGTCTGGTCAGAGTCAGGTCAGAGTGAGGTCAGAGTCAGAGTGAGGTCAGAGTCAGGTCAGAGTCAGAGTCAGGTCAGAGTCAAGTCAGAGTCAGAGTCAGGTCAGAGTCAGGTCAGAGTCAGGTCAGAGTCAAGTCAGAGTCAAGTCAGAGTCAGAGTCAAGTCAGAGTCAGAGTCAGGTCAGAGTCAGGTCAGAGTCAGGTCAGAGTCAAGTCAGAGTCAAGTCAGAGTCAGGTCAGAGTCAGAGTGAGGTCAGAGTCAGGTCAGAATCAGGTCAGAGTCAGGTCAGAGTCAGGTCAGAGTCAGGTCAGAGTCAGAGTGAGGTCAGAGTCAGGTCAGAATCAGGTCAGAGTCTGGTCAGAGTCAGGTCAGAGTCAGGTCAGAGTCAGGTCAGAGTCAGAGTGAGGTCAGAGTCAGGTCAGAGTCAGGTCAGAGTCAGGTCAGAGTCAGGTCAGAGTCAGAGTGAGGTCAGAGTCAGGTCAGAGTCAGGTCAGAGTCAGGTCAGAGTCTGGTCAGAGTCAGGTCAGAGTCAGGTCAGAGTCAGGTCAGAGTCAGGTCAGAGTCAGGTCAGAGTCAGAGTGAGGTCAGAGGTCAGAGTGAGGTCAGAGTCAGGTCAGAGTCAGGTCAGAGTCAGGTCAGAGTCTGGTCAGAGTGAGGTCAGAGTCAGAGTCTGGTCAGAGTCAGGTCAGAGTCAGAGTGAGGTCAGAGTCAGGTCAGAGTCAAGTCAGAGTCAGGTCAGAGTCTGGTCAGAGTCAGGTCAGAGTGAGGTCAGAGTCAGAGTCAGGTCAGAGTGAGGTCAGAGTCAGGTCAGAGTCAGAGTCAGGTCAGAGTGAGGTCAGAGTGAGGTCAGAGTGAGGTCAGAGTGAGGTCAGAGTCAGGTCAGAGTCAGGTCAGAGTGAGGTCAGAGTCAGGTCAGAGTGAGGTCAGAGTCAGGTCAGAGTCAGGTCAGAGTCAGGTCAGAGTGAGGTCAGAGTCAGGTCAGAGTCAGGTCAGAGTCAGGTCAGAGTGAGGTCAGAGTGAGGTCAGAGTCAGGTCAGAGTCAGGTCAGAGTCAGGTCAGAGTCAAGTCAGAGTCAGGTCAGAGTCAGGTCAGAGTCAGAGTCAGGTCAGAGTCAGGTCAGAGTCAGGTCAGAGTCAGGTCAGAGTCTGGTCAGTCTGGTCAGAGTGAGGTCAGAGTCAGGTCAGAGTCAAGTCAGAGTGAGGTCAGAGTGAGGTCAGAGTCAGAGTCAGGTCAGAGTGAGGTCAGAGTCAGGTCAGAGTCAGGTCAGAGTGAGGTCAGAGTCAGAGTGAGGTCAGAGTCTGGTCACAGTCAGAGTGAGGTCAGAGTCCAGTCAGAGTGAGGTCAGAGTGAGGTCAGAGTGAGGTCAGAGTGAGGTCAGAGTCTGGTCAGAGTCAGGTCAGAGTCAGAGTGAGGTCAGAGTCTGGTCACAGTCAGAGTGAGGTCAGAGTCCAGTCAGAGTCAGGTCAGAGTCAGGTCAGAGTCTGGTCAGAGTCAGAGTGAGGTCAGAGTCTGGTCAGAGTCAGGTCAGAGTGAGGTCAGAGTCAGGTCAGAGTCAGGTCAGAGTCAGGTCAGAGTCTGGTCAGAGTCAGAGTGAGGTCAGAGTCTGGTCAGAGTCAGGTCAGAGTGAGGTCAGAGTGAGGTCAGAGTCAGGTCAGAGTCAGGTCAGAGTCAGGTCAGAGTCTGGTCAGAGTCAGGTCAGAGTCAGAGTGAGGTCAGAGTCTGGTCACAGTCAGAGTGAGGTCAGAGTCCAGTCAGAGTCAGGTCAGAGTCAGGTCAGAGTGAGGTCAGAGTCAGGTCAGAGTCAGGTCAGAGTCTGGTCAGAGTCAGGTCAGAGTCAGGTCAGAGTCAGGTCAGAGTCAGAGTCAGGTCAGAGTCTGGTCAGAGTCTGGTCAGAGTCAGGTCAGAGTGAGGTCAGAGTCAGGTCAGAGTCAGGTCAGAGTCAGGTCAGAGTCAGGTCAGAGTCAGGTCACAGTCAGAGCGCCCCCTGTGGCGGTACAGGAGGGGCGTCTGGAGGAACCTACCGTGGCAGAGCTGTCCGTCTCCGCTGAAGCCTGAGGAGCAGACGCAGCTGAAGCTCAGGCCGTCCTGAGGTTTGCACATGGCGTTGATGTCGCAGCCGTGTCGCCCTGTGAAGCACGGGTTCTCCTCGGGAACGGAACCTGAGACGACTACAGGAGCATCAGCACAAGTGTAGGAGCATCGGTTATGTTTATAACGTGTAATCTGAGGCTGCCATGTTTAGAAAGAGCCGGTGGGACCATTCGCAAAAGCCTTTAGTTCCTGTTGCTGAAGGTCCATCAGAAGTAAAACACGTGTTAGAGGAGATGAAGTCCGTATGAAGGAGATTCAGTCACAAAGTGCTTTACAATAAAACAACAGAAATACAAACAAGGCACAGGTACTGTAAAAAAACCTGAAGGTCATTAAACGAGATCCACCATGAGGAGGTTCTGATCCAGAGACCTCGGCCTCCGAGAGCAGGTTTATGGACAACAAGCCTCTGATACAGGAGAGCCTGACCATGAAAGCTGCTCAGGGAACCTTTGAGTCTTACTTTGTCCTAGAAGCTGTTTTGGGTTTTGGCTTTGAAAGGGGAAAACCAGGCTGCACGGTTTCTGTCAGGACTTCTGGAGATGGATGGATTGCACCGGTCGCTGTGAGGTTTTTATTGGACAGTGATAGACTGTGTTCTTCTGAGGAGCCTACCGTTCGTTTGTTGCTCATTTCTCTGTAATCCCTGAAGTTCAAGTTCAAAGTCCTCCTTCAGCTCATGTGACTCATGGTCTGATTATTTCCTCATAAAGGCGTCCAAAGGTGGAGACACGGTTCAGAAACATGAGCGTGATGTTGGTCAGCCATGTTTTCATCTTGTTCATCCTTCTGAACGTCGCCTCCATCGCCTTTATGAGTCATGTGACCTTACTCATATTCTTTATTCTTCATCTCTCTCCATGTCTGACCGCAGACCCACTGAGCTCTGACCACATCAGCCACAGGTCAGCAGGGGGCGCCACACCCTCTGTGTCCGGCCGGCGTCAGGGTCAGGGGTCGATCTCTGACCCCGAGTCCAGCTGCAGAAACCCGGCTCACGTTTGTGTTTGTGTTTCTGTGAACTTCAGGAAGTCCTGCGTTCCTCCACATGAAGGAAGAACATACAGAACTTCTCCAAAGCTCACGGTCCTGTTCCTCCACATGAAGGAACTTCTCCAAAGCTCACGGTCCTGTTCCTCCACATGAAGGAACTTCTCCAAAGCTCACGGTCCTGTTCCTCCACATGAAGGAACTTCTCCAAAGCTCACGGTCCTGTTCCTCCACATGAAGGAACTTCTCCAAAGCTCACGGTCCTGCCTGAAGCCTGGGGGTGGTCTGAGGTACTCACTGTTTACGGGGCCGATGCGGTTGCTCATGGCGTAGCGGACCAGCTGGTTCTCCTGGTCATACATGACGAAGATCTGGTCCACGCTGAGCTGCTGCGTGTGCGGAGACCTCCCGGACTCGGACTCGTGACCACAGCTCCGGTACGAGATGGTCTGTCTCCACTGGTAACTCAGACTCTGAGTCTCGCCCGACGGAGACACCACGGAGTACTGTCTGCTAGAGGACGAGGTGATCACTGCGGAGACACAGTACTGCAGTATTAGTACTCACAGGAGTACTGCAGTATTAGTACTCACAGGAGTACTGCAGTATTAGTACTCACAGGACTACTGCAGTATTAGTACTCACAGGAGTACTGCAGTATTAGTACTCACAGGAGTACTGTCTGTTAGAGGACGAGGTGATCACTGCGGAGACACAGTACTGCAGTATTAGTACTCACAGGAGTACTGCAGTATTAGTACTCACAGGAGTACTGCAGTATTAGTACTCACAGGACTACTGCAGTATTAGTACTCACAGGAGTACTGCAGTATTAGTACTCACAGGAGTACTGTCTGTTAGAGGACGAGGTGATCACTGCGGAGACACAGTACTGCAGTATTAGTACTCACAGGAGTACTGCAGTATTAGTACTCACAGGAGTACTGCAGTATTAGTACTCACAGGACTACTGCAGTATTAGTACTCACAGGAGTACTGCAGTATTAGTACTCACAGGAGTACTGCAGTATTAGTACTCACAGGAGTACTGTCTGTTAGAGGACGAGGTGATCACTGCGGAGACACAGTACTGCAGTATTAGTACTCACAGGAGTACTGCAGTATTAGTACTCACAGGAGTACTGCAGTATTAGTACTCAGGTGGTAGTGGTAGTATCAGTACTCACAGTTGGTGTGGTAGTGGTAGTATTAGTACTCACAGTATGGTAGTGGTAGTATTAGTACTCACAGTATGGTAGTGGTAGTATTAGTACTCACAGTTGCTATGGTAGTGGTAGTATCAGTACTCACAGTTGCTATGGTAGTGGTAGTATCAGTACTCACAGTTGCTATGGTAGTAGTAGTATTAGTACTCACAGTTGCTATGGTAGTAGTAGTATCAGTACTCACAGTATGGTAGTGGTAGTATCAGTACTCACAGTTGCTATGGTAGTGGTAGTATTAGTACTCACAGTTGCTATGGTAGTAGTAGTATCAGTACTCACAGTATGGTAGTGGTAGTATCAGTACTCACAGTTGCTATGGTAGTGGTAGTATCAGTACTCACAGTTGCTATGGTAGTGGTAGTATTAGTACTCACAGTTGCTATGGTAGTAGTAGTATCAGTACTCACAGTTGCTATGGTAGTGGTAGTATCAGTACTCACAGTTGCTATGGTAGTGGTAGTATCAGTACTCACAGTTGCTATGGTAGTGGTAGTATTAGTACTCACAGTTGCTATGGTAGTAGTAGTATCAGTACTCACAGTTGCTATGGTAGTGGTAGTATCAGTACTCACAGTTGCTATGGTAGTGGTAGTATCAGTACTCACAGTATGGTAGTAGTAGTATCAGTACTCACAGTTGCTATGGTAGTGGTAGTATCAGTACTCACAGTTGCTATGGTAGTGGTAGTATCAGTACTCACAGTTGCTATGGTAGTAGTAGTATCAGTACTCACAGTTGCTATGGTAGTGGTAGTATCAGTACTCACAGTATGGTAGTGGTAGTATTAGTACTCACAGTTGCTATGGTAGTAGTAGTATCAGTACTCACAGTTGCTATGGTAGTGGTAGTATCAGTACTCACAGTTGCTATGGTAGTGGTAGTATCAGTACTCACAGTTGCTATGGTAGTAGTAGTATCAGTACTCACAGTTGCTATGGTAGTAGTAGTATCAGTACTCACAGTTGCTATGGTAGTGGTAGTATTAGTACTCACAGTATGGTAGTAGTAGTATCAGTACTCACAGTTGCTATGGTAGTGGTAGTATCAGTACTCACAGTTGCTATGGTAGTGGTAGTATCAGTACTCACAGTTGCTATGGTAGTGGTAGTATCAGTACTCACAGTATGGTAGTGGTAGTATCAGTACTCACAGTTGCTATGGTAGTAGTAGTATCAGTACTCACAGTTGCTATGGTAGTGGTAGTATCAGTACTCACAGTATGGTAGTAGTAGTATCAGTACTGACAGTTGCTATGGTAGTGGTAGTATCAGTACTCACAGTTGCTATGGTAGTGGTAGTATCAGTACTCACAGTTGCTATGGTAGTGGTAGTATCAGTACTCACAGTATGGTAGTGGTAGTATCAGTACTCACAGTTGCTATGGTAGTGGTAGTATCAGTACTCACAGTATGGTAGTGGTAGTATTAGTACTCACAGTTGCTATGGTAGTGGTAGTATCAGTACTCACAGTTGCTATGGTAGTAGTAGTATCAGTACTCACAGTTGCTATGGTAGTGGTAGTATCAGTACTCACAGTTGCTATGGTAGTGGTAGTATCAGTACTCACAGGTGGTGTGATAGTATTAGTACTCACAGTTGCTATGGTAGTGGTAGTATCAGTACTCACAGTATGGTAGTAGTAGTATCAGTTCTCACAGTTGCTATGGTAGTGGTAGTATCAGTACTCACAGTTGCTATGGTAGTGGTAGTATCAGTACTCACAGTTGCTATGGTAGTGGTAGTATCAGTACTCACAGTTGCTATGGTAGTAGTAGTATCAGTACTCACAGTTGCTATGGTAGTAGTAGTATCAGTACTCACAGTTGCTATGGTAGTGGTAGTATCAGTACTCACAGTTGCTATGGTAGTAGTAGTATCAGTACTCACAGTTGCTATGGTAGTAGTAGTATCAGTACTCACAGTTGCTATGGTAGTGGTAGTATCAGTACTCACAGTTGCTATGGTAGTGGTAGTATCAGTACTCACAGTTGCTATGGTAGTGGTAGTATCAGTACTCACAGTTGCTATGGTAGTGGTAGTATCAGTACTCACAGTATGGTAGTAGTATCAGTACTCACAGTTGCTATGGTAGTGGTAGTATTAGTACTCACAGGTGGTGTGATAGTATCAGTACTCACAGTTGCTATGGTAGTGGTAGACCTCTGTGTACGGGCTGATGTGCACTGTGGCCTCCTCAGAGACAGGGGGCAGTGTTCCCTCCAGCTGCGTCTGAACCTGAGTCAAGGACATGAGGGGTTTGAAGGGTTAAAGACAGGCGGACACATCAGGACGAGGAACTGCTCCTCAGACCTGCAGGTGCTCGTGCTCATCAATGCCCTGGAACTCCTGAAGGATGGTGAGGCGCTCCCCCCCCGAGAAGAGCACCTCCGCTCTCCGAGAAAACACCCCCCCTGCAGAGAGACAGACGACCAATCAGAGACGAGAGCATCTCATTATGCGGCTTCGGGGTCGGCGTCTCACCCACGACGCCGAAGCCGTTACGATGTCCCGGCTGCTCCAGCGCGAAGGCCCAGCCGATGACCCCGCCCACGGACGACAGGGGCAGGAGGGCGGGGCCGAGGGGCGGGGCCACGGAGCTGATGGCCACGTACGCCCGGCCGTCATTCGCCACCACGTACGAGTGCAGGTCCTTCTGGGAGATCTCCAACGGCAACGGGGCGGAGCCGAGGAGCAGGCGGCCCGAGAGCTTCCCGCTCATACGCTGGGGTTTACCTGCAGAGACAGAAGAGGCCTGTGAGGCACCAGCAGGGGGCGCTGTAGGGCCACAGGGGGCGCTGTGAGGCACCAGCAGGGGGCGCTGTAGGGCCACAGGGGGCGCTGTAGGGCAACAGGGGGCGCTGTAGGGCAACAGGGGGCGCTGTAGGGCACCAACAGGGGGCGCTGTGAGGCAACAGGGGGCGCTGTAGGGCAACAGCAGGGGGTGCTGTAAGGCACCAGCAGGGGGCGCTGTGAGGCAACAGGGGGCGCTGTAGGGCAACAGCAGGGGGTGCTGTAAGGCACCAGCAGGGGCGCTGTGAGGCAACAGGGGGCGCTGTAGGGCACCAGCAGGGGGCGCTGTGGGCCAGAGAGGAGCTGCTCTCCTCAGTGATAGATTCTTCCTGCTGCTCTGATGGAGGAGAACTTAAAGGCAACATGTCAGTAAACAAAGACCCGCCTCCCACAGGAAATGCCCATATTTGGATGGGTGTTGTCGGGGGGAGGAAACCAGGACTAAGCCCTCGTCTTTAACATTTTTCGACAGCAGGGGGCGCCGCGGCCTTACCCTCGGCCGCGCAGTCCCTCCCGTTGCCGTAGTAACCGGGCCGGCAGTAGCAGCAGTAGCCGGAGCGGTGGTCCCTGCAGTCGGCGAACGGCGAGCAGGTGTGGCCGCCCCGAGCGCACGTCTCCGGCCCGTACGAGAAAACTGTAAACAACAACAGGTAAACAACAACAGGTCAACAACAAACAGGTAAACAACAACAGGTAAACAACAACAGGTCAACAACAAACAGGTAAACAACAACAGGTAAACACAAACAGGTAAACAACAACAGGTCAACAACAACAGGTAAACAACAAACAAGTAAACAAACAAACAATAGAACCGATCAGCCGACCAAACACACAGGCTCTAAAGGGTAGTAGAATCGTTTAAAAACCGATATTGAACGAAAGGTAGCGGTGCCCCAGCCGTCAACGTTAGCTTCATGCTACATATGCTAATGCTAGCTTAGGAATCCGTTTTTTTACTGAACAATTTGCGGTGAAAAAACATCCACAATGACCCAATGTTAACTTGTACATGATGGATATGTTCAAAGTCCACCAGAAAACTGAAAAATAGCGATTCCCAAAACAACATAACGTTTTCCATAATAAACAGACGGAGTAAATGTGAAGTGTGAAAATGTAAAACTCTGGACTCATCGCTTTAAATGTATCCAGTTTATCAACCGCAGAAAGTGCCGACCGAAGGGTTTCTTTTCTGACTCGGAGATAAAAGCCGTGTTTTTACCGTTAACGTTGAGATCCTCGTCCTCTACCACCACATGGGGGCGCTCCGGGGCAGAGTACCGCGGGTCGGGCCTGGACTCTGGTCTGGACTCTGGTCTGGACTCGGGTCTGGACTCTGGTCTGGACTCTGGCCTGGACTCTGGTCTGGACTCGGGTCTGGACTCTGGTCTGGACTCTGGTCTGGACTCGGGTCTGGACTCGGGTCTGGACTCTGGTCTGGACTCTGGCCTGGACTCTGGTCTGGACTCGGGTCTGGACTCTGGTCTGGACTCGGGTCTGGACTCTGGTCTGGACTCTGGCCTGGACTCTGGTCTGGACTCGGGTCTGGACTCTGGTCTGGACTCTGGCCTGGACTCTGGTCTGGACTCGGGTCTGGACTCTGGTCTGGACTCGGGTCTGGACTCTGGTCTGGACTCGGGTCTGGACTCTGGTCTGGACTCTGGTTGGTCTGGACTTTGTGTAGTGAAGAACGGACCCAATCGTCCTGAAAACCTCCTCTGTCCTCCTGCTGTCGTGGAAGTAGCTCTTTGTGTCGTTCTCTCGGGGGTCGTGGAGTACTTCGACGTAGCAGTAGCAGTAGTAGAAGTAGTAGTAGCAGTAGTAGTAGTAGTAGTAGCAGTACTTTTCGTGACGCTGAACTCGTCCTCATAGACGTACTCGGGCTCCTCCGTTTCCGTCAGTGTCGTCGTTGCGTCCGGTTGCCGCGGTAACGTGCTGACAGTGGGCGTGGCCGCGGTGATGTCATCAGCGAGCGCCGTCACGGTCCCGGGTTCGATTCTGAAGAAGTTGCTGGAGCCGATCTCGTAGACCCAGACGCCGCGGACGCCGCAGTTGGAGCCGCTGCAGACGCAGTCGGAGCGATCGATATATTCAGGATTTATATCATTCTTTAAATCATTTTTTAATGTCACTCTTGACCTGTCGCAAAACCCCGCCCCAAAACACCCACTGTCCAATCAGACCTCATAGCAACCGTCGCTATGGGCTATATCTCCTGCCATAGAAATAGAGTCCTTCGTGTTTGAGAAATGGGAGAAAGATTCTAAAGACGCCGTCTGGATCTACTGCTCAGTTTCAGGCGACGTCACAGCGTTCTAAAGGCCCGTCATGTTTTTACTCGTGGGGGGTTTTTGGCGTCACAGAGACGTCATGGACCCGTCAATGACCATTTTTGTGATTCAGACTGGTGAAAGTGTAATGCAGTTAATGGGAAAAACTGGCTCCTCCCCCCACATGGGAGTGTGACATCATCACAGTCTAGAACCTGAACCCATGATGCTTCATGTTAGCATCATGCTAATGCTAACGCTAGCTAACATCTATATGGACCCGATTTAGACTTGACTTTATTTGTGTGTGATAAATAAGTTTATATTAAAGATGAACAATTGTGTTTCCCCCCTCGGCGAAGCCATGGGGCGTGGCTTTGCCGATGCCGTCTGTATCTACAGTTAGAAAACCTACAGAAACTCTACAAACCCGTTTCCTGGAGCGTTAGAGGCGACGGTGATGGAAAGTAAAGGTCTGTCACGGACTCACACAGACACAGCACTTCCTGTAGCCGTAGAAAGGAAGCGGCTACATAAAAGAGTTAGCATTTGTTGCATATTCTTTTTTCTTCTGGTACCAACGGTTGCAATGAGGTATGATTGGACAGTCCTGATTTGGGGCGTTTTTTTTTTTTTGCGAAAGGTCAATAAGTCGTTACCGTGGCGATGAACCATTACCGTGCAAGTTCCCTGACAGACTCCTCCCCCTCAGTGGTGATCCAGAACTGTTTCCCCTGAGTCTCACCCCACCACCAATGAGAGACCAGCCCCTCGCTAAAGCCCGCCTCCAGAGCCCGGGACACGCCCCCCGCAGGAGACGACAGGAACTGCAGGCCGGAGCGCGGGAACAACAGCACGGCAGCGGAGGACGAGCTCATCAGCACGAGGAGCAGCTGGAACGAGTTCCTCTGAGGAAACACAAGCAAAGAACTTCAGCAGAGCCGTTCTACCAAAACCACGGACCTGTCCAGGTCAGATGTTTCCACGCCTCACGGTCTGCGGGTGAATCGGTAAAAGAAAAAGGACTGTCGAGATAACAAACAAATGTCCTGTCCAAAGAAACAAAAAAGACAGACAGGAAACAGAGCCGAGGAGCAAAGAGAGGCCCTCCCTTACGTAGCAGGAGGAGAAGAAAAGCTACAACACAAGATCCCGTTATATTTCAAAGCAGTTAACACTTCGAGACAGAAGGCGTCAGTGTCAGGACGGCTGCAGTGAGCACTACATAGCTGAAACCAAGCAACCTCTCTTCAAAATAATGTATCAGCACCGTAGGGAAAACAGCAGTGGTCCACAGTCGGCTCCAGCTCCATCTGAAAGACATTCTGAAGACAAACGTCCTCCACTTTACCAAGCCCAGTCCAGTCGATGATTTCACCTTTTCTACGTCAGAGAATAAACATCGGAAAGACAGAGTTAAAACTAAGACCTGCCGCGTATCGCCTTCAGTAACTCCTCCTCCTCACCTTAGACTCCGCCTCTCCGCTCCCTGCGGCGGCCATGTTGTTCCAGGTGATGACCACAGTCCCCTCCGGCTCCTCCTTCACGTCCCTGTCGGGAAACGCCTGTCGCAGCAGAGTCTTGGACCGCTCCTGGACCTCAGGGCTGCGGTCCAGCCTGTAGTGGACCGACCCGAGGTCCAGGTCCCCCATGAGGGCCGCGATCGTCCCGAACGCGGCCGGGGTCTGGCCCAGGTACTGCGCCTGTGGGGGGAGCCGTCCCACCGACACCAGGCCATTGGACGAAATCTGGAAAACAAGATCAGTTTTACTGTAATGTTTCATTGTGTTACCACTTCAGCTGTGTGTGTGTGTGTTTGTGTGTTTGTGTGTGTTTGTGTGTTTGTGTGTTTGTTTGTGTGTTTGTGTGTGTGTTTGTTTGTTTATGTGTTTGTGTGTGTGTTTGTTTGTTTATGTGTTTGTGTGTTTGTTTGTGTGTTTGTTTGTTTGTGTCTCTTTAATCGTACTAAAGTACACGTGTTCAGTCCATATCAGTTTAAAGCTGCACTTTGCAACTTTATTTGCAAAATAATAATGTGATATGAGTGTATTTGTCAGTATGTTGATGCTCTTTTCAAGAAGCGTTTAGATTTAGGTAAAGCAGCTCAGTTAAGGGCAGGGGTGAATCAGGTGCACAGGGTTTTTCCCACAAAAGTAAATATAGTGAATGTGGATGAAACTCAAAGATCAGGTTTAGTGAGTTACTGCTTTTTAACGACATTTAAGCAATAATAGTTATTCATCTGAACTGTTTCTATTTTTCTCTCTACAGCCCAGATCGACCTGAACATGAACACGTGTCCCGGGTCAGTGTCGCGTTGACCTCGGCCCACACACGTGTCCCGGGTCAGTGTCGCGTTGACCTCGGCCCACACACGTGTCCCGGGTCAGTGTCGCGTTGACCTCGGCCCACACACGTGTCCCGGGTCAGTGTCGTGTTGACCTCGGCCCACACACATGAAGAAGCAAACATCTGCTCTGGAATGCACACGGACACGGGAACATGTCTCTGTCCCTCAGATGAACACGGACATGTTTGATCTGATCACAGACTTTTACAAACTCAACTGACATTTGGAAATCTGTTCTTTTCTTTTCAGATCTGGCATAAGACAAACATGAGTTCATCCCAAAGACAAAACTCCGAGCCACAAACAAAGCAATGTGGTTTATTCAATTCAATGCAAAGAAGAAGAATGCAAACAACATTATATTGGAGAAACGAAACAAGTTTTACAGAAGAGACTTTATCAACACCGAAGAGAAAGCACAAGTGGCCCTCAGTCGGCGGTGCACCTCCACCTCAAAGCCTCCAACCACTCCTTTGAGGACGAGGAGGTCAACATTTAGCTAAAGAAGAACGTTGGTTTGAAAGAGGAGTTAAAGAAAGAAAATCCCTCCATGAACCGGAATGGCCTCAGATTTAATCTCCCGTCACTTTACTCCAATCTCCTTCAGGAGAAACCGACAGGGCGGGGCCAGTCCAAGGAGACGGCCCCTCAGCCAACAACAGAACAATAGGCAGGATTAGCAGTGATCAGCCATGAATAGGACAGGACTGACCGATACTGAGGTGAGCAGATCGTTACCCACAGGTGAGAGTAGCTGTGATTAGAGGGGAGGAGCCAACCCTAACTCCTCCCCGTTGGTCTATATATTCAGCTGCGTCCAGAGTGGGACCTTTGTCGCTGACGAAGCCTTTTGGATGAGAGGCGAAACGTTCGAAGACTTCAACGACTGAGTACAGAAGATGAATCAAGCACCTTCATTGAAGATGGACGACTCCTGTACGACTGAGAACTTACACAGACATCTGGCATGAGGTCGGTCCCAATGATCAAAGCGTCATGAAAGAACTCAAAGTAAACTGCACTGGGTTGGAAGGGCCAGTCACAAGATGGCCGTCGGAACTGTGGCCACGTCCGATCCAGAGTTTGATGCCGGAAAATCCGCCCACGCTGGTTTTTGTATATTATAAATTATTATAAATAAAAAGCCTAAATGAATGATTGACATGCTCCGCCCACCCTGCCCTTATAAGGAACAGGCCTGTCTCTTCTATCGATGCTCTATGTGGACAGAAACCCCCGTTACCATAGTTACCACAGCGGCATTCTCAGCTGCACCTAAAGCTTTAAGTCCTGCTCCGCTTCACTTCCTGAGTGCGTCCCTCACAGATGTTCCTGCTGTTCATGAGCTCCAGATGTTTCTCCTGCTGAGTCGGGGCCCGTCCCCCGCCGCTCGGTGTGGGGCCCCGGGGCCCGCACTCACACACGCTCTGTGTGCTCTAATGAAACTCTCTCAAACAGTGTAGTCGCTTCTGTTACTTTTACTTGAGTACTTAGAGTACTTAGAGGACTTTACTCACAGTCTCGTCTCATTCCCTCACTTCAGAAACAAGACTCTGATGTTTGTCCGGGGGCGGAGTCACATGACTCTGATGTTTGTCCGGGGGCGGAGTCACATGACTCTGATGTTTGTCCGGGGCCGGAGTCACATGACTCTGATGTTTGTCCGGGGCCGGAGTCACATGACTCTGATGTTTGTCGGGGCCGGAGTCACATGACTCTGATGTTTGTCAGGGGCGGAGTCACATGACTCTGATGTTTGTCCGGGGCCGGAGTCACATGACTCTGATGTTTGTCCGGGGCCGGAGTCACATGACTCTGATGTTTGTCCGGGGGCGGAGTCACATGACCCACATTCTTCTGGGATTTAGTTTTTAATGAGACTTTGTGACGAGGCCAGAGCCGTGAGAGAAGGTCTCAGGATTCAGGTTTGAACTCAGGCTCGCCACTAGGGGGCGCTGTGACTCCATATTATATTATATACATCCAGTTGAGCGGGACGTCCCAGTTATGCAGATGAGTGGGATGTCCCAGTTATGCAGATGAGCGGGACGTCCCAGTTATGCAGTTGAGCGGGACGTCCCAGTTATGCAGATGAGTGGGACGTCCCAGTTATGCAGATGAGCGGGACGTCCCAGTTATGCAGATGAGCGGGACGTCCCAGTTATGCAGATGAGCGGGACGTCCCAGTTATGCAGATGAGCGGGACGTCCCAGTTATGCAGATGAGTGGGATGTCCCAGTTATGCAGATGAGTGGGATGTCCCAGTTATGCAGATGAGTGGGACGTCCCAGTTATGCAGATGAGTGGGATGTCCCAGTTATGCAGATGAGTGGGACGTCCCAGTTATGCAGATGAGCGGGACGTCCCAGTTATGCAGATGAGTGGGATGTCCCAGTTATGCAGATGAGTGGGACGTCCCAGTTATGCAGATGAGCGGGACGTCCCAGTTATGCAGATGAGCGGGACGTCCCAGTTATGCAGATGAGCGGGACGTCCAGTTATGCGGATGAGCGGGACGTCCCAGTTATGCAGATGAGCGGGACGTCCCAGTTATGCAGATGAGCGGGACGTCCCGCGAGGTTCAAAGTAACGAATACGGTTCTTCTCTTCAGACTTTTATCTAAAAAACTATTTTGATTTTTGTCTCAAGAAACAAAATGTTTTTCTCCCAAAATTCGTGTTAGCTCACGCCCAAAACACCAACAATAGGGACCAGCGCCCCTCACTGAGACCACCCCCCTAACAAAGAGGACGTTCCTGTATTTCTTATGTAAAGTAGAATCTAAACCAAATCAAACTTTGTGACTGATCTGATCTGATCTGATGAAGGAAAGCGACTCACGTAGATGTTGTGGAAGGCTCGGCTGAGGAAGTGCAGTGGGGGAGACACAGAGAGCTCCACAGAGGAGTCTGACCCGGGGGAGAGGGTCTCATCCCCGGCCTCAGACCCAAACCGGACCAGGTCCTGGAGCTCCACAGAGCCGGACTCACGGAGAAGCAGAGCACAGAGGAGCAGGAGGACCAGGAGGACCAGGGGAGAAGGATCCATCACGAGACAACTGACACTCTGACACAGAGAGAGGAGAGAGGAGGAGGGGGAGGAGAGGGAGGAGCCACTCTGAGAGAGAGAGAGGAGAGAGGAGGAGGGGAGGAGAGGGAGGAGCCACTCTGAGAGAGAGAGGAGGGGGAGGAGCCACTCTGAGAGAGGAGAGAGGTGAGAGGAGGAGGGGAGGAGAGGGAGGAGCCACTCTGAGAGAGAGAGGAGGGGGAGGAGCCACTCTGAGAGAGAGAGAGAGAGAGGAGAGGGAGGAGCCACTCTGAGAGAGAGAGGAGGGGGAGGAGCCACTCTGAGAGAGAGAGGAGGGGGAGGAGCCACTCTGAGAGAGAGAGGAGGGGGAGGAGCCACTCTGAGAGAGAGAGAGGAGAGAGGAGGAGGAGAGGGGGAGGAGGAGCCACTCTGAGAGAGAGAGGAGGGGGAGGAGCCACTCTGAGAGGAGATTAACCATAGTTTGGTTTTAATTCATATTTGGTGAAATTTGAATCTTGACTTTTGTAAAAGATTATTGGATTATAACAGTTTAAAACCACTGTGAAAATGATCAGTTCTGCACATCTGCATGTCCAAATGCAGATGTGCAGGTCGTCTCATGATCGGATGGTCAGGGGTTCGAGTCCCAGCTCCTACACTTCCCCCTCTGCCCTTGTGCCAGTGAGCAGTACACTTCCCCCTCTGCCCTTGTGCCAGTGAGCAGTACACTTCCCCCTCTGCCCTTGTGCCAGTGAGCAGGACACTTCCCCCTCTGCCCTTGTGCCAGTGAGCAGGACACTTCCCCCTCTGCCCTTGTGCCAGTGAGCAGTGCACTTCCCCCTCTGCCCTTGTGCCAGTGTGCAGTACACTTCCCCCTCTGCCCTTGTGCCAGTGAGCAGTACACTTCCCCCTCTGCCCTTGTGCCAGTGAGCAGGACACTGCACTGCGGGAATAAAGGAGCTCATTTAGAGTTTCAGAGAATAATCTGCAGGACAGAACTCCCATCACGGTGTGCTGGCGCCCTCTGCTGGTGATGACGACACACTTCACCTGCAGGATCTCCAGGTACAGAGGAGAGAGATTATTATGAACGAGATGCAAAAGGCTCCAGAGTAGAGTACCGTTACACCCGGAAGTATCAAAGCAGGAAGTGAAAAACACAACCTTCATATCCAGGTGTTGGTCCAAAGAGAGCACGTGCTCGGTTCAGGCGGGGGTTAAGAGGTTTTAACAGAGTTGTGCATATTTGATCTACTCCTCCAGTGACGTCACTCTTACGTAACGCCTGAGTCAAGGCTCGCGCATCCTCAGCATCCTCCTCACTCTCGGCCAATCAGCGGCTCCCTCAGAGCCGCGCGACACACGGGAGGAGGGCGGTGTCCTGCACGAGTCTGTGCCCACGCGCTCACACCGGCAGTCACGGAACAAACGGGACAGACGGGGCAGCCCCGCTCAGCTTTACGTTAAGGCGGGGGCTTCAGGGCCGTCTGCGGAGGCGCGTGCAGCGGCGGGGCCGACGCTGATCTAAGTCTGCCGGAAATGGAGCGGTTTGTTTAAAGGCTGGTCTATAAAAGGTGAGTCCGGTTTCATTCTGCGGAACGTCAGACCGTGACGTCATTCAGATAGAAATGTCCTCGTTATAATGACTCACTCCTGTGTCCGCTGTTGTAGCCACAGCCGCCCTGATCGATAATCAATGATCTACCCGCAGACTTTGACCCAGTAAATCAACTTGCATTTGCTCTGCTGGACTGTAACTTTACAGGGAGTGTGTGTGTGTGTGCGTGCGTGTGGGTGTGTGTGTGTGGGTGTGTGGGTGTGTGTGTGTGTGTGTGTGGGGGGGGGGGGGTTTAAACGGGTTAGATCCTGGTCCGGATCCATGCTTTGATGCTTTGTTTACTCCAGGTCGTCTCGTGATCTGAAAGTCGTGGGTTCGAATCCCAGCTCCTGCAAATGCACACTGTTGTTGTGTCCTTGGGCAAGACACTTCGCCCGCCTCCGTGCATGAGAGTGACTGGCTCCTCCCTGTAAAGCGCTTTATACGTTCGTTTAGCATTAGCTCATTTAGTCTCGTCTCCATCGGGCGGCTCGGTGGCACAGCGGTTAGAGCTCGTGCTTCACAGCTAGAAGGTCCTGGGTTCGATTCCCACCTGGACGGGGCCTTTCTGTGGAGTTTGCATGTTCTCCCCGTGTCTGCGTAGGTTTCCTCCGGTTTCCCCTACTGCTAAAAACATGTACAACAGGTTCCCCTCTGGGGCCAGGACTCCCCTGAAAAAGAGATTCTTAATCTCAGTGGGACTTTCCTGGTTAAATTTAAAAAAAAATGGTTGATGGAACAGTATAGTCAAAATGTTACACAGTGTGCCTTTAAAGTTTGTGACGTCATTGTATGACCTCTACTTCCTGTCTAAGAGACCTCTACTTCCTGCATAAGAGACCTCTACTTCCTGCATAAGAGACCTCTACTTCCTGCATAAGAGACCTCTACTTCCTGTCTAAGAGACCTCTACTTCCTGTATAAGAGACCTCTACTTCCTGTCTAAGAGACCTCTACTTCCTGCATAAGAGACCTCTACTTCCTGCATAAGAGACCTCTACTTCCTGCATAAGAGACCTCTACTTCCTGTCTAAGAGACCTCTACTTCCTGCATAAGAGACCTCTACTTCCTGTCTAAGAGACCTCTACTTCCTGCATAAGAGACCTCTACTTCCTGCATAAGAGACCTCTACTTCCTGTCTAAGAGACCTCTACTTCCTGTCTAAGAGACCTCTACTTCCTGTATAAGAGACCTCTACTTCCTGTCTAAGAGACCTCTACTTCCTGCATAAGAGACCTCTACTTCCTGTATAAGAGACCTCTACTTCCTGTATAAGAGACCTCTACTTCCTGTCTAAGAGACCTCTACTTCCTGCATAAGAGACCTCTACTTCCTGCATAAGAGACCTCTACTTCCTGTCTAAGAGACCTCTACTTCCTGTATAAGAGACCTCTACTTCCTGTCTAAGAGACCTCTACTTCCTGTATAAGAGACCTCTACTTCCTGTCTGTCCTGAGTGTTTCTGGGAGCTGAACGTAACGTCTCCATTGATCAATAAAGGATGATCTTATAGATTATTTAATCCTAGAAATGACTAAATCCTGAATATTTTCTGCGATATAAACGAAAAACTGTTCAGGTTTAAATCTGTGCTTTTATTTGAATCTTTACAGATTTTTTCACAAATCAAGAGTTTATTTTTTCTGTCAGGATGAATGTGTTCACATGTTCTCCAGTGTCTGTGAAGGTCTCACCCACCACTAAAAACATGTACAATAGGGCAGCATGAATGTAGTGACACTTGAACCAGGAGGACCCGAGAGCATTATCTCCACTTCAGCTTTACCCAAATCTAAAAGCTCTTGGACTGCAGAGCAACAGTGTATTGTCTCATTTGAAAGCTAAGACCTTCAAAACTGATCCCAACTTTATTTGTCACCACGATTTTGAAGCGTTTTCGTTGTTTTTCTTTTTATTATTTGTTCTAGAAGCTTCTAGATTTGGGTAAAGCTGAACTGGAGAAACCGTGCTCGGTTCAGGCGGGGGTTAAGAGGCTAAACATGTGCTTTCTATTTAACCTTTAACTCCACATTTTCTCCAGTTCGGCTTTACCCAAACCTAAAAGTGAGAAAAGAGGCAACAATAACACAACAATAACACAACAATATGTGACAAAAACCCAACGACAAAGCAACAGAAAGTCCCAATCACATTTGTAGGTCTTAGCTTTCAAATGAGACATTACACTGTTGCTCTCCAGTCAAGAAGCTTCTAGATTTGGGTAAAGCTGAAGTGGGGAAACCGTGCTCGGGCTGAAGGAACAGGCCAGTGTTTGATGAGCACCTGTGTGGTGAGGAGAGGCTAAACGCTAACAACAGCTTTGGTCTGTTTGTGTGACCACACAGGTGCTCATCAACTCGTCTGAGCTCAGGTCACAGACCTCCGTCTGGAGAAACACTGGCCTGTCCCTGCAAAGGGTTAATGAAGGCGTGTCCGAATGCGGCCCGGGGGCCAAGTGCGGCCCTCAGATCCATTTTTGGTGGCCCTCGGTCGTCTGGCTGAATCGGTAACACCAGAGATGGTCCGTTTAGTGAGAGCTGAAGGTTTTAGGCATAAATAAAGCTGTGGTCCAAGGTTATGTGCCCCCCCCCCCATGGAAAGGTATGGACACCTCTGGGTTATGTGGCCCCCCATGGAAAGGTATGGACACCTCTGGGTTATGTGGCCCCCCATGGAAAGGTTTGGACACCCCTGGCTTATGTGGCCCCCATGGAAAGGTTTGGACACCCCTGGGCCCCCATGGAAAGGTTTGGACACCCCTGGGCCCCCATGGAAAGGTTTGGACACCCCTGGGCCCCCATGGAAAGGTTTGGACACCCCTGGCTTATGTGGCCCCCATGGAAAGGTTTGGACACCCCTGGCCCCCCATGGAAAGGTTTGGACACCCCTGGCCCCCCATGGAAAGGTTTGGACACCCCTGGCCCCCCATGGAAAGGTTTGGACACCCCTGGCCCCCCATGGAAAGGTTTGGACACCCCTGGGTAACGGGCCCAGCAGTCAGACTGAGCCGAGTCTGTCCTGACTGTACTTTGTCTTCCAGGCGCTGCATATGGACCACGGCCCTGTGTCCGCGGGGGGGCCCTCCTCTCCCCTCGGGGGCCCCTCTCTCCTCCCGCGGCCCCTGCTCCTCCTCCTGTCGGTGGCTCAGCTGGCGTGTTACGGCGGGCTCTTCGGGTTCGTTTACGCTCAGCTGTGGCTCCTCCTGCGTTACGGACACAAGCGCCTGAGCTTCCAGTCGTGCTTCCTGGGGCAGCTGCTGCTGTGGGCGGCTCTGCGCACGCTCATGGTCTCCTTCTACTTCACCTCCTCAGGCTCTCCTCCAGGGGGCGCCGCCTCAGGCTCTCCTCCAGGGGGCGCCGCCTCAGGCTCTCCTCCAGGGGGCGCCGCCTCAGGCTCTCCTCCAGGGGGCGCCGCCTCAGGCTCTCCTCCAGGGGGCGCCGCCTCAGGCTCTCCTCCAGGGGGCGCCGGAGTGTACTGGGCTCTGTACGGCCTCCCGGTGTGTCTGCAGTTCAGCACGCTCAGCCTCATGACGCTCTACTGCGCTCAGGTAGGGCACCAGGTTTAGGCCCAATCCCAATTCTCTTTTCTACCCCTAGCCCTTGCCCTATCCCTACACCCTGAAACCAAGGGCTAAGGGCGAGGGTTGAAAAGACCGCCCTAAGAAATGGGACAGCCCTCCATGTGACTGCATTTACTATGAACACAGATGAATCAGGTTATGTAAATAAAAAGCCTACTTGTCTCTATAGCCTGTTTCTACTAAACCAGTTCATCACTTGGTTGATGTTGTTTTGTAAAACCTAAACAAGCACCTAAACTCAGCCCAAACCCCACAGATTGTCATCAATTTCTGCTTCATTGGGCGCTACATTCTCCTTCCCCCTGTCCGTGTGTCGCTGTGGCAGCCAGAGCTGCCAGAGATCAGCCGATCCGCTCGTCAATCTATCAAACTTCATTTATAAAGCGCTTTTCATACTGAAAGGTATCACAAAGTTCTTGTAGCCACTCAGCGGGGACGGGCAGAGGTTAGACCCGCTCGCAGTGCGCACAGGGCGGGGACAGGCACCCGCAGCCTCCGCCCTGAGCCCCGGGCCTGAGCGGAGGCTGCGCTCAGAACGGGGACAGACAGCCTCGGACCCGGGCTCAGAGCACAGCGGCGCGGGGAGAGAGACGGCCTCGGACCCGGGCTCAGAGCACAGCGGCGCGGGGAGACAGACAGCCTCGGACCCGGGCTCAGAGCACAGCGGCGCGGGGGGAGAGACAGCCTCGGACCCGGGCTCAGAGCACAGCGGCGCGGGGAGACAGACAGCCTCGGACCCGGGCTCAGAGCACAGCGGCGCGGGGGGAGAGACCGCCTCGGACCCGGGCTCAGAGCACAGCGGCGCGGGGAGAGAGACAGCCTCGGACCCGGGCTCAGAGCACAGCGGCGCGGGGAGAGAGACAGCCTCGGACCCGGGCTCAGAGCACAGCGGCGCGGG
>JAJBBP010000026.1:1197500-1207500 GCA_021464625.1 Proterorhinus semilunaris | reverse complement strand
ACATGGTACGATCCTGATACTAATACTGCAGTAACTAACCCCCGCATCACATGGTACGATCCTGATACTAATACTGCAGTAACTAACCCCCGCATCACATGGTACGATCCTGATACTACTACTGATACTGCAGTAACTAACCCCCCCATCACATGGTACGATCCTGATACTAATACTGCAGTAACTAACCCCCCCATCACATGGTACGATCCTGATACTAATACTGATACTGCAGTAACTAACCCCCCCATCACATGGTACGATCCTGATACTAATACTGCAGTAACTAACCCCCCCATCACATGGTACGATCCTGATACTAATACTGCAGTAACTAACCCCCCCATCACATGGTACGATCCTGATACTAATACTGCAGTAACTAACTAACCTTCCTGTGGTCCTCCTCCTGTGGTCCTCCTGTGGTCCTCCTCCTGTGGTCCTCCTGTGGTCCTCCTGTGGTCCTCCTCCTGTGGTCCTCCTGTGGTCTTCCTCCTGTGGTCTTCCTGTGGTCCTCCTGTGGTCCTCCTCCTGTGGTCCTCCTGTGGTCCTCCTGTGGTCCTCCTCCTGTGGTCCTCCTGTGGTCCTCCTGTGGTCCTCCTCCTGTGGTCCTCCAGTGGTCTTCCTGTGGTCCTCCTGTGGTCTTCCTCCTGTGGTCTTCCTCCTGTGGTCTTCCTGTGGTCCTCCTGTGGTCCTCCTGTGGTCCTCCTGTGGTCTTCCTGTGGTCCTCCTGTGGTCTTCCTCCTGTGGTCTTCCTGTGGTCCTCCTGTGGTCCTCCTGTGGTCCTCCTGTGGTCCTCCTGTGGTCTTCCTGTGGTCCTCCTGTGGTCCTCCTCCTGTGGTCCTCCTGTGGTCCTCCTGTGGTCCTCCTGTGGTCTTCCTGTGGTCCTCCTGTGGTCCTCCTCCTGTGGTCCTCCTCCTGTGGTCCTCCTGTGGTCCTCCTCCTGTGGTCCTCCTCCTGTGGTCCTCCTGTGGTCCTCCTGTGGTCCTCCTCCTGTGGTCCTCCTGTGGTCCTCCTCCTGTGGTCCTCCTGTGGTCCTCCTCCTGTGGTCCTCCTCCTGTGGTCCTCCTGTGGTCCTCCTGTGGTCCTCCTGTGGTCCTCCTGTGGTCCTCCTGTGGTCTTCCTGTGGTCCTCCTGTGGTCTTCCTCCTGTGGTCTTCCTGTGGTCCTCCTGTGGTCCTCCTGTGGTCCTCCTGTGGTCCTCCTGTGGTCTTCCTGTGGTCCTCCTGTGGTCCTCCTCCTGTGGTCCTCCTGTGGTCCTCCTGTGGTCCTCCTGTGGTCTTCCTGTGGTCCTCCTGTGGTCCTCCTCCTGTGGTCCTCCTCCTGTGGTCCTCCTGTGGTCCTCCTCCTGTGGTCCTCCTCCTGTGGTCCTCCTGTGGTCCTCCTGTGGTCCTCCTCCTGTGGTCCTCCTGTGGTCCTCCTGTGGTCCTCCTCCTGTGGTCCTCCTGTGGTCCTCCTCCTGTGGTCCTCCTGTGGTCCTCCTGTGGTCCTCCTGTGGTCCTCCTGTGGTCCTCCTGTGGTCCTCCTCCTGTGGTCCTCCTCCTGTGGTCCTCCTGTGGTCCTCCTGTGGTCCTCCTCCTGTGGTCCTCCTGTGGTCCTCCTGTGGTCCTCCTGTGGTCCTCCTCCTGTGGTCCTCCTGTGGTCCTCCTCCTGTGGTCCTCCTGTGGTCTTCCTGTGGTCCTCCTGTGGTCTTCCTGTGGTCCTCCTGTGGTCCTCCTGTGGTCCTCCTGTGGTCTTCCTGTGGTCCTCCTGTGGTCCTCCTCCTGTGGTCCTCCTGTGGTCCTCCTGTGGTCCTCCTGTGGTCCTCCTGTGGTCCTCCTGTGGTCTTCCTGTGGTCCTCCTGTGGTCCTCCTGTGGTCTTCCTGTGGTCCTCCTGTGGTCCTCCTGTGGTCCTCCTGTGGTCTTCCTGTGGTCCTCCTGTGGTCTTCCTGTGGTCCTCCTGTGGTCCTCCTCCTGTGGTCCTCCTGTGGTCCTCCTCCTGTGGTCCTCCTCCTGTGGTCCTCCTGTGGTCCTCCTGTGGTCCTCCTCCTGTGGTCCTCCTGTGGTCCTCCTGTGGTCCTCCTCCTGTGGTCCTCCTGTGGTCCTCCTCCTGTGGTCCTCCTGTGGTCCTCCTGTGGTCCTCCTGTGGTCCTCCTGTGGTCCTCCTGTGGTCCTCCTCCTGTGGTCCTCCTCCTGTGGTCCTCCTGTGGTCCTCCTGTGGTCCTCCTCCTGTGGTCCTCCTGTGGTCCTCCTGTGGTCCTCCTGTGGTCCTCCTCCTGTGGTCCTCCTGTGGTCCTCCTCCTGTGGTCCTCCTGTGGTCTTCCTGTGGTCCTCCTGTGGTCTTCCTGTGGTCCTCCTGTGGTCCTCCTGTGGTCCTCCTGTGGTCCTCCTGTGGTCCTCCTGTGGTCCTCCTCCTGTGGTCTTCCTGTGGTCCTCCTGTGGTCTTCCTGTGGTCCTCCTGTGGTCCTCCTCCTGTGGTCCTCCTGTGGTCTTCCTGTGGTCCTCCTGTGGTCCTCCTGTGGTCCTCCTGTGGTCCTCCTGTGGTCCTCCTGTGGTCTTCCTGTGGTCCTCCTGTGGTCCTCCTCCTGTGGTCCTCCTGTGGTCCTCCTGTGGTCCTCCTGTGGTCCTCCTGTGGTCCTCCTGTGGTCCTCCTCCTGTGGTCCTCCTGTGGTCCTCCTGTGGTCCCAGGCGGCGGCGGTCAGCGTGCCCAGTCACGTGCTCTCGTCTCGGGGATATTTCTTCGATAATCCTCATCGTTACGACAGCGATGACGACCTGAGCTGGAGCCACAGGTGAAACTTCTGATCTCCACATGGACGACATGAAGCTTCAGGAGCTGAGAACCAAACGCTCAAACCCAAACCCGCCCGCGAGAAGGAAAACTGAAACTGAACGAGCTCACGGCCGACACCGGTTCAGTTTCTAGTTTGTTTTGCATCGTGAGCCCAGAGGCACAATTTATTATAAAGAAGTCAATGAACATTTAAACCAACTGTGGTGCCATCTGCTGGAGGGAGGCCGAACTGCCCTTCATTAAACCCACACTTTACACAGTAACTCTGGAACAAAACGTGAGACGAGTTCTTTTGTGTAACATCGCGATGAAAAATCGTGAATGTACATCAGAAGTAGAGGTTCCTCTTCCAATACCTGTTGTGCATGTTTTGGGATGCACATGCTCGGATTTGTTTTCTATTAATAGATAATCATAATACAATAAAATATAACTAGCCTTTTCCACATCCAAAGTGTGTCAAAGGGTTGGAGGAAACACAAAAACTATAGAATGCTATTTGGGTGAACAAACAAACAAACAAACAAAAAACACATACAAATAAATCAAATAATATATAATAATTATTATTTATTTTGGGGGCACAAAAGTTAAATCGTGGGCGCCAAACTGGCTACAGTCGACCAAAACATCTGCAGGTTTGATTCAGTTTTATTCTCATTAACCTCTTAAGCCTTAACGCATTTTCTCCAGTTCAGCTTTACCCAAATCTAAAAGTATCGAATGCAGGAACCGAAAAGAAATATAAATCTTTATAATAAACCTTTGATGGTGTTGGTCATCACATTTTAAAAGTAAAAAAAAAATATTTTGACAAATTTTTTTTCGTTACTTTGACACTTCTTTCCGGAAGCTTTTAGATTTGGATAAAGCCAAACTAGAGAAGATGTGCTCGGTTCAGGCGGGGGTTAAGAGGTTTACTGCTTTGTCTTGAGTTTTAGTCTCATTTAAATCACAGAAATATGACTGAATGTTTTTGTTTTTTCAGAGCGTCGTCCGACTCTGGCTTTGGAGACAAACAGCGCCTCACCAGGAGCTCCGGGGAACTGCACCCTTATCCCTGACTCCCAAACACTAGCTCCTCGTTTCCTTCCACCTGGAAACATTCAACACGCTCACTCTCTTTGTAAATATATTCATCTCCTTTATTTCATCAGGTCACATGGTTTCATCGCCGCTGAACAGATCCACGTTTTGTCGACTCGTTAAACGTGAAAATGATTTGCAATAAAAACATTTTCAGAACGTCGTCTTCAAAACGTGTCCATTTTTACAAACAGTGAAATGAATTTACGAAACACGCAGAGAAGCTTCAGACGCACAAAAACCTTCCAAAACAAAGTTGATTTTTTTAATATATTTCCTTCCCAAACAGAGCCAGCCCCAAAACACAAATAAATACAGAGAAATGAGATCGAACACAATAAAAAGAACGGGTTTCCCCCAAAATATACGTTTACAACGTTAACACATTCCTCAAGGACTCGATAAAACTTAAACATATAAATCACTTCTTTGGTCCTGATTAGAAAGAGAAGAGCGTTTCCCGTTTCGACGCTTGTTCAAAGTTGATTTGACTAAAGTTTCGTTTGGAGAAAAGGAGCTTCTTCTAAACGCGGAGTTTTTAAAGCTACAAAGTGCACGACCTTTAGAAACATCTGGATCTTTTCCATCGAACAGACGAGTTTGTTTCAGGAAGTGAGAAAGCGCTAGGGCGATGTTGATTGGCTGACAGAGTGATTGACAGCACTAAGGACCAATCAGAGGCGTGTCTGATACTTTCTTTGGTTTAAGCTTCACGAGTTTCTGAAGCTGAACACGAGCCCGATTTATTTTACGTTTGACTCGTCTGGATGGATCTAAAGCCGTTCACAGACATGAGGAGCTCTCAGTGCAGACGTGTTTATTTACCGTGTGCTTCATCCGGCACAGTTTACACATGGAAACAGGTCCCGACCTTCAGCCCGACCTTCAGCCCGACCTTCAGCCCGACCTTCAGCCCGACCTTCAGCCCGAACTTCAGCCCGAACTTCAGCCCGACTTTGAGCCCGACTTTCAGCCCGACTTTCAGCCCGACCTTCAGCCCGACCTTCAGCCCGACTTCAGCCCGACTTTGAGCCCGACTTCAGCCCGACTTTGAGCCCGACTTTGAGCCCGACTTCAGCCCGACTTTGAGCCCGACTTCAGCCCGACCTCAGCCCGACCTTCAGCCTGACTTCAGCCCGACCTTCAGCCCGACCTTCAGCCCGACTTCAGCCCGACTTTGAGCCCGACTTCAGCCCGACTTTGAGCCCGACTTTGAGCCCGACTTCAGCCCGACTTTGAGCCCGACTTTGAGCCCGACTTTGAGCCCGACTTTGAGCCCGACTTCAGCCCGACCTCAGCCCGACCTTCAGCCTGACTTCAGCCCGACCTTCAGCCCGACCTTCAGCCCGACCTTCAGCCCGACCTTCAGCCTGACTTCAGCCCGACCTTCAGCCCGACCTTCAGCCCGACCTTCAGCCCGACCTTCAGCCCGACCTTCAGCCCGACCTTCAGCCCGACCTTCAGCCCGACTGGTTCTGAAGCTTTGGTGATGTCGTGGCTGAAGTCGGGCCCGTCGGTGATGAACGGTCACTCCTCGTGGGGAAACTGAGGGGGTTCAGCGGGACGGGGACAAAGGTTTCTGAGAGTCTGATATTTTGGAATCGTCCCAGAGTGATCGTCAAAGGCCTGAGCGAGTCTGACCTTCTCCTTTTACAGGACTGTCCCGGCACCGCGAGCAGTGCTCATTTTAACTACATACTTTTATTTAGTTTTAGTCTAATTTTTAAGATTTTGTCGAAAATGTATCTTCAATTTTAGTCTAGTTTTAGTCGACTAAAATATATATTTAGTCAACTTTGCATTTTTAAATCTGATTAAAGCTCAGTTTGGCAGAGGGTTTAAATATGAGGTCAGTGGACTTTGGATGATTTTAGTCTCTTCTTTTCATTTTTATTTAGTCACATTTTAGTCTCATGAAAAAAACCTTTAATTAGTTTTAGTCAAATTTTAGTCTGAAAAAATATAACTTACACTAACGTCTAAATATTTGAGGAAATAAACACCGCTCACATAAACTCCTCTGGAGCCTGAACAAGCTGCAGATGAGACACCAGCTTCACCACATGGACAGTCCGTATTTGAAAGCTCAGAACATCTAGAGGCTGGACTTGATGGAGGTCCGTAACTGAATCCATCACTGAAAGAGTCGTGTTTCCGTGATGGAAAAGGTTTTTTTCCTGAAAGTTTCCTGTGGTGAAACGTTCCCGTGTTTGATGGAAAGTTTCATGTGCTGATCTTTACAAACGCCGCGTGTAGAAGCTTCACTCGGCCTCCTGTGTAAACCTCTAAATATGGATGAGGTCATAGAGATTTCCTGAAACGCTCCTCTCTCCGTCCACTTCATCTGTAACAGTGAAAACACACAGCAGTGACAGGCAGCAGGGGGCGCTCACGAGTCCTATGTTAAAGTCCTACACAGGCCAGACGCTGCAGGTCAAACATGTTTTCATATAAAAATAAGGCATTTTTTATTTTCCTGTTCTTTACCGACAGCTCCTACAGAGAGTGAGATCTTCCCTGGATAAACCCAGAGTTTGGTGAGATGTTCTCCTGCAGAGTCTGGCCTTTAAACCTCGTTCGTCCTAAGTCTTTCCTCGGTAAAGTTCCAAAAGTGCCAAAAGAGTTCGATTCCCGGATTCAAACCCGTGACTGGCTCGAGATGAACTCACGTTTCCTTCTGAATCGTCCCGAGCTGGAAAAGTGAAATCGTGCTGAAGCGAAGGCAGCGAGTGGCCGAGCGGAGGCCGTCCTTCCTACGAGCGTGCGGACGCCATGTCGGCTCCGCCCCCCGGCCTATGACGTCACCTCTCGTCCGTCAGCATGGAGCGGAACGTGTGCAGCTGGTGAATGCTCGTGGACAACCTGAGGACAGAGATGTTTCACATTAGAGGTCCTTCATCTGATCATACACGGGGATTAGGGCTTCCACAGGCCTCATTTACATAAACATGTCCTCATTTACATACACACGTCCTCATTTACATACACATGTCCTCATTTACATAAACATGTCCTCATTTACATAAACATGTCCTTATGTATGTCCTCATTTACATAAACATGTCCTTATGCATGTCCTCATTTACATAAACATGTCCTTATTTACATAAACATGTCCTCATTTACATAAACATGTCCTCATTTACATAAACATGTCCTTATGTATGTCCTCATTTACATAAACATGTCCTCATTTACATACACACGTCCTCATTTACATAAACATGTCCTCATTTACATAAACATGTCCTCATTTACATAAACATGTCCTCATGTATGTCCTCATTTACATAAACATGCCCTCATTTACATAAACATGCCCTTATGTATGTCCTCATTTACATAAACATGTCCTCATTTACATAAACATGTCCTCATGTATGTCCTCATTTACATAAACATGCCCTCATTTACATAAACATGCCCTTATGTATGTCCTCATTTACATAAACATGCCCTTATGTATGTCCTCATTTACATAAACATGTCCTCAAACCCGAACAGAGAGGTGGACCATAAACATCATGTCCTCATTTAAATAAACATGTCCTTATGCATGTCCTCATTTACATAAACATGTCTTCATTTACATAAACATGTCCTCATTTACACAAACATGTCCTCATTTACACAAACATGTCCTTATGTATGTCCTCATTTACATAAACATGCCCTCATTTACATAAACATGCCCTCATTTACATAAACATGCCCTCATTTACATAAACATGTCCTCAATGTCCTGTCATACCGGGACAGTAGAGTGCTTTTAAACACACTTCCCTGTCGCCTTAGAAGATCCCAGGAGGAGAAACCATCTCCTGACAGCTGTGGTATATGTGTTTAGTCTCTAACCCCTGAGCCGTTGATGAGGCTGAGGTATATGTGTTTAGTCTCTAACCCCTGAGCCGTTGATGAGGCTGAGGTATATGTGTTTAGCCTCTAACCCCTGAGCCGTTGATGAGGCTGAGGTATATGTGTTTAGTCTCTGACCCCTGAGCCGTTGATGAGGCTGAGGTATATGTGTTCAGTCTCTAACCCCTGAGCCGTTGATGAGGCTGTGGTATATGTGTTCAGTCTCTAACCCCTGAGCCATGGTTACCTGGCGAAGCCGTTGATGAGGCTGACGACCTCCTGCCGGGTGAGCTGGAAGCCTCCTGAGGTCCTGCTGTTCTCGCCCAGACTCTTGATCTCACGCTCAGAGAAGAGGATCTTCAGCGCCGTGCCCAGGCCCTCGGTCTGAGAGACAGACAGACGGGTTAGACCACAGACGGGTTAGACCACAGACGGGTTAGACCACAGACGGGTTAGACCACAGACGGGTTAGACCACAGACAGACCACAGACGGGTTAGACCACAGACGGGTTAGACCACAGACAGACCACAGACGGGTTAGACCACAGACAGACGGGTTAGACCACAGACAGACGGGTTAGACCACAGACGGGTTAGACCACAGACAGACTGTTAGACCACAGACGGGTTAGACCACAGACAGACCACAGACGGGTTAGACCACAGACAGACCACAGACGGGTTAGACCACAGACAGACGGGTTAGACCACAGACAGACGGGTTAGACCACAGACAGACGGGTTAGACCACAGACAGACGGGTTAGACCACAGACAGACGGGTTAGACCACAGACAGACGGGTTAGACCACAGACAGACGGGTTAGACCACAGACAGACCACAGACGGGTTCGACCACAGACAGACGGTTAGACCACAGACTGGTTAGACCACAGACAGACGGGTTAGACCACAGACGGGTTCGACCACAGACAGACCACAGACGGTTAGAGTCCCGGTTTAGTCCGGGTCCTGACCTGCAGTTTGCCCCACAGACGGCACTTGCTGCAGCCCACACAGTCCATGATCTTGGAGATGTTTTTGAAGTGCAGCCGGAACTCCTCCTGCACATTTACAACAGTGACAGTTAGACCTCAGTCCGGACGCCAGCGCGGACCTTCAGGAGAGAAGAGGAGCGTGGACTAACCTTCAGGGTCTTGGCCTCCAGCGTGTTCCCCGCGAACATGGACTTCTCGTCAAAGTGCATTGGAAATTCTCTGCAGAAAACAGGAGAAGGTGATGATCCTGGACTAAAACAGGTCTAGATCAACCTCGGCTCTTCACGTATTCTGCTCTGGACTCCACAGCGGCTTCTGTCCTGACCTTCAGCTTCACATTATATTAACAAATATTATGCAAATTGTATTTCAGTGTCAAAGGTTTTCAGGTTTTAATTGAAACTCATGGATGGTATTGTGTCTCATGTCGGGTTCAGACCACACGCCTCTCGGGCGTCAAAAACCCGCCTAAAGCCCGTAGTTGGACGCTTGTGCTTTACTGAAGTCAGACGCTTGTTATAAATGTCACGGAGCGTCAACACGCCCTGGCCGCGCGTCAGCTCAGAGTGCGTTCGTCGCCATCTTGGAAGCAGCTCTTGCCTGAGGTTAACTAGTCTCCCTCTTTACTCCTGCCATGTCCTGTAGATCTTTAACTTTACCCCCTGGTCCACGCAGGATCCCCAGTATTTAAGCTCATATCCAGCCCATACGGGGACATTGTTGACAAGTGGCTATAGGCTAGGTTAGCTAGGTTAGCCCGGTTAGCCCAGTTAGCCCGGTTAGCCCAGTTAGCTTGTTGCGATCGCCTACAGCTCATTATTGATAACATTTCTAACTCTAGTGTCGGCCGCTTTCGAGGCGCTGGACGTGCGTCAGAAGCTTCAAAACGCACCGCACAGGAGGCGCCGGACGAGCTGCGGGATCTCGACGCTCCCCGAGGTGCGTCCCTCGAGAATTTTCAATGTAAACCTGACGCTTTGGAGGCGTTTGGTCTGAACCCGGCATTAAACGCCTGTGATCATCAGTTTCAGGTTAAGTCCAGTTAAGGAAAAACTACTGAAAAAGGACGTTCCACATTATTAAGCAGACCAACATTTTGAAGCAATAAGGGAAAGAAAAAGGAACTCTCTGCTGATGGAAAGCGTGAAATAGTTGAAGGTCTTGGACTAGGTCTGAAAACCTTCGATATTTCATGAAAGATGAAGCGTGATCATCATCAGAGATCTGTGTCTGATTCAGAGACACACGGGTTTGTGCAGATAAAGGCACAATGAGGACGGTTTCTACCA
>JAJBBP010000026.1:977500-1192500 GCA_021464625.1 Proterorhinus semilunaris | reverse complement strand
CCTTGGTCTGGTTACTGCAGTACACACAAATACATGAAAGTACTGCCTCCTCACTGAGCTCTGAGGCCCAGGGAAGTATAAAGGAGGTCCTAAAGCTGTGAAGTCAGACCTGAGCGTGCTGTTGATGGCGCCCAGCTCGTTAGCATGTTCACAATCAGACACGTCTGATTCAACGTTAGCCGCCTGAGAATACTGAGAACACAGAGCATTAAGTACTGAGAACACAGAGCATTAAATACTGAGAACACAGAGCATTAAGTACTGAGAACACAGAGCATTAAGTACTGAGAACACAGAGCATTAAATACTGAGAACACAGAGCATTAAGTACTGAGAACACAGAGTATTAAATACTGAGAACACAGAGCATTAAGTACTGAGAACACAGAGCATTAAGTACTGAGAACACAGAGTATTAAATACTGAGAACACAGAGCATTAAATACTGAGAACACAGAGCATTAAGTACTGAGAACACAGAGCATTAAGTACTGAGAACACAGAGTATTAAATACTGAGAACACAGAGTATTAAATACTGAGAACACAGAGCATTAAATACTGAGAACACAGAGTATTAAATACTGAGAACACAGAGCATTAAGTACTGAGAACACAGAGCATTAAGTACTGAGAACACAGAGCATTAAATACTGAGAACACAGAGCATTAAGTACTGAGAACACAGAGCATTAAATACTGAGAACACAGAGCATTAAGTACTGAGAACACAGAGCATTAATGTGGATACCAAACATGTCAGTATTAGTGAATGAATGAGCGTGGGAAAGACCAGGGAGCCACACAGACATGATGGAGTCACTTCCTGGATAAATCTCCGGCTCAAAACGTCAGAGAATAAACATCTGGGCTGATTTTACTCTGACATAAACCAGGAAAACGATGCAAACAAATGAAGACGCACCTTGTTGTAGTTTCCAGACTTGATTCCAACGGGGACTTTACTCTGGAAAACAACCACAGACATAAGTCAGAACCTTGATGATGTTTGTAGGTGTGAGTTTAGGGTTAATAACTGCGTGTGTGGAGGTGGGACTTGCCTCAGGGCAGGACTCCACCTGACAGTCTTTAATGGCACAGTGGCTGTCGTCAGGCCAGAAGGGACACGGGCGCTTCAGGTTCACCTACAACACACGGCTGATTAATACCACACAGCGCCATCTACTGCACAGGAGAATAATACAGTCAGAGTCACCTACAACACACGGCTGATTAATACCACACAGCGCCATCTACTGCTCAGGAGAATAATACAGTCAGTCACCTACAACACACCCCTGATTAATACCACACAGCGCCATCTACTGCACAGGAGAATAATACAGTCAGAGTCACCTACAGCACACGGCTGATTAATACCACACAGCGCCATCTACTGCACAGGAGAATAATACAGTCAGAGTCACCTATAACACACGGCTGATTAATACCACACAGCGCCATCTACTGCACAGGAGAATAATACAGTCAGAGTCACCTACAACACACCACTGATTAATACCACACAGCGCCATCTACTGCACAGGAGAATAATACAGTCAGAGTCACCTACAACACACGGCTGATTAATACCACACAGCGCCATCTACTGCACAGGAGAATAATACAGTCAGAGTCACCTACAGCAGAATACTTTTCATACACTAACAGCCCAAATAAAGATCAGTTTCATTTTGGAAACCTCTTTCAAAATGCCCTCTTCTCCACTGCGTCACACAGGCTCAGGGCACAGAATGCTTTTGGCCTGAGATCCTACTGTGAGGCGGGAGAAGAGGTGGGCAATATGTCGTCTACAACAGTGGTTCACAAAGTATAATCTGTGCAAACTATAAAAAAAAAAAAGTTAACTGTTTAAACTCACTCGTTAAAAAAAATTAAAAAAAACTATTTATCGTTTTACGTAGTAGTTATGGTGCCGGAGCCAATATTGTTTTGGATTAGTTTTTGTGCAGCACTTTGGAAACGTTCTTGTAGTTTAAATGTGTTGTTTAAAGTGGATTAGCTTGGTTTTCAGGTGAACGATGAGTCAGGGCCTGGCTTATTTTTTATTTACTTAAAGATTTTTTAGGTTAAAAAAAAAGTTGATATGAGTATTTGACCTTTCAGTGACCCAGCCGATGCTTGGGTGGTTAGCATAGCACCTTTACTCACCATGTCGTTTTTTTAGGTTTTCTCCGCTGATTGAACCGTATCCATGGTTACGTATACATTCCACTCCAAAAACCGACCAGAAACTAAAAGACCTGAAGTAGAATGTATCGCCACCGGGAGGGAAAGTAAAGGCGCTAAACTAACCACCGGGTCACTGAAAGGTCAAATACTCACCAATAGCAACTTTATTATTTTGTACACCTTTAACCTTCTTAACGGGATATTTCAGGATTTTCAACATAGCGCCTCATTTGTGTTGTTGATTACAGTCTATAGGTCAGAGAAACGCCTCATTTGAAAGCTAAGACCTACAAAACTGATCTAAGAATTTTTTTTTTTGCGTTGTCGTCACTCTTTCATTGTAAATTTGGGGCTTTTTTGTCACGTTTTTGTCGCCTGTTTTGATGCTTTTTTCGAGGGTTTTTTGCTGCGTTTTCATCCTCATTTCTTGTCTCGTTTTTGTTGCTTTTTTTCCCCAAGAGGCTTTTAGATTTGGGTAAAGCCAAACTGGAGAAAATGTGCTCGGTTAAGGCGGGAGTTAAAAGGTTAGCCTTTATTCACCAGGAGAACCTCATTTAGTTTATAAACCTCTTTTAAAGAGTGTCTCATATCGGGTTTGCTGTTTGGAAGATTTACACATTTACAATATGGAGTTCATCTCCAAGGTTCATCTCCACGGTTAAGTAATGAGTCCCTTTTTTGTTTGTTTGTTTGTTTGTTTGCAGAATCAAATGACTGATCCTGTTGTGATTGAGGGAGTGCTAACCTCTGTGCCTCTCTGTCGGACAGGTTTGTGACTGTACCAAAGCGTCAGAGCTACGTAAACGTTCAGGAATGTGGAGAAACAGGACTACACCGTTTTACTCAATCACTGCTCTACAGGAACAGACTGACCTGCTCCTGTTGGTAACACCCAGCCCTGATAAATCCAGCCCTGCTCAGAGACAGGCCTGGTTTAAAAGCAGAAACGTCCACTTCCCGTTTCGGAAACAGGAAGTGGACGTTTCACTTCCTCTGCCCGAGTTTAGAACGTTTTCACACTTTAAACCCGGTCAAAGGTAACGAGCCAGCAGGGGGCAGTGTGTCCGATGTTTGATGGAAACATGGAGCGTCTAAAGTGCAGATGTTGTTAAAGTTTAGTCTCTTTGTCTGCACATGCGCCCTGTGTTTATTTCTATATGTATCATAAACATCATGAAGAGAGTCTGGGCTGATTTTTACTCTGACAGAGTTGAAGTCAGTTCTTACCCTGTAGTATCTGAAGTAGTCCCTGGTTCTTACCCTGTAGTATCTGAAGTAGTCTGTGGTTCTTACCCTGTAGTATCTGAAGTAGTCCGTGGTTCTGACCCTGTAGTATCTGAAGTAGTCTGTGGTTCTTACCCTGTAGTATCTGAAGTAGTCTGTGGTTCTTACCCTGTAGTATCTGAAGTAGTCTGTGGTTCTTACCCTGTAGTATCTGAAGTAGTCCGTGGTTCTGACCCTGTAGTATCTGAAGTAGTCTGTGGTTCTTACCCTGTAGTATCTGAAGTAGTCTGTGGTTCCTACCCTGTAGTATCTGAAGTAGTCCCTGGTTCTTACCCTGTAGTATCTGAAGTAGTCTGTGGTTCTTACCCTGTAGTATCTGAAGTAGTCTGTGGTTCTTACCCTGTAGTATCTGAAGTAGTCTGTGGTTCTGACCCTGTAGTATCTGAAGTAGTCTGTGGTTCTTACCCTGTAGTATCTGAAGTAGTCTGTGGTTCTTACCCTGTAGTATCTGAAGTAGTCCCTGGTTCCTACCCTGTAGTATCTGAAGTAGTCCGTGGTTCTTACCCTGTAGTATCTGAAGTAGTCCGTGGTTCTTACCCTGTAGTATCTGAAGTAGTCCCTGGTTCTTACCCTGTAGTATCTGAAGTAGTCCGTGGTTATTACCCTGTAGTATCTGAAGTAGTCCGTGGTTCTTACCCTGTAGTATCTGAAGTAGTCCCTGGTTCTTACCCTGTAGTATCTGAAGTAGTCTGTGGTTCTTACCCTGTAGTATCTGAAGTAGTCCCTGGTTCTTACCCTGTAGTATCTGAAGTAGTCTGTGGTTCTTACCCTGTAGTATCTGAAGTAGTCCCTGGTTCTTACCCTGTAGTATCTGAAGTAGTCTGTGGTTCTTACCCTGAAGTATCTGAAGTAGTCCCTCTCCGTGAGCTTCTTGATTTTGGGGTAGATTTTGAAGTTGTTGAAGACGTCGATGCTCTCCACGTCACAGAAGCAGTCGTCCAGTTCTCCGGTCAACTGCAATCACCAAAACAAAAACAGACAAACCCATGATGAACAACAACAATCCTCCGAGGGCAGGGAGGAGGGCGGGGTTTTTAATTGTAACCCGTTTACAAAAGGTATAACGTCAAATGAACACAACCCATTATAAACTACAGGTTGTTGTGACGTCATGTGCACGCACCTACCAGCTGTAACTACGGCTGGATCAGGAACACAAAGAGCTTTGATACTTAACCCCTTAACCCCCGGCCAAAAGAATTCCTGTTTAACCCCTTAACCCCCGGCCGCATCGGAATCGGTTGTACCGGGGGTTAAGGGGTTATTAAACCTTCACATCTTTAATAAACATTTTCCATTCAAGGTAAGGAAAGAAAATAAGTTGACTTTTTTTGTGCCGTTTTGTCCAACATTGTGTTAAAAATCTTTCTTAATACAGGTTGATTTGGCAAATGAGGCGTTGCACTAAACTACAGGCTGTAACCTTTTAGATTTGGGTAAAGCTGAACTGAAGAAAAAGCGCTTAATCGAGCCCTTTTACTCCAGCGCTTAAATCGAGGTTAAGTTTATTCGAGACAATTATCTTAAATATTTGTAGAGCTATTTTTTATTTCTTCAAAAGTCTCCCAAAGTTCAACAGGTGTAATCCCTCAAAAATAGGTATACTGTGTTTTGTCGATGTATTTTTGTAGTTTATTCAAAACAATAAACTGCAACAACACAATCTTGCAATCTTATTTCTTGCAAAAGTTATGATCTCCCAGAAGATGCATATGAACGAGCGCCAGCAGCTGTCGACACGAGACACGACTCCTTTCTCTTTGCCTTTAGATTTTGGAATAAAGAATCATTTATGTAAAACTTTATCATCAGGAACAAAAATATCCTCATGAATAGTATTGAATTGCGTCCTTCCTTTTCCATTTATAACTATAGAATTTAAAAACTTGCTGATGGATTCCTGTTGAGCCAAAAGAGGATTATTTAGCCCACTTAAACCAAAAAGGCTGTATTTTTCATGACGCGTCACAGTTGGAGCAGATGGAGCCACTCACCTTTGTCCACGGCGTTTCTCCCGTCAGCATCAGCGCGAAAGGCATCAACGCCACGACAACAGCTGCCCGCCACATATCAGCCCCGAAATTAACACAACTTTACGCTTTCCAGATCAGGTTTGGGAAAGATTATGCATTTTAGATAAACTGATTTTTTTTGTCCGAGCCAATCAATAATTTTGCTGATTTTTGGTCCTAGAATTCCATGTGGTTCAGCCCTAAATGTATCTCTAATTAAGTCCTAGTTTAGTCCAAATTATGTTAAAGTTTAGTCATTGTTTTATCCGGTTATAATTCCTATTTCATCCTGGTCTTAACCTTGTTTCTCCAGCACTAACTTAGCCATTGTTTCCCCCAAAATAAACTACAATTTCTTCCTGAATTTGTAGCTACTGCTGTCCTTGTAGTAGTTGTGATATTTGAGCCCGTCTTCCATATGCTCCAGCTGCAGTCTCTCAAACCCCGCCCCCCAGACGCTCCGCCAATCGCGCTGTAGTTTTCTGACAGTGACAACGCACGGGCGACGGCGGGTTAAAGCACTACATCCCCCACAATGCACCCGCGCCGCCGCAGCCAATCACGTTACACCACGCTTATTTACACTTTTAAACCCATTTTCTGCTAAAAACACTTCCAGGAACGCAGCCGAGCGAATGTGTACGTGTGCACAGGGACGCCGCCGCGTAAAAGTGCTGACTCTGTTGGTTTTACGGATGAAAGCTAAACATTTCACGGTTAATTTATCTTATTAAAAGAGAGTTTCCCGTGGGACTAGCTAACGTCTGGCATTTCGTCCGTGTCAAATACCACTGCCACCTTGAAAAACTGTTTATAAACGGAATAAAACTAACTCGAACTTACTCCTAATACTTATGTCGTCATTTTAGGTTTATTTCTGGATCCGACGGGAAGAACAGGTCATTAAACTGATGTGATAACATACTCATGAACCACACAACGTCTGTATGTTGTATATTTTAACCATATTCCTGTTCCTAATCTTTACCTTATCCACTTTAACAATAAAAGCTATATTTATTATCACGATCAGCATTTAGATACAACTAAAATCACCAAAGAATTGCATTAAACCACCTGCTAACCGTCCCAGCTCGGACGAAATGCCAAACACGTATGGAGTCACTCATTTCCTGTTTTCGTAAACCAATTTCAGGCAAATATTACAATAATTCGGCTAATTTTTTTTGGTTTATATTCACAAGGAAATGACGTGTGATTGTTTTATGGTTGTTTTTTGCCGTTTTGTTTGAGATTATTCGGCAAATTCAGAAATACGTGCAGTTTTTTAACGTTAACGTCTCGGAAGGTTCTGGAAAGGTTACCCTGGCAACGGCGACGGCGGCAACGGCCCGCGGAATGATAGAGATACTGCGTTTAAACGTGTTAAAAACGAGTTAAAATGAGCTAAAAACGCGGTGCTTGAAGGTGCTCACATGGCAGAAGCAGCTCTGGTCGTCGCTGGTTCGCTGCCCGCTGTGCTGGGTCTGCGGTTTGTTGTCGTTATTGCTCTGGAACCAGCCCCAGCCGCAGCTCCCGATCAGCCAGGACACGAGCAGCACGGCGGTCGCCCGGAGAGTCGCCTTCCACCACCACGACATCATCCTCCAGCGGGGTCAGCGGCCACCACAGCCCGGGGAGGAGGCTCTGAGCGCGGCCACGGGGGGAGGTCAGTCCCGTGGGGGAGACCCGGGGGGGGGGGGGGGGGGGAGGCGCGGACAGTCCGAGAGAGGCGGTGTTATTACAGACGCGAGTGGTCAGCGGCGAAACGGCCCCCGAGAGGCGAGGAGCACGGCCCGAGAACAGGCGACATTCCGGGGGAAGTTTGGAGCAGCGGTCGCGGTGGAGAGGAGGCTCCGGTCTGGGCTTCTTCAGCTGGAGCGGAGACGGCGGAGGAGAGGAGCACTGCCACCGTATGGTTATAGTAAGAATTCACCGGGCAAATACAGGAGAGAAGCGTGTGATATGGCCACGAAACTGGGAGTAACTTCAATTAAAACGGCTAAATCATGACGAGAACGAATCTGCTGTGAAACGTAGCATGAGCTAGCAAGCTACATGTTAAAATAGTAAATTAGCAAACTATAATCACGATTGATTTAATAATTGTATTTTTGGACGTTAGCTTCCTGCTTCTATCGCGATATGCACGTCACATGAGAATACGGAGTGCGTCGATGCTAGCGAAATGTAGAAATATATTTTTAAAGACTTGCTGACTTGAAATTATTACATATTTTGGGTTCAGTGGTATAGTACGCGCTTTAACCTCTTAACCCTCGCTTTAAAGGTGCATTATGCAACTTTTTATGTGGAAAGAAAAGTTAGTATTTGTTAGTATTTAACCCTGTAGTGACCCAGCAGCTGGTCAGCATGGCGCCTTTACTTTCCGTCACAGTGGTTTCTACAACGCTCCAGGATCCATTGTTTGGAAGGTTTTCACTGCTGACGGAGCCTCTCACCAGAAAACCTACAAAACAACTGATCCTGGAGCGAAGGTAAAATATAAAATAAGGCTTCATGATTTGAAGTGTAAGTTTCAGCTTTATATCAGATGGTTTGGACCCCAGTTTTGAAACCATATGTTTCATAATATTTTAGTTTCAGATTGAAACAGTTACAAAACGGCCTACAATGTATGTAAATGATCAAATGTGTAATTTTGTCTTGCTAAAATTACACAATAACCATTAAAGCAAAAAGTGTGTAACTTTACCTCACTCTCCCCTATCTGCTTTTTCAACAGCAAACGGTATAAAAGTGTAATTTATTACGAAGAATAAAACAGTTACTGTCGACAGGTCTGAGATTAATTCATTTATTTTATTTTCTGTAACAACAACTGCTCCTCTGAGAGTTTATTATTTCTGTCCCAGAAGGAGCGAAAGAGGGAGATGGACTAAATATAAAGGAAACACACGGGACAGAAGTCGACTCCAGACCAGGTGTGTTTATGACGAGGAAACAACTTTATAATATTATAAGAGAGAGAATAAAGTCGATTATTCATGTAGAACCTCTTGGGCAGAAGCGTTTTTATTTCACTCTGTAATAACTATAACATGAGGGTAAACATGGACCAGTGCTTTAAGGAGTTTATTGAGACTTTAGTGAATCCGAATGTGATTAACCTCTTTGACAGCTCTACTTTTTATACTTATTATACCATTAGCTTTTTTGACCTGTATTTGAACTTAAAGAGTAAAATAGATAAAAGAGAGTCTCCAAATAGAAAAAGCTGACTCGTATTTAGCTGAATTAAGTCTTATGATTCATCCCTGATTTTATGGAGCTGTTTGTTGTGAGTTGATGCCTGTCACACCTCGGCACTTCCTGGTTTAGAACTGGCCCCGCCTCCTCTCTGAGTCACATGTCTCTAAAGAACAGGAAGTTGCATTTACTCGAGCCTGTTTCCTCCGTCTGCGCCTCAGTCTCTGGTAAGAACTCTTCTACAGGTCTTTGTATAAACTGTTTAAACTTGTTTCTCTGGACTTCACTGAAGCCAAACAGTTTCTGAGTCTGTTCCTCTGTAGCACACGGCCCTGTAGCTCTGCAACAGTCAGAGGAACTCTTTTATTCCAGGAGGAGGTTTAGTTACTGATTACACTCGGGCTGTTTGTGTGAGAGTCAAACTTACTCCACTTTGTTTGGAATAAGAGAAAATAAAACAGATGTTGAGAGCAGCAGAAACATCTGCAGAGAAGTGTCTCAATAATGTCCAAGTCAGTTTCAAAGCTGCAGACAAACGAATCCTCCAGATGTAAGTCGTCCGGACTAAACCTTTAACTGTTTAGGGGTCAGTGACACTGAGGTTTATTGGTCCTGAAGCCCCAGCAGCTCCAGTTATGAAGAACAAAGCTCCAGATGCTTCAGAAACATTTGTGTGACTTTAGTGAAGCCCAAATATTACAGGTTTAAAGAGTTAAAATGTCATTCAGTCTAATGTGTAATTACAATGTAATAAGGACCAAGTGTCCAGTACCTGTAGGAGCTTTGTATTGTGTTGTTATTGTGTGTGTTGTTATTGTGTGTGTGTTGTTATTGTGTGTGTGTGTTGTTGTTGTGTGTGTGTTGTTGTGTGTATTATGTTGTTGTTATTGTGTGTGTGTGTTGTTGTTGTTGTTGTGTGTATTGTGTTGTTCTTGTGTGTGTGTGTTGTTGTTGTGTGTATTGTGTTGTTATTGTGTGTGTGTGTTGTTGTTGTGCGTGTTGTTGTGAGGCACATTGAGTTGTCTTGTAAATGAAACGTGTCGTACAAATACATTTGTTTTAAAAAGTGTGATTTCTTTCTGCCAATAAACGACTGTTCTGGATGAAGCCAAGTTCAAAGTAACAGATAAACCTAAATTAAAATACTTTTGTTTTCAAATGAAAGAGACTTTTGTTTCGGGACAGAGCAGGTGGTTTTCAGAGAATTACAACATGTTCTGCGGGACGGCGACGATTATTGGAAATGAGCAGAAATCCTGGCAGGCAAAGAGTTAAGTATTTTCTACAGGAAATACTTTTTCACTGAAGTAATTATGTGACTGAGCTTGACTTGTATTGGAGTAATATTTGAGCAGTACTATCTGAATGGAACCGAGTACTTGGACCAGCTCTGTCATGTATCTGCTGTCCAGCGTTTTCAAGATGGCGACCTGTGACCCTGAGAGCGACACAGGAGTCCCTCAGGGGGGTGTTCTGTCCCCTCTGCTGTCCAGCGTTTTCAAGATGGCGACCTGTGACCCTGAGAGCGACACAAACCTCAGTGAGGAGCAGCAGTAGGACCATGTCTGAGATCCACTCTCACTCGTCCAGCACTGGCTTCATATATATATATATATATATATATATATATTTTTTTTTTTTGCTGAAATATAAACAAATTTTTTTTTTTATTTTTTTTTTCACAAATTATCTCGGGGTAATGACATAAATTGGTAGACACAGGAAAAGTTTTTTTTTTTTTTAATATTGCATCAAAAAATATATAATATACAAAGTTTCCAACCCCCATTTCTTTTGTCTGATGTCACTTCCAGGGTTTTGCAAATTCGACTTGGAAACTGACCAGATAGTCCAAGTTATCCTCAGAATTTTGTGTATATATATATATATATATATATATATATATATATATATAATGAGCACTTCTGCATATGTCACTTCCTGTCAGCAGTTTTGTGAAGAAGATGTGTTGCACTGCATGAGGCAAATGGTGGTCACACCAGATACTGACTGGTTCTGAGTCCCCAGACCCCCAATAAAGCAAAAAACTGCACATTTCAGGGTGGCCTTTTATTGTGGGCAGTATAAGGTACACCTGTGCACTAGTCATGATGTCGGATCGGCATCTTGATGTGGCACACCTGTGAGGTGGGATGGATCATCTCAGCAGAGCAGAAGGTCTCACTATCACACATTTGGACTGATTTGTGAACAATGTTTGAGAGAAATGGTAATATTGTGGATCTGGAATGAACTTTAGATCTTTAAGTCCATCTCATGGAAAATGGAGCAGAAACAAAGGGGTTGTGTTTATATTTTTGTTGAGTGTATATATGTTGGTCTGAAGATATACTAAAGATAGAACCCAAATTGATCAAATAATTGTATTTTATGCCTGAAATATTAGAGATTCTAAATGGGGCCATAAATAAGTGCAGGTGTGTAACTCGTCCCAAATGTTTTTCAGAAATGGCGTCTTCGACTCAGAGCAGCTCTGAGGAGCAGTTCCTGTGCTCCATCTGTCTGGAGGTGTTCTCTGAGCCCGTCTCCACTCCATGTGGACACAACTTCTGCAAACGCTGCATCTCTCAGACCTGGGACACTAGTGAGAGCTGCTTCTGTCCCCTGTGTAAAGAGGTCTTCTCCATCAGACCACAGCTCAAGAAGAACACCTTTATCTGTGAGATGGTCTCTCAGTGGAAACTAGAAGAAGAACGTCGGTCAAAGCCAATGTCCAAACCTGTAGAAGTCCAGTGTGACGTCTGCTCTGAGCCCAAACTGAAGGCAGTGAAGTCCTGCCTGGTCTGTCTGTCCTCGTTCTGTGAGAGCCACCTCCAGCCTCATCTGAGCGCGCCCAGACTGAAGAGACACCAGCTGATGGAGCCTGTGGACGACCTGGAGGACAGGATGTGTCCCACACATGTCCGGCCGCTCGAGCTCTACTGCAGCTCTGATCAGAAGACCATCTGCATGATGTGTTCTGTCCTGGAGCACAAGAACCACACGTTGGTTCCTCTGAAGGAGGCGTTTGAGCAGGAGAAGGTCTCTCTGCAGCAGACTGTGGCTGAGAACCAGCGTCTGGTGGAGCAGAGGAGGCTGAAGGTCCAGGAGATCACAGCTGCCCTGGAGCTCAGTGAGAGAGAGGCTCAGAGAGAGACACAGCAGATGGTGAAGGTCTTCAGTGACATCATGGAGTCTGTGCAGAGATGTTTGGACCATCACACCAAAGTCATGGAACAAAGTCTTTCTAAACATAAGGAGCGCGCTCAGGCCTTGATCCAACAGCTGCAGCAGGAGATGTGTGAGCTGGAGAAGAGCAGCACTGAGGCCCAGCAGCTCTCACTCTCTACAGACCCCCTCCACTTTCTACAGCGCTGCCCTGCACTGCCCCCTGCTGGCCTGAAGGACTGGAGCAGCGTGAGCTTTAAGCCACAGACGTGTGAGGGCAGCGTGGCCCGAGCTCTGTCTGAGCTGGAGACAAGTCTCTCACAGAAGTTCAACAAAATCTTTACACAACTTCCTCCAAAGGACCAACTGAGGAGAGTTCAGCAGTTTGCTGTGGACGTCACTCTGGACCCAGACTCTGCTAATCGTAATCTGGCTCTGTCTAAAGATCTCAAACAGGTTCATGACACTGATTTGAGGAAGAAGTTCCCAGACTATACCCAGAGGTTTACTAGAGGTATTATAGTTTTAGGAAAACAGAGTTTCTCTTCAGGAAGGTTCTACTTTGAGGTTCAGGTCAAAGGGAAAACTGGGTGGGCTTTAGGAGTCGCCCGAGAGTCCGTCAACAGGACGGATTCTGGACCATTGGGTTGAGAGACGGAGAATATGAAGCTCTTAAAGACCCTATTGCCCCCCTGTCTCCACAGAGGCCTCCTCAGAAGGTCGGGGTGTTTGTGGACTATGGAGCAGGTCTGGTCTCCTTTTATGACGTAGATTCTGCAGATCTCCTCTTCTCCTTCACTGGCTGCTGCTTCAGGGAGAAACTCTTTCCATTATTCAATCCCTGCACCAATGAAGGAGGAACAAACTCAGCTCCTCTGATCATCTCAGCTGTGGAGACAAAGTAATCGACACCAACAGTTTGTGAAGGTCTTAAATATTTTAAGAAATGATCCTAAATGTTTTTAATCTAGCTCTAAACTGTCCTTTTCTCTGGAGTCATCTGCATATTCAGTCTGTCTCCTTCTGTTCCACCTGATGATGTCACGAGGTGGAGCTCCTCTGTGGTGTTAAAGTCCACGCAGCTTCACCGAACTCTTCCTGAAGACTGTGTCCAAACTGCTGGTGTTTCTGAGTCACCACAGCGATTGTTTTGAGCCTCATTTTGTTGCTTTATTTTGTACATTTGCTTTTTCAGTTTCAAATATGAAATACTTAAACAGAGTTGGACAAAGACGTGAGAAACATCTGTAATGCAGGTGTTTTGAGTCAGACCATCAGGATCTTCTCTGTACATGACGTTAACCATGGTGTTTCTGGACCTTCGAGAGCGACTCGCGTTATATTCTCTGCTTTTGCTGAAGATGTTTTGGGATTTCTCAGTCTTTATATAAACCAGTTATTAAAGCGACGATCTGTAAATGTAAACGATCAATAAACTCTTCAAAACACGAGGTTGATGGAAAACTTTGAGTCTTTCTGACCCAACGCTGAGATGTGGTGATATTGAGAGATGACAGTTTCCCGCTTAAATCAATGCAGGAAAGTCAGCCCAGTAAAAATAGTCCCTTTATTATGTGGATTAGACGAAATGTAACGCTTTAAAGTCAACATTAGACAAAAATGTGGAATTAAAGTTAAGGTTCACGTGCAATAAATACGAACATGAATAACGAGATGAAATTAAAACTATAACACTGGGTAACAAAAAAATATGTTTTGAAAATAGTCCAGGGTTTTCCAGCTGAATTAGACTCATGTTGATGCTCTGAGTCCGAAAATGACATTGGTTTTGCTCAATCAGGTCAGGATGTTTTGCTACAGAAATGCTTTAAAAATCGATTTTGCGTCAAAAACAAATTTCTGCGGATCATCAGCTGAGAAACCCTGGACGTTTTTTCCGTTTTCCTCAAGAAATAAAAGTCAACGTATCCAAAGTCATTCAGTTTTTATTTACTCCATCAAATTTGATAATTCATAATAACGTAGTCGTACGTAATCCGTGACACTATGGCTGGATCTCAAAAGGTTGACCTGATGGAGCAAAATGCACGTGATGTTCGGACTCAGAACACCAACATTAGTCTGAATCAGTTGAGAAACCCCTGACCATGTTTTGGCTGTCACCTTGTGTTATAGACGAGACTCTGACTTTGTATCTTTCACCCATTTCCCGTCCTGTAGACTCACTGAGCTCGGTGAGGCACCAACACTTCTACAGGATCCGCCCCAGTAGCTTGACTTGTCAGTTTGATCGGGGTCACTGAGCTCCGGCTAATCTGCCTGAACAAATACAATCTGTCTGAACCGCAGCAGGTCTGTGAAGAGGAACGGTCCAAGATTCATCCTGATCGTGTGAGCGTCTGATCTGCAGCGACAGGAGACAGTTACTGCTGCAAAAGAAGAATCAGCAGATGTTTCATACAAGGGTTCACTTACTTATTCCATGCATGTTGTGAATGTCTCAGGTCTTTCTGAAAAATATCTTGATAAACTTGTGAATAATTTTTCCATTTCCATTGATGACGTCACGTTGTCCAGGCCCTGATGCTCCTGCTCCAGACTCCACAGTGAGGAGAGGGTTTAGATGTTGGTGCTGATCCATTTGTCCTCCTCACGTGATGTTGTGTGTTCCTCCCAAACTATTCAGCTTTGGGTTAATCAGTCCACGGTATATTTTTCCAGTTGTTCTGCGGAGCATCGAAGAGCTCTTTCAGAAACCAAAGTTGAATAGTTTGGGAGGAACACACAACGTCATGTGAGGAGGACAAATGGATCAGCACCAACATCTAAACCCTCTCCTCACTGTGGAGTCTGGAGCAGGAGCATCAGGGCCTGGACAACGTGACCTCATCAATGGAAAAATAATTCACAAGTTTATCAAGATATTTTTCAGAAAGACCTGAGACATTCACAACATGCATGGAATAAGTAAGTGAACCCCTGTATTAAACATCTGCTGATTCTTCTTTTGCAGCAGTAACTGTCTCCTGTCGCTGCAGATCAGACGCTCACACGATCAGGATGAATCTCGGACCGTTCCTCTTCACAGACCTGCTGCGGTTCAGCCAGAGTCCTGGGTTCACTTACTTTTTCCTCCCTGTCCTGTGAATGTTTACATGTTACGGCCAAAACAAACATGACAAAATGTAAATGTTTGGGTGGTGTTAGTTTAAGCAGACGCGGTTTATTCATGATTCATGATTTTGATGAAGATCAGACACATTTTATTTTATGTCGATGAGAAATTAGTCAAACTAAATCGTCTATGCATATTTAAAGTAGAAAGTCTGATATTTATCTTTTAAATGGAGTAAAAGGAAAAGTTCTCTTTCCATGTTTATTTGAAGGCCTGAGTTTATTCAGTCCACAGTGATCACACACTTTCACACATTAGGACACGGAGGAGAGCGCCCTCTAGTGTTTCAGATCCTGCACATTCAGGAAAGAGAAGCTCCTGCGGTCGATTACGACAGAAATATGAGGAAAATGTTTTCATAGAAAAATATAAAATGTTATAAAATTGGCAAAAATTGGTCTAAACAGGTTTGAAGCCGCCCTCGGCGCCGTCACCACGACGCGCTTATGTTTCTACAGATGCATTATGGGAATTCAACAGTTCCAGCCCAGCAAAATGGAGGAGCTGAGGGCAGCTTTAATGCAGTCAGTGATGTCACTTCCTGGTGAAGCGTGGGTCAGTGATGTCACTTCCTGGTGAAGCGTGGGTCAGTGATGTCACTTCCTGGTGAAGCGTGGGTCAGTGATGTCCCTTCCTGGTGAAGCTGGGTCAGTGATGTCACTTCCTGGTGAAGCAGGAGGTCAGTGATGTCACTTCCTGGTGAAGCGTGGGTCAGTGATGTCACTTCCTGGTGAAGCGGGAGGCCTCTCGCTGCAGTCAGTGATGTCACTTCCTGGTGAAGCGTGGGTCAGTGATGTCACTTCCTGGTGAAGCGGGAGGTCAGTGATGTCACTTCCTGGTGAAGCTGGGTCAGTGATGTCACTTCCTGGTGAAGCGGGAGGTCAGTGATGTCACTTCCTGGTGAAGCTGGGTCAGTGATGTCACTTCCTGGTGAAGCTGGGTCAGTGATGTCACTTCCTGGTGAAGCTGGGTCAGTGATGTCACTTCCTGGTGAAGCGGGAGGCCTCTCGCTGCAGTCAGTGATGTCACTTCCTGGTGAAGCTGGGTCAGTGATGTCACTTCCTGGTGAAGCGTGGGTCAGTGATGTCACTTCCTGGTGAAGCGGGAGGTCAGTGATGTCACTTCCTGGTGAAGCTGGGTCAGTGATGTCACTTCCTGGTGAAGCGTGGGTCAGTGATGTCACTTCCTGGTGAAGCTGGGTCAGTGATGTCACTTCCTGGTGAAGCGGGAGGTCAGTGATGTCACTTCCTGGTGAAGCGTGGGTCAGTGATGTCACTTCCTGGTGGAGCTGGGTCAGTGATGTCACTTCCTGGTGAAGCAGGAGGTCAGTGATGTCACTTCCTGGTGAAGCTGGGTCAGTGATGTCACTTCCTGGTGAAGCGTGGGTCAGTGATGTCACTTCCTGGTGGAGCTGGGTCAGTGATGTCACTTCCTGGTGAAGCGGGAGGCCTCTCGCTGCAGCTGGCTCAGGTCCTCAGATTCGCTGGAGCTCCGCTGAGCGGGCGGTTCATAGTCGGACTCTGAGTCGATGAAGCTGCTCTCGTACTCGTCGTCCTCTTCGTCCTCGTCAGCGCGGCGTTTCGGGGCGCGGGTTCTACGAGCTGCAGAGGAAACGCACACGTTAGGCCTGAACCGGAGACACAGCCTTTAAAGAGCCAGACCTGGTCTCTGTGAGTGTCGGAACTCCTTCCGATGCAGAGGGTTCTTCCTGAAACGAGTCAAAGAATCAATCACTGAAACGTCGCGGACGAGACGGAAACGGCCTCACCTGTAGCAGTCGGTGCCGTACGGACACTCGGGGCGACCCGAGGCCTCGTCCGAGGCCTCGTCTGAGTCCTCGTCTGGACCGGACTCTTCGTAGTCGCCGTCTCCAGGGTGAGACTGCTCCTGGAAGTGCAGCGGGTTCTTCCTGAGGAGACGAGCACGAAACATCACGGAGAGAAACATCACGGAGCTGAAGGCGGAGCTCACGGAGCCTGAAGGCGGAGCTCACGGAGCTGAAGGCGGAGCTCACGGAGCCTGAAGGCGGAGCTCACGGAGCTGAAGGCGGAGCTCACGGAGCCTGAAGGCGGAGCTCACGGAGCCTGAAGGCGGAGCTCACGGAGCCGCTGCAGAACTATCGGCTCAGAGATCATTTCACACATTCACTTGTAGGCGCTGACTCTATATTATATTATATTATATTATATTATATTATACTATATTAAGGAGCAAAGAAGGAGCTGCTGTTGAAACATAGGCTTTAAAAAGTACTTTTACAGGTTTTGTCATTAATTGTTACTTTGTAATAAAAGTCAAACCTGTAGCAGCCTCTGCCGTAGGGACAGGGGTCTCTCCTGGAGGTCAGTGAAGGAGCCGCCGGGTCTGGACTGACTGCAGATGGAACCTGTTCAAACAGACATTAGAGCTGAGCTACAGGATCATCTACAGGATCGTCTACAGGATCATCTACAGGATCATCTACAGGATCGTCTACAGGATCGTCTACAGGATCATCTACAGGATCATCTACAGGATCGTCTACAGGATCGTCTACAGGATCATCTACAGGATCATCTACAGGATCGTATGGAAACAGCTGTTTGGAACATGAGCAAATATACAATCGAGTTTATGTTTAATGTCCAAGAATGTGGAAAAATGTGAAGGGGGAAACTTCCCGTCTGTCGTCTGTTCAGGGCAGTTCTTTAAGGATCACGAGGCTCAGTGACTCACGGCTGAGGCGTTCGTCTTCCTCCTCTTCTGCGGACGCTGCTCCTCCTCCTCCTCACTCTCCTCCGACACAGGGGGAGGGGCTTTAGGGATCGATGATGTCACGGGGGGAGGGGCTTTAGGGGTCGATAATGTCACGGGGGGAGGGGCTTTAGGGGTTGATGATGTCACATGGGGAGGGGCTTTAGGGGTCGATGATGTCACAGCGGGAGGAGCTTTAGGGGCCGATGATGTCACAGCGGGAGGGGCTTTAGGGGCCGAAGATGTCACAGGGGGAGGGGCTCTCCGGGAGGGCGTGGTCTGTTTACGGCCTGATGACGTCGCCTTCTCTCTCTTCGTGGCTAAAACAGAAAACATCAGCGTTTAGGTTACGTTCTTCTGACTGACTCTTCTCTCCCTCCTGAACTACGTCCCGGCTCAGGCCACATGGGAATCTGGTTGAGCAGGAGGAACGGAATGGCGGGTTCTGGATGCATGTGCAAAGTCTCTCTCGTCAGAACACTTCCCGTGGCAGAAGAGGAAAAAGTCCTCCGTGAACATGAACGCCGGCGCTGGGATGAAGATTTTGGACCTGGTTTAGTTTTGGAATAAACTAGTTATTAGTGAAATCTGTAAAAAACAACCAAAGGAAATGCCCATATTTGGATTACAGCGGCACCTGGGTCGCAGCCTTTCCTGCTACACGTGGATACCAAACATGCATTGGGGAAGGTTACCTCCGGGGCTGTAGCTGCTGCTGGAGGCCGGAGCCGCTGACATCATCCAGGCCGGGAGCACTCGGGGCCGGATCGGGGTCTGGACCTGGTCTGGACTCGGGTCTGGACTCAGGACTCGACACTGAGGCTGAAAATAAATCACTTCCTGTTGCTTAAAAATGTTATTCTCTCGTAGTGAACGATTATAATCATTTTAAACGTAAACCTTTCTGGGAGTTTCCTCCTCGGCCTGTGGTTGGAGGGTTTTCCGAGAGGGCGGGGTCCGCGTCTGCTCTGGACCAATGGGAGCCGAGATCTCTGGTCCTGGCTCCTCCTCCTCAAACGTCTGGCTGTTCCTGAAGACGAGACGAGGATTTCGCTGAAGCAGAAAGAGCTAATGTTTGTGTCGGGTAAATAATGTTCCACAAACAAAGATGGAGATGTTCCTCATGCTTAAGGCGGGACGCTGCAGGGGAACCGGGAAGATGCTATTTAAGCGACTAAATGTAAATAATGGACAGAGCCAGGGTTCTCCAGCACGTGTGGGTTCATCTGCTGTTCTAATTCTTCTAGATGCTTTTGCATCAGTCCTGGACACAGACTCTACAGGAGGAGTGAGGGCGTCTCCGGCCGGGCTGCTCATTATTACCGGACATTAAATTATTGAATGAATTATCAACAAGAATAAACCTACATTTAACCACAGATGGTTCACTAGATTCACGATTCAGTTCAGGATTTCACGCAGAACCAATTGGACGTTCTCAGAAGAACTCGTGCTGCAAACTCGATAAATAATTAAACATAATCATCTTTGTATTAAGAATTGAACTCCTGTCAGGAAATAAATGCTGTTGCTCTGACACTCGGGTATTTTCTGCCACAGAAATATAACACAAGTCAGTCTCTTTTTACTTGCAGGGGGAGCAAGAAATGGACTCCAGGCGGCTCCTGTAGACCCAAAGTGAGATGATCCAACAGATGCAGATGATCACAGCTCTTCAACAGGACGTGGTCATTACAACCGCCAAACCTGCACACGATCGAGCTAAAGGATAACCTCATGTACAGAATGAACGACCCCCCCTCTGGCTCAGCCGATCAGGCCTTTGACGACGTGACTGCCCCCTACTGGAGTGAAGCTGGCCATGGCGAGATGTTTGGAGATAAACCATTAAATCTTAGTTTGGAAGCTCTGCGGGACAAGGAAACCTTTATATCCAGGGCAGAGTGTTTTGCTACGCTGTAACTATGAGCGAGACAATATATCGATTTTCTGATATATCACGATATTTTACGGCACGATACGATACCGACTTTTTATTGCGATATCGATACTTTTGATGATGTCATGCATGTTAATGAGGCAGCAGGGCTCCACCGTTTTCACAGTCAATAGAGGCCAATAATGATCAAGATTCAGTCAGACCAGCAGGGGGCAGCACTACAGTTTTAAGCACTTGGACCAAACACTGTCACACAAATGACTTTTAATGATAGTTTTTTTATAATTATAAAGCAGATACATTCGGGGTTGATTTATTACTTTTTAAACAGGACTGTGGTTTCTTGTTTATTTAAATGTAAATAAGTCGCTGACAGATCTATGACCCCGTGTGTAAGTCGGGGATCATTTATTAAAGTGTTACAAAACACATGAAAACAAATGTAAATGAATAATATGTTAAAATAAAGGTTAAAAGTAGCTTGTTATTTTTTAAATCGTGATGTATCGTTGGTTATTTTTGTGCAGTATATCGATTATCGCAGTATCGGCGTATCGTGAGATGATCGGTATCGTGAGATGATCGGTATCGTGAGATGATCGGTATCGTGAGATGATCGGTATCGTGAGCCATGTATCGCGTATCGAATCGTGAGGTCCCAGAGGTTCCCACTCGTAGCTGTAACTTTGCTCAAACAGAAGTACGTTTCTCATTTAGCTCCAAAGTCATTGAGGATTGAAATAAACAAAGTCCATGCGTCAAACACGACCTTCGGACCGATTCAATGTTTTAATCGATATCGGGCAATTCAAAGGAAAATCAAACACCAGCGATTAATTAAATTCAGCCCTAATTAAAAAAGAACTCTGACGAGAGAAAGACACAAGCGCCGCTCCAAACCCCAACACTGCTCACCGGGAACATCAGGATGACCCTCGCGCCTCAGGAGCAAAATGAATGCAGTGGAATATTACTCTATTACGGGTTTATCGAATCATATAATCACATTCATTGGCTCTTAAATGGTTTTATGAACGTAAATGCTCCTGTAGCCGAGAAAACAGAGATGGCGCTTTGAACAGCCGTAAAGAGGAAATCTCTCTTTTTGATGGAAATGAACTTTTTTCTAATATTTAGGCGTTTTGTTCCGACTCTGTTTCAATATCGTACGAAGCATTTTTTTCCTTTTTTCTCCAGACTTTTTCTTATTGGCCTTTTATCACTAAATAGCCCCGAGATCATTATTTAAATGTGTCGTTTGTGAGTTTGTTTTTGATGTCGGGCTTTTCACTCAGAATTCAGTTTCTCCGAGGACGACGAACGCTCAGCCTAAACTTAAGAAAGTGTCAGAGATGAACCAAAAAGCTCCACATGAGACGATAAAGATCAGCTGGTTTCAGGAGTCGGGGCTGAAGTCCAGAAGCTCGTCTTGAACACAGATTCTCAGGTGAACAAAGCAATGAAGCAGATGTTACCGTGGAGTTCCCGCCGGATCCTGGTCTCTCTCCGGTTCTTCCTGGTCCAGCTCCTGGCCTTGGTCCGGTCCCTGGTCCAGCCCCTGGTCCAGCCCGTCCTCTGGCTCCTCCCCTCCCGTGAGCCTGTAGCAGAACTGTCCCGGCAGCAGAGACAGCGTGTCCCCCGGCTGAAGCTCCGCCCACTGGTCCCGGGTCAGAGGACGAGGAGCGGCGTCTGGGCCGGACTGGAGGAAGACCGGGTTCACGTGGGTCTGAGGTCAGAGGTCAGAGAGGAGACGTTTAGCGAGTCCGCGAGGAAAGCAGAACGGTCTCGCTGTCGGACACTCACAGATTTGAGGCGCAGTCGGCCATCTTTGTTCTGCAGCAGAGCGTGACGCCTCGACACGCGTTTATCGCTGATCTGGAACGTCAAACGTCCTCAACTCCGGATAACAACTTCATTACATTTACATTTAATCCACAAATACATAAAACGATATAATGTCGATCAATCCCATTATTTTAAGAGAAACTAGATCTATTATTGCCTGACCGATAAATCGAGCCGATATTTGGGTCTTTTACAATATTAGCCATCGGCCGATCTAACGAAATAAAAGGCCGATGTGACAGAGACTTCCTCGGCCTCGCTTTAGCTTTAGCGGTAATGACGTTTGTACAAAGGACGTGTGTGGTTCTCACCCCGAGCAGCGGCCCGCGGCCCAGGACGGTCTCTCCCAGAGGAACAGGGACCGCGGCTCCTCCGGACACGGGCAGCAGCTCCAAGCCCGACATCAGGCTCCGAGGCTGGGGTCGGTCTGAGCGAGAGGCCCCTGGAGAGAGAGAGAACCAGGACTGAACCGGGACTGAACCAGGACTGACCCAGGACTGAACGGGGACTGAACCGGGACTGAACCGGGGCTGAAGCTACAGGTCACTAAAATGTTCAGATATTTTCGTCGACTAAAATACGACTCAATAAAAGAGACTAAAATCTTCCAAACTTCAATGACAGTGTGAAAAGCCTCAGATGATTGAAATCCTCGGCCAAAGGAACCGCTCTGAGCTTTGTTCATGTGGAGAAGCTCCATGAAGCCGAGGAGCTGATTAAATATGATTAGAATAAATATCATTAATGCAAAGTCTGAAAAAGAGTCGACTAGTCAAAATGTTCGTCAAAAGACTGAAACTAAATGATCGTCTCTAAACCCACGCCTGAACCGAGCACTTTTTCTCCAGTTTGGCTTTACCCAAATCCAAAAGCTTACCCTAGCCTATAGGCTGTAAACTCCAGTCAAGAAGCTTTTAGATTTGGGTAAAGCGGAACTGGAGAAAAGGCGCTCGGTTAAGGCGGGGGGTAAGAGGTTAACTCCACTTTGCCTGGACTTGTCGGCGCTTGTTCTGAGTGGATATAGATACAGCATAGAGATCAGTGGCTCCTGCAGAACGCACGCGGAATGACTTTAAATGACTATAAACATGTTAAAATAAATAAAATAAAATAAAAGTACAAACCTTGAATCCAGTCTGTTCCTGACTTTATGAATGGGAGCGAGGAAACAGGCGACAAGTTTGAATTTATAAATAAAACAGCCGTGGAATTCAACTTAACTCTCCTTATCTTTTGTAGTTGAAGATTGAAGTTAAAATTAGGGGATTATTTTCATTAAAACGTCCCAACTCTGCAAAATACGGTTAAAATCGTTCAGAAACATCACGCTGCTGCAGAGCCGTTCAAAACATCCGGATTGGCGGCCACACGGAGCACGCGCAGGATACGCCCAGTTCATTTTAATTTTCTCTAATTAATTACACGATATTTATTTATTAGTTATTGTTCATTAAGAGTCTTTTGTGTGTAGGAAAATAACAGTTACGTAACTTTTTATTTCATTTCGATTTGTGATTTCGTGTTTTGTTTTAAGTCCGCAGCGCATGCGCAGACAGCACTACGCCAGGAAACTATTGTAATATCCTCTAAAAAATTATTTATTTATTTATTTATTTATTTATAGGTTATTGTGCATTGAGAGTCTTTTGTGTGAAGGAAAATAATAATTACGTAACTTTATTTTATTTTATTTCATCTTGTGACGTCGTGTTTTGTTTTGACTTGGCAGCGCATGCGCAGACAGCACTACGCCAGGAAACTATTTTAATATCCTCTAAAAAAAATTAAACACTATTTATTTATTTATTTATTTATAGGCTATTGTTCATTAAGAGTCTTTTGTGTGAAGGAAAACAATAATTACGTAACTTTATTTTATTTTATTTCATCTTGTGACGTCGTGTTTTGTTTTGACTCGGCGGCGCATGCGCAGTGAGTGTAAACAAAGAGCCGTTTAAAGGGCCGCTGTCAGACGGTAAGACTCGCTTAATAACGCCTTTATTACGGTTTATTCCTCTCGTTTTTGCTAAATACACATGCACACCGCGGGATTAGATGGATTTACAACAGGAAACCATAATGATTGTTGTAAAAATTTGATTAGATTGAGTGTTTTTTGAGCGTGTTGTTTCGGGGCGGAGACACGGAGTTGTTTACGATTATTTACGCGTGTTTTTTACAATGATTAATTTACAGTTTTCATGGTGTGATTAAAAAACACGTTATTCCACGTGTCTGTCTGTGGTGATAATATTCAACTTGATTCACGTTAGAGGGTTAGTTTATACGCCACACTTTTCCTCATTGGGTGACTGAGATTGGTAAATGTTTTGCCCCCGCCTGAACCGAGCGCGCTCTCTCCAGTCTGGCTTTACCCAAATCTAAAAGCTCCTTGAAAAAAGCGCAACAAAAAATGTGACAAAAACATAATGGAAAAGTGACACAGGTGCAACAAACAGGACAAAAAAAGTAATGGAAAAAAAGTGACAAAACAACAACACAGCAGCAACTAAAGAGCAACAATAACACAACAAAAAAGTGACAAAAACGCAGAACTGGAGAAAATGCACTCGGTAAAAACAAACAAAACTTAAAACGTATCGTAAAGGTTTGTTTGTTTATTTAGATCCCCATTAGCTACTGAAGTAAAGCAGTAGTTATTCTTCCTGGGGTCTTAAACATTATACACACATATATACAAGGAACATGACAATACAACATAACATGTACACACATAATATATACATATACATATACCCATACACGCATATAAACATACACACACACATGCACATACAAACATGCATCCATAACTAACATAACAATACAGTATAAGCTCTTCTACACAATATTGCCGCCCTCTCAGGATTATATATACAAAATAAAAATAAAATAAAGTTACTATAGCTCGTTATGAAGTCATTATTAATTGCATAAATATTACTGCAAAGTAAATAAATACAGTCCAAGTCTTTTGGAAAAACGGACATTGTGAATCTCTGAGACCATAGCCCGAGAACACGATGTTCTGAAGCAGATGTTCCACAGGCAGGAAACAAGAACCGGCCTTCGCTTGATGGGCGAGTGGAATAATAATGAATGTCACTTAAAAAAGTCAATTTATTATAAATAATTTCAGGTGCTTTTGAAGTAATTGTATTTTTTAGGAATTTAATAAGAGAATAATTAATTCTGCTTCTTACGTGCAGCCAAGGTCAATTTTACAAATGCTTTTCCTGATTTTGTTAAATCTCAGCCGTGTTTTGAGACTTTGTTTTGACACAATCTGATGAAAAAAATGAATTCCTCTAATTAATGGAACGTACTGTGTGTGTTTAACCTCTTAACCCCCGCCTGAACCGAGGGCATTTTCTCCCGTTCAGTTTTACCCAAATATAAAAGCCCCTCGACTGAAGAGCACCAGTGTTTTGCGTTTTTGCCCTTGTATCCGTTGCTGTTTGGATGCATCTTTTTAAGCTTTTAGATTTGGGTAAAGCCGAACTGGGGTCAAGAGGTTGAATCCGTTTTCCATGTTGTGACTTGAACGTGACCTGTAACACTTCTCCTTCGTGTGACTTCACAGCTGTGGAGCCGTGATGCAGCAGCACGTCCAGGGCCCCCTCAGCTCTTCAGACGGGCGTGACACAGGGGCCCCCAGCCTTAAGCGCCACAGTGACCCGCCCTGTGGCTGTGACACCGAGGGCCGCTGGGACTGGAACCCCTCAGACTTCTCCCGGAGCCTTCCCGCTGAGATGAGTGAGCAGATCTTCCTCCAGCTGGACCCTGGGAGCCTGTGCTGTGCGGCTCAGACCTGCAGACGCTGGCACCGCCTCATCCACAGCAGCGAGGCCGTGTGGAGGGGCCAGTGTCTGCTCCTGAGGGCCCACTGCCAACGCGAGCTGGAGCAGGACCGGGGCCACGGCTTCTCCTGGAAGGTACGGCCGTCACAAACCATCGTGAAGGAAACACTTACGGGGAGAAGCTGCAGGAGAAACAGGAGGAGAAATGAGTTTTCTGTCATTGAGTGTAAAAATCACCCACGTTATCAATATGTTCAGAGCAGGTTTAAAGCAGTAACGTGTTGACCTTCATAAATCCCTCTGGGGGGAATACAAGTGTTAATGGGATGACTTTCATCGCCCCCTGGTGTCTCTGGCCAGAAAACCACATTCGCAACTTGACTGCCACCGGACCGGAGCCACCAATACACACTAATAGAATCAGAAAGAAGACGCTAACAGGCTAACGGGCAAAGCTAAGTGCGGGCTAGCGCCACTTAAACAGTATTTACAGCCAAGTTTGAGTGAAATAAATGACCTCCATTGTGTAACTGGATGAACGAGATCCCTCTGTCCCTTTGTCTTTTCTGTCAGCGTAGGATTTACTCTCACGGACGATTAATGAGTAAAAAACACAACATGCTACGACACCTGCAGTGGCGCTTATGGCCTCTAGGGGCACGAGTTACTTAGTACTGCTTTAAATGTGTGGTTTTATTTTGTGACATATTATTAAAAAGATTTGGAGAATTTTTTGAGTTAGTTATTAGTGAAAACAAAAAGCCTTTTCCCTCTGACGCTAAAACTAATATGCGAAGGAGAAATCCGTCTAATTTCAACATTACATAAAAAAATCTATGTTTTCATCTCCAGCGTCTCAACGTTAATAAGTAAAAGAAAACAGCCCAAACTCGCTCTTTATTATGTTTATTATCCAGGAAGTGACTCCAACATCCCTGGTCTTTCCCACGCTCCTTCATTCACAAATACTGCCCTGTTTGGTATCCACGTGTAGCAGGAAAGGCCGAGGTGACGCAGTAATGGGAGACTCTCCACACACTTGGGAGGATCTGACTCAGATTCATGACGCCGTGTTTTCCAGGTGACTCTGGCGAGGAACTACACTCGCAGTCGTCTCAAACGCGATTGGCTGAGAGGGCGCTTCAGCTGCGTGCGGTCGGCCAATGAGCTGCGAGACGTGCGGATGGTGCCGCTGGACGCCGAGTCGTGGGGGGAGATCCTACAGGCGGAGCTGGAGCGCTGACGCCGGGCTCTTTAAATCTAATATATGCAAGGACAGACCGCTGTAAATACCTTTTATATCCTTTTATATCGACTATAATGTAACGTCCGGATGATGTTTCTCAGTCAAAATGTATCATTCACACAATAATGTATGTGGAATATGAATGTAAGGTTCATGTGTTATTGGGCTGAGTCAGAGCTACATGTGATGTCATGAGAACATCGAGTGGATTCCTATAATCATCATGTATTGCAGTCGGAGCAGGAGCCGATACGACTCTACGGGAGGGAAACAGATTCTGAAAGAAATGTCCAAATGTTTCCCTGATCATGATTTGACAGTGATCGGATTCACATTATTCTTATTATCACGCTCATGTTTCTGAATATCGTCTCCACTTTCTGAGGAAATACATAGACCTCAGTTCATCTGAGCTGAAGAGACGACTTTGAACTTTGGGACAGTTTTTGTTTCACGGGAATCGGCCTCAGGAATTACTGCAGAAATGAGCAACAAACTAAGACTAGAACTCTGCATAAAGACCATGGTTACCATGGTTACGCCTCAGTTTAAACAATCCGTTTGTTAAGTGGTGACGTCACAGATCTACTTCCGGGTCGGCAGACGTGCGAGAAACTACAAAAAACTCTTAAAAACAATATTTCTGAAACTCAGCAGAGAGTTACTGAACACACTTATCTCTCAGACCCATTAGCCAAAAACCTACGGCTAAAAAAGGAAAATTTACTAAAATCGCTATATCGGGGTTAGCGGAGAGCAGCAGCAATCGCTAACCCCGATATAGCGTCTTTAGTAAATATTCCTTTTTAGCCGTAGGTTTTTGGCTAATGGGTCTGAGAGATAAGTGTGTTCAGTAACTCTCTGCTGAGTTTCAGAAATATTGATGCTTGTTTTTAAGAGTTTTTAATGTTCGTCTGCAGGACCCGGAAGCGGAAGTCGTCACACTTAACAAACGCTTTAGAAGTTTGTGACGTCACGTGAACACAAACTATTTGACTTTATAACTTATTTGATTTGCCCGTTCATTCAGGTTCGATTTCGATTCACATAGAATTTGAGCTGGAGCAGAAACTCTTGTTTTGTATTATGTGCTTGATGTGAAAGTGTTGGTGTAAAACTAGAGTTATACTTGTGTTAAGATAAAGAGAAAATCTGTCATATACTTCTGAGTAATTATATTTTTGAAAAATATATTTCTAATAAAAACCTCCCCCTCGGGATGGAACTAAACTCTGCATTGTCCTTATGGAAACTGAAAGTATTTTCTCTGCACTCTTGATACATGTTTATGTTGTTTTATTGATTTGATCTGTTTTCTTGTACTTTTCTGCAACTGTGAAGACTTTGAACGGCCTTGTGCTCTACAAATAAACTCGCCTTCCAGAGAGTGAAATCTAAATACATATATCTGCTGAAGAAACGTATGTAGACAGTTAGCATTTCAGCGACACCCAAATCTAATGAGACATAAACAAGGATGAAAAGATGATGAGAACGTGACAAGAATCAGACAAAAGAATTGTCTAGAACATGAGGAAAACTCTTAGATCACTTTGTAGTTCGAACTGGAGAACATGTGTTTGGTCATGAGGGGGTAAGAGGTTAATCAAATACAGTTAAAGGTTCACTCTGCAACTTTTCATATAAACACATGTGGGTGAGTGCTTTGCTTTACTTTCTAAACTTAATGAGACGTTAATGATAAAGAAAGCACAGTTTTATTGACGGTTTCATTCAGCTGCAGCTCCGAGGTCCCACGTACAGTTCGACCCATAGGAATAACACACAGCTCTTATGAACCGAGTGCATTTTCTCCGGTTCGGCTTTACCCAAATCTAAAAACCTCTGGACTGGAGGGCAACAGTGTAACGCCTCATTTGAAAGCTAAGGCCTACAAAACTGATCCTAACTTTTGTGTCGCGTTGTTGCCACTTTTTTGTTTGCGTTTTCGTCCTCGTTTCCGTTGTTATATTGACGCTTTTTTTCCCAAGAAGCTTTTAGATTTGGGTAAAGCCAAACTGGACAAAATGTGCTCGGTTCAGGCGGGAGTTAAGAAGTTGAAATTAAAAAATCTTCAAAATTCTCTCTTCCACTTTGCGGTTTGTGAGCGACTTCCTGTTTTATTTTGAAGCCCGGAAGTCGGTCTAATCTCCGCGCAAACTTCACACTTTCCTCCGCAGCCTCCTCCATCAGCCCCGGACCGGAGCGCGACCAAACCCCGAGGAAAGCGCCCTCCTCCCGGGACACAGCCGCAGACCCAGCCCCTGAGCCCCCACAGCGGGACCGAACCGAGCCTAGACCGGGACTAAACCGGGCCTAACGGGATGGAAGGCGACGGCGTGCCCCCGCTCGTGGACATCTCCATCGCGCTGAGGCTGCAGCCGAACGACGGGCCCGTGTTCTTCAAGGTGGACGGGACGAGGTTCGGTCAAGGCCGGACCATCAAGCTCCTGACCGGGTCCAAGTACCGGGTGGAGGTGGTGATGAAGCCCGGCTGCGTGGAGGCGACGTGAGTAACGAGAGAACCGACAAAAAGACCGACTTACTCCCGGACAGCAGCAGCGGGGCCGGGTCTGGGCCACATGACCAACATCTGAATATGTGTGGGGGTTTGCTCCAGAACCAGGAGGGAGCGGTATTTGTGCAAACATCAGATATAACGCATCATGTGCTGCAAACATCTGCATCTGCATCTGCATCTGCAGCGCTTTGTTGTTCAAGAAGAGAATTGGTCCTGAACAGACTAGAAAAAACCTCTTTCCACAATTATTTTCCCCTATTTATTTGTATTTTTTTTTTTGCAGTTTGTTCTCAATTGTGCTCCGATTATTTTCTATTTTTCTTTAATCATTTCCCGCCCAATTTTTTCCCACATGTTCCCCAAATTTTCTTTTCCTAAATATTTTCCCTACTTTAGTCTTTCTTGCTTTATTTTACAAATTTTCCCCCATTGCTTCACATTTTTTCCCCTATTTTGGTCCAATTATTCAGCCATTGTATTTATATTTTCCCAGGTGTGTCCCAGTATATGCCCTATGTTCTGCCCTACAGGAGTTCCTCGTGGTCCTGTAGACCTCACACGGCGCTGGTCAGTCGTGATTTATTCAGTTTTAAACATAAAGCACAAATGGAATACCCGTGTCCGTGCAGCTGCTCCAGCGGTGGGTCAGTGAAGATCCTTTAAAAGAAGGGAATGTTCTCCTGGTCTGTCGGTGACTCAGGCGGAAGGTGATGCTTCTGCTCCGGTTACAGGGGGCGGGGCCAGAGCTCAGACGGCAGGACCGGCGCCGGCGCATGTTACAGGTTACCGGTATTTGTGAGGTTTGGTTATAGTGTGTTTACTCTGGAGTAACCTGGTTATTAGGAATATCCTGGTTATGACAATATGACGTTTACACCAGGATACTGTTATCCCTGTAGTTTACTGTACTTTACTGTACTTTACTGTACTTTACTGTAGTGTACTTTACTGTACTTTACTGTAGTTTACTGTACTTTACTGTACTTTACTGTTTACTGTACTTTACTGTAGTTTACTGTACTTTACTGTTTACTGTACTTTACTGTAGTTTACTGTACTTTACTGTAGTTTACTGTAGTGTACTTTACTGTACTTTACTGTTTACTGTACCTTACTGTACTTTACTGTAGTTTACTGTACTTTACTGTAGTGTACTTTACTGTACTTTACTGTACTTTACTGTACTTTACTGTTTACTGTACTTTACTGTAGTTTACTGTACTTTACTGTTTACTGTACTTTACTGTAGTTTACTGTACTTTACTGTAGTTTACTGTAGTGTACTTTACTGTACTTTACTGTAGTTTACTGTACTTTACTGTTTACTGTACTTTACTGTAGTTTACTGTACTTTACTGTAGTTTACTGTAGTGTACTTTACTGTACTTTACTGTAGTTTACTGTACTTTACTGTACTTTACTGTACTTTACTGTAGTGTACTTTACTGTACTTTACTGTAGTTTACTGTACTTTACTGTACTTTACTGTTTACTGTACTTTACTGTAGTTTACTGTACTTTACTGTTTACTGTACTTTACTGTAGTTTACTGTACTTTACTGTAGTTTACTGTAGTTTACTGTAGTTTACTGTACTTTACTGTTTACTGTACCTTACTGTACTTTACTGTAGTTTACTGTACTTTACTGTTTACTGTACTTTACTGTACTTTACTGTAGTTTACTGTACTTTACTGTTTACTGTACTTTACTGTAGTTTACTGTACTTTACTGTAGTTTACTGTACCTTACTGTACTTTACTGTACTTTACTGTACTTTACTGTTTACTGTACTTTACTGTAGTTTACTGTACTTTACTGTTTACTGTACTTTACTGTAGTTTACTGTACTTTACTGTAGTTTACTGTAGTGTACTTTACTGTAGTGTACTTTACTGTACTTTACTGTACTTTACTGTAGTGTACTTTACTGTAGTTTACTGTACTTTACTGTACTTTACTGTTTACTGTACCTTACTGTACTTTACTGTAGTTTACTGTACTTTACTGTTTACTGTACTTTACTGTAGTTTACTGTACTTTACTGTAGTTTACTGTACCTTACTGTACTTTACTGTACTTTACTGTTTACTGTACTTTACTGTAGTTTACTGTACTTTACTGTTTACTGTACTTTACTGTAGTTTACTGTACTTTACTGTAGTTTACTGTAGTGTACTTTACTGTAGTGTACTTTACTGTACTTTACTGTACTTTACTGTAGTGTACTTTACTGTAGTTTACTGTACTTTACTGTAGTGTACTTTACTGTAGTTTACTGTACTTTACTGTAGTTTACTGTACTTTACTGTAGTTTACTGTACTTTACTGTACTTTACTGTACTTTACTGTACTTTACTGTAGTTTACATGAGCAACTCATGGATCTATTATAGGAGCAACTACAGTATAGGCTCCAGCGAGGGGGTATATATGGAGGTATATATTTGGGGATTTCTCCAGCACAGGGTAAACGTATCTCAGCCGAGGCTCTGCAGGTGTTTCGGGAAACTTTGTTTTTAGAGTTTGTTTTGCTGAACGTTACTAATATAAATGTTATTTAAAAAATGTATTGCATCGTATGTTTTCATATGAAAATGGGCAAAAGTGCCGATATTGTCAACGACAAAATCTAAATAATGGATTTTTATCAATCACTGGTTTTGTGTAGATGTCACCCAGGAGTTCCTCACAGCTGCACCGGACAGAGCAGACAATGAGACAACGTGAAGTTCAGGCAGAGGAAACGGGAGATGAACCGATGTGCAGATCTACAAACATTATGGTTCTCCTTGTATTTCAGTGTCGGCCCCATGTCCCACAGGTTCATCCTCTAGCAGGTTCTGACCACGAGCCTCCCGGGTCAGGCTGGAGACCAGGTCTTTAATGGTGCTTCTCTGCAGGAACATGAACATCGGGGGAGTGGTGTTCCCTCTGGAGGAGCAGTCCCGGGACGAGGCCAGCGTGGTTTACCAGGGCAAATACGACACCGAGGGGGTTCCCCACACCAAGAGCGGAGACCGGCAGCCCGTGCAAGTCAGCATCGAGGTAAAGAACCTCTACATCCTGGTATTTAAGATCAGTGAGGTCAGCATCGAGGTAAAGAACCTCTACATCCTGGTATTTAAGATCAGTGAGGTCAGCATCGAGGTAAAGAGCCTCTACATCCTGGTATTTAAGATCAGTGAGGTCAGCATCGAGGTAAAGAGCCTCTACATCCTGGTATTTAAGATCAGTGAGGTCAGCATCGAGGTAAAGAACCTCTACATCCTGGTATTTAAGATCAGTGAGGTCAGCATCGAGGTAAAGAACCTCTACATCCTGGTATTTAAGATCAGTGAGGTCAGCATCGAGGTAAAGAGCCTCTACATCCTGGTATTTAAGATCAGTGAGGTCAGCATCGAGGTAAAGAGCCTCTACATCCTGGTATTTAAGATCAGTGAGGTCATCGAGGTAAAGAGCCTCTACATCCTGGTATTTAAGATCAGTGAGGTCATCGAGGTAAAGAACCTCTACATCCTGGTATTTAAGATCAGTGAGGTCAGCATCGAGGTAAAGAGCCTCTACATCCTGGTATTTAAGATCAGTGAGGTCATCGAGGTAAAGAGCCTCTACATCCTGGTATTTAAGATCAGTGAGGTCATCGAGGTAAAGAGCCTCTACATCCTGGTATTTAAGATCAGTGAGGTCAGCATCGAGGTAAAGAGCCTCTACATCCTGGTATTTAAGATCAGTGAGGTCAGCATCGAGGTAAAGAGCCTCTACATCCTGGTATTTAAGATCAGTGAGGTCAGCATCGAGGTAAAGAGCCTCTACATCCTGGTATTATAGATCAGTGAGGTCAGCATCGAGGTAAAGAGCCTCTACATCCTGGTATTTAAGATCAGTGAGGTCAGCATCGAGGTAAAGAGCCTCTACATCCTGGTATTATAGATCAGTGAGGTCAGCATCGAGGTAAAGAACCTCTACATCCTGGTATTTAAGATCAGTGAGGTCATCGAGGTAAAGAGCCTCTACATCCTGGTATTTAAGATCAGTGAGGTCAGCATCGAGGTAAAGAGCCTCTACATCCTGGTATTTAAGATCAGTGAGGTCAGCATCGAGGTAAAGAACCTCTACATCCTGGTATTTAAGATCAGTGAGGTCAGCATCGAGGTAAAGAACCTCTACATCCTGGTATTTAAGATCAGTGAGGTCAGCATCGAGGTAAAGAGCCTCTACATCCTGGTATTTAAGATCAGTGAGGTCAGCATCGAGGTAAAGAGCCTCTACATCCTGGTATTTAAGATCAGTGAGGTCAGCATCGAGGTAAAGAACCTCTACATCCTGGTATTTAAGATCAGTGAGGTCAGCATCGAGGTAAAGAGCCTCTACATCCTGGTATTTAAGATCAGTGAGGTCAGCATCGAGGTAAAGAGCCTCTACATCCTGGTATTATAGATCAGTGAGGTCAGCATCGAGGTAAAGAGCCTCTACATCCTGGTATTTAAGATCAGTGAGGTCAGCATCGAGGTAAAGACCCTCTACATCCTGGTATTATAGATCAGTGAGGTCAGCATCGAGGTAAAGAGCCTCTACATCCTGGTATTTAAGATCAGTGAGGTCAGCATCGAGGTAAAGAGCCTCTACATCCTGGTATTATAGATCAGTGAGGTCAGCATCGAGGTAAAGAACCTCTACATCCTGGTATTTAAGATCAGTGAGGTCAGCATCGAGGTAAAGAGCCTCTACATCCTGGTATTATAGATCAGTGAGGTCAGCATCGAGGTAAAGAACCTCTACATCCTGGTATTTAAGATCAGTGAGGTCAGCATCGAGGTAAAGAACCTCTACATCCTGGTATTTAAGATCAGTGAGGTCAGCATCGAGGTAAAGAGCCTCTACATCCTGGTATTTAAGATCAGTGAGGTCAGCATCGAGGTAAAGAGCCTCTACATCCTGGTATTTAAGATCAGTGAGGTCAGCATCGAGGTAAAGAACCTCTACATCCTGGTATTTAAGATCAGTGAGGTCAGCATCGAGGTAAAGAACCTCTACATCCTGGTATTTAAGATCAGTGAGGTCAGCATCGAGGTAAAGAGCCTCTACATCCTGGTATTTAAGATCAGTGAGGTCATCGAGGTAAAGAGCCTCTACATCCTGGTATTTAAGGTCAGTGAGGTCATCGAGGTAAAGAGCCTCTACATCCTGGTATTTAAGATCAGTGAGGTCAGCATCGAGGTAAAGAGCCTCTACATCCTGGTATTTAAGATCAGTGAGGTCATCGAGGTAAAGAGCCTCTACATCCTGGTATTTAAGATCAGTGAGGTCAGCATCGAGGTAAAGAACCTCTACATCCTGGTATTTAAGATCAGTGAGGTCAGCATCGAGGTAAAGAACCTCTACATCCTGGTATTTAAGATCAGTGAGGTCAGCATCGAGGTAAAGAGCCTCTACATCCTGGTATTTAAGATCAGTGAGGTCAGCATCGAGGTAAAGAGCCTCTACATCCTGGTATTTAAGATCAGTGAGGTCAGCATCGAGGTAAAGAGCCTCTACATCCTGGTATTTAAGATCAGTGAGGTCAGCATCGAGGTAAAGAGCCTCTACATCCTGGTATTTAAGATCAGTGAGGTCAGCATCGAGGTAAAGAACCTCTACATCCTGGTATTTAAGATCAGTGAGGTCATCGAGGTAAAGAGCCTCTACATCCTGGTATTTAAGATCAGTGAGGTCAGCATCGAGGTAAAGAGCCTCTACATCCTGGTTTAAAGATCAGTGAGGTCAGCATCGAGGTAAAGAGCCTCTACATCCTGGTATTTAAGATCAGTGAGGTCAGCATCGAGGTAAAGAGCCTCTACATCCTGGTATTTAAGATCAGTGAGGTCAGCATCGAGGTAAAGAACCTCTACATCCTGGTATTTAAGATCAGTGAGGTCAGCATCGAGGTAAAGAACCTCTACATCCTGGTATTTAAGATCAGTGAGGTCAGCATCGAGGTAAAGAGCCTCTACATCCTGGTATTTAAGATCAGTGAGGTCAGCATCGAGGTAAAGAGCCTCTACATCCTGGTATTTAAGGTCAGTGAGGTCAGCATCGAGGTAAAGAGCCTCTACATCCTGGTATTTAAGATCAGTGAGGTCAGCATCCAGGTAAAGAGCCTCTACATCCTGGTATTTAAGGTCAGTGAGGTCATCGAGGTAAAGAGCCTCTACATCCTGGTATTTAAGATCAGTGAGGTCAGCATCGAGGTAAAGAGCCTCTACATCCTGGTATTTAAGATCCGTCAGGTCAGCATCGAGGTAAAGAGCCTCTACATCCTGGTATTTAAGATCAGTGAGGTCAGCATCGAGGTAAAGAGCCTCTACATCCTGGTATTTAAGATCAGTGAGGTCAGCATCGAGGTAAAGAGCCTCTACATCCTGGTATTTAAGATCAGTGAGGTCAGCATCGAGGTAAAGAGCCTCTACATCCTGGTATTTAAGATCAGTGAGGTCATCATCGAGGTAAAGAGCCTCTACATCCTGGTATTTAAGATCAGTGAGGTCAGCATCGAGGTAAAGAACCTCTACATCCTGGTATTTAAGATCAGTGAGGTCAGCATCGAGGTAAAGAACCTCTACATCCTGGTATTTAAGATCAGTGAGGTCATCATCGAGGTAAAGAACCTCTACATCCTGGTATTTAAGATCAGTGAGGTCAGCATCGAGGTAAAGAGCCTCTACATCCTGGTATTATAGATCAGTGAGGTCAGCATCGAGGTAAAGAGCCTCTACATCCTGGTATTTAAGATCAGTGAGGTCAGCATCGAGGTAAAGAGCCTCTACATCCTGGTATTTAAGATCAGTGAGGTCAGCATCGAGGTAAAGAGCCTCTACATCCTGGTATTTAAGATCAGTGAGGTCAGCATCGAGGTAAAGAACCTCTACATCCTGGTATTTAAGATCAGTGAGGTCAGCATCGAGGTAAAGAACCTCTACATCCTGGTATTTAAGATCAGTGAGGTCAGCATCGAGGTAAAGAGCCTCTACATCCTGGTATTTAAGATCAGTGAGGTCAGCATCGAGGTAAAGAGCCTCTACATCCTGGTATTTAAGGTCAGTGAGGTCAGCATCGAGGTAAAGAGCCTCTACATCCTGGTATTTAAGATCAGTGAGGTCAGCATCGAGGTAAAGAGCCTCTACATCCTGGTATTTAAGGTCAGTGAGGTCATCGAGGTAAAGAGCCTCTACATCCTGGTATTTAAGATCAGTGAGGTCAGCATCGAGGTAAAGAGCCTCTACATCCTGGTATTTAAGATCAGTGAGGTCAGCATCGAGGTAAAGAGCCTCTACATCCTGGTATTTAAGATCAGTGAGGTCAGCATCGAGGTAAAGAGCCTCTACATCCTGGTATTTAAGATCAGTGAGGTCAGCATCGAGGTAAAGACCCTCTACATCCTGGTATTTAAGATCAGTGAGGTCAGCATCGAGGTAAAGAGCCTCTACATCCTGGTATTTAAGATCAGTGAGGTCATCGAGGTAAAGAGCCTCTACATCCTGGTATTTAAGATCAGTGAGGTCATCGAGGTAAAGAGCCTCTACATCCTGGTATTTAAGATCCGTCAGGTCAGCATCGAGGTAAAGAGCCTCTACATCCTGGTATTTAAGATCAGTGAGGTCAGCATCGAGGTAAAGGGCCTCTACATCCTGGTATTTAAGATCCGTCAGGTCAGCATCGAGGTAAAGAGCCTCTACATCCTGGTATTTAAGATCAGTGAGGTCAGCATCGAGGTAAAGAGCCTCTACATCCTGGTATTTAAGATCCGTCAGGTCAGCATCGAGGTAAAGAGCCTCTACATCCTGGTATTTAAGATCAGTGAGGTCAGCATCGAGGTAAAGAGCCTCTACATCCTGGTATTTAAGATCCGTCAGGTCAGCATCGAGGTAAAGAGCCTCTACATCCTGGTATTTAAGATCAGTGAGGTCAGCATCGAGGTAAAGGGCCTCTACATCCTGGTATTTAAGGTCAGATCTCAGCTCAGTCCGGCCCTCGTACTTGCAGGTTTAATGTGTCTTAAATAAAACTTTACAAACACAAACTAACAAACAGAGTTTACTCTAATCAAGCTTTTGCCACCTGACAGCAGCACATGTGTCACGTACATGCGTGTGGCGTGTGTTGCAGTTCCAGAAGGCGGGGACCTTCGAGACGGTGTGGCAGGCCAAGTTCTACAACTACTACAAGAGAGAGCACTGTCAGTTCGGGAACAAGTTCAGCAGCATCGACTACGAGTGTAAACCCAACGAGACGCGGACGCTCATGTGGGTCAACAAGGAGGCCTTCAACTGACCCCGCCTCCTCAGCTGACCCCGCCTCCTCAGCTGACCCCGCCTCTTCAGCTGACCCCGCCTCTTCAGCTGACCCCGCCTCTTCAACTGACCCCGCCTCCTCAGCTGACCCCGCCCTCTTCAACTGACCCGGCCTCTTCAACTGACCCCGCCTCTTCAGCTGACCCCGCCCTCTTCAACTGACCCCGCCTCCTCAGCTGACCCCGCCCTCTTCAACTGACCCGGCCTCTTCAACTGACCCCGCCTCTTCAGCTGACCCCGCCCTCTTCAACTGACCCCGCCTCCTCAGCTGACCCCGCCTCTTCAGCTGACCCCGCCCTCTTCAACTGACCCCGCCTCCTTAAACTGACCCCGCCTCTTCAACTGACCCCGCCTCTTCAGCTGACCCCGCCCTCTTCAACTGACCCCGCCTCCTTAAACTGACCCCACCCCTTCCACTGACCCCACCTCCTTAAACTGACACGCCCTCTTCAACTGACCCCACCCCTTTAACTTACCACACCCTCTTTGACTGACCCCGCCCCCTTCAACTGACCCCACCCTCTTCAACTGAGACCACCCCCGACCCAAGAGACCACACACTCCACCAGGGAAACCACGCCCCCAACCCGAGAGACCACACCCCCATCCCGACAGGCCACGCCCCCAACCCGAGAGACCTCATATTTACTACTACTACTACTATCTCTACGTGTATTTATTTCCCAGGTCCGTCTGCAGCGTCGCTCCTTCAGGAGGACGGGCCGTTTGCTAAATGTGATATTTATGACTCGTGTTGAAGTGAGTTTTGTTTGTGTGGTCGTTGTGAAGGACATTTACACTGAAGCCGATTAAACACGTGTTTAATTGAAATATTCACAAAACTTTCCTACAGTAAATATGTAACAGTGAGTGACCTCCAGGGGTCGCTGTTCTTCCTCTCACGGGTTCCCCAAATAAGGATCAGCGTTCTGATCTGGAATCTGAGAGATTTATTTAGACGAACAGGAGGAAGCTCTGCTTTAGATGAAGACACGACATAACCCTCAAGGAACTCGGAACAAAAAGGAAACTGACTTTAAAACCCAAATAAAAAGTTTAAAACCCACCTTAAAATGGAAGATCGTGCAGCGCAGATGGAAAAAGAGAAGCAAAAGTTTAAAACCAGTTGATCATGGTTGGATCTTAAGGTTCAAAGTAGAACTTCAACCAACAAGAAGAAATGGGAGAAACAACTGAAATAGTTTGATTTGGCAGTTTAGGACCACATGCCTTTAAAAGGTCATTTCCCTCCGTGAGACTTTGTCCTGACAGAGGGGGGGGGGTGGGGGGGTGTTGAGTCTCTCCCTGCTGAGGTGGGACGCAGGAACAGTCAGATCCTGAGGGTTTTGGAAAGTCAAGAGGACCACCCATAATAATGTCCCCAGCGCTGAGCCGGAGGATCTGATTGGCTGGAGGATTGTCCACCCAAATGGAGGCTGTTCCTGGAGCGACTGCAGCCCAGTCTTAACATCTGCACCTCCTGAAGCTCCATTGTAGGTCATTATGGCGCCCCCTCTCTGTGGGGCGTAGAAAACATCTCAGGTGGATCAGTAACCATGGAAACCATCAGGACCATCATGATCACATGTTTATCATCAGAGAATCAAACTTTCTTCAGCTTCAGTGTCCCATGGTTGGTCTCTGTTCTTCAGATGGTTACTGGGAACAGAGGATCCTCCAGACAATCACATCCTCCGGCTCAGAGCTCGGGACATTTTGGGGGGTTTCCCACTTGCCATTTTTGTTCCATAACCCTCAGGATCTGTCCCTCAGCAGTGATGGCGAGAGGCTCTGCTTCTGCAGCTCAACAACCCAAACACAACCAGGACCTTTCCATCAGGACCAAGACCTGTGCATCAGGACCAGGACCTTTGCATCAGGACCAGGACCTTTGCATCAGGACCAGGACCTTTGCATCAGGACCAAGACCTTTGCACCAGGACCAAGACCTTTGCATCAGGACCAAGACCTTTGCATCAGGACCAAGACCTTTGCACCAGGACCAAGACCTTTGCATCAGGACCAAGACCTTTGTATCAGGACCAGGACCTTTGCATCAGGACCAGGACCTTTGCATCAGGACCAAGACCTTTGCATCAGGACCAAGACCTTTGCATCAGGACCAGGACCTTTGCATCAGGACCAAGACCTTTGCATCAGGACCAAGACCTTTGCATCAGGACCAGGACCTTTGCATCAGGACCAAGACCTTTCGAACTATTTCAGTTGAATTATTGTTTTCAAGTGTTTACAATGATTTGGTGTCACTCCCCGTCCTTCTTGTTGTTGTTGACGTTCTACTTGAAACATTGTAAAAGTTTAAAGGGGGATTTTATCATTATTTATTTATTTTTGCCGTGGTATCGAAATCGGTCTCGAGGTTTTTGTCCAGTATCCAAATCATTTTTTAAAGTTTTAGTTTCGTGACACTAGTCGATATTTAAAGGGGCCCTTCCGCCTGTAGTCTGGAAGCAGCTGGTTTCTTACTGCCCCCTATTGTCGCCTAATGGCATAAGTGTAGGAAGAAGTTACAGGCTTTCTCCACTTTTCCATCTCCAGGTGGATTTACATGACAAACATTAAAACATATAATGCACTTTCTGCCTTCAGTTTGACCGCTGCCCCCTGTGGGCGAAGGAAGTCATTGTCCAAACCACACAGTTATATTAATATAAAGTTAAATCTCCTGCTCCAGTTTCTCATTCGTTTTGTTTCTGAATGTTGTTTTGGCCAAATGTTATTTATTTATAAATAATAAATAAATCTCCAAATCCAGATCATCTGTGTCAGTTTTGTCACAAAAGTGTTTCGTATCTGCACAAAAACAAGACAAAAGTATAATGTTCAGAACTGAAACAATCCGAGTTAGAGACGATTGCAGCCCTAAAGAAGTCACTGGTCACTGAGGTCAGACTCCTCCAGATCCTTCTCCACAGCTGAGATGATCAGAGGACCTGAGTTTGCTCCTCCATCATTGGGACAGGGTTCAAAATAAGGAAAGAGTTTCTCCCTGAAGCAGCAGTTAGTGAAGGAGAAGAGGAGATCTGCAGAATCTACATCATAAAAGGAGACCAGACCTGCTCCATAGTCCACAAACACCCCGACCTTCTGAGGAGGCTTCTGTGGAGACAGGGGGGCAATAGGGTCAGTGCGAGCTTTGTACTCATCTCTGTTTCTCAACGCAATGGTCCAGAATCCGTTCTTTGGGTTCAGACTGATCTTTCCCTTCCTGTTGACGGACTCTCGGGCGACTCCTAAAGTCCAGTCAGTTTTCCCTTTGACCTGAACCTCAAAGTAGAACCTGCCTGAAGAGAAACTCTGTTTTCCTAAAACTATAGCATATTGAATAAACCTCTGAGGAGAGTCTGGGAGCTTCTTCCTCACATCAGTGTGATGAACCTGTTTGAGATCTTCAGACAGATCCAGATGAGGATAAGCAGTGTCTGGAGCCAGAGTGACGTCCACAGCAAACTGCTGAACTCTCCTCAGTTGGTCCCTTGGAGGAAGTTGTGTAAAGACTTTGTTGAACTTCTGTGAGAGACTTGTCTCCAGCTCAGACAGAGCTCGGGCCGCACTGCCCTCACACGTCTGCGGCTCAAAGCTCACGCTGCTCCAGTCCTTCAGGCCAGCAGGGGGCAGTGCAGGGCAGCGCTGTAGAAAGTGGAGGGGGTCTGTAGAGAGTGAGAGCTGCTGGGCCTCAGTGCTGCTCTTCTCCAGCTCACACATCTCCTGCTGCAGCTGTTGGATCAAGGCCTGAGCGCGCTCCTTATGTTTAGAAAGACTTTGTTCCATGACTTTGGTGTGATGGTCCAAACATCTCTGCACAGACTCCATGATGTCACTGAAGACCTTCACCATCTGCTGTGTCTCTCTCTGAGCCTCTCTCTCACTGAGCTCCAGGGCAGCTGTGATCTCCTGGACCTTCAGCCTCCTCTGCTCCACCAGACGCTGGTTCTCAGCCACAGTCTGCTGCAGAGAGACCTTCTCCTGCTCAAACGCCTCCTCCAGAGACAACAGGTCATGCTTCTTGTGCTCTAGAGGAACACACATGGCACAGACACAGCTCTGATCAGTGCCACAGAACAGCTCTAGGGGGCGCTGGTGTGTGGGACACATCCTGTCCTCCAGGTCGTCCACAGGCTCCATCAGCTGGTGTCTCTTCAGTCTGGGCGCGCTCAGATGAGGCTGGAGGTGGCTCTCACAGAACGAGGACAGACAGACCAGGCAGGACTTCACTGCCTTCAGTTTGGGCTCAGAGCAGACGTCACACTGGACTTCTACAGGTTTGGACATTGGCTTTGACCGACGTTCTTCTTCTAGTTTCCACTGAGAGACCATCTCACAGATGAAGGTGTTGGTCTTGAGCTGTGGTCTGATGGAGAAGACCTCTTTACACAGGGGGCAGAAGCAGCTCTCATTAGTGTCCCAGGCCTGAGAGATGCAGCGTTTGCAGAAGTTGTGTCCACATGGAGTGGAGACGGGCTCAGAGAACACCTCCAGACAGATGGAGCACAGGAACTGCTCCTCAGAGCTGCTCTGAGTCGAAGACGCCATTTCTGAAAAACATTTGGGACAAGTTTAAACTTCTGTTCATGTCATTGTTCCACATTTAATGATTCTGAACAAACGAGGAGCGTCTGCTACAAGTGGAGCAGAGAAAGGAGAAATTAGAAAAGTTATTGAGACTCATCACGAAAATATTTGTTTTCTGTAAACTGCACTTGTAGTTTCTGCTTCACGTCGTTTTCGTGGAGGCTCAGTGGATTTCCATAATGGTCCTGAAGAAGCAGCTTTTTAAAAGTAAACAAACAGCAGCTGAAGACATTTGAGGTCGACACATTTCTTCCTCTGAGACACTGAAGAACGGACTTTGTTACTTAAGGAGGAGCTGACCAGGGCAGGAGCTCCTCCAGGGAAATATTAGTAGCTCCAAAAATCACACATTTTCTCAAAGTATGTTTACATTTAACATTAAAAAATAACTTTGTAAAACTACAGAATGTACTTAATAAGATGAATCATTGGAGTTTGCCTAATTTGGCTGAGCACAAGTATGTTTGACCATGTGGGCCAGATCTTGTGCCTGGATCTAGGGTTGAGCAAACTCTAACTGACGACAGGTCCGTTGCCTTATGCACCTGTGTGTGTGTGTGTGTGTGTGTGTGTGTGTGTGTGTGTGTGTGTGTGTGTGTGTGTGTGTGTGTGTGTGTGTGTGTGTGTGTGTGTGTCTGTATATATGGTTTATGGAGCCAATTGACCTGACTACTCACCAGCACTACGAGAACCTAAGGGGATTAGCAGGACTATGCTACGGTCCTCATAAACCAAGATTTTGTATTTTAATTTTTAGCATATAAAGAGCATAATTTCATTGTTTTTCTGAAGTCCTTTTAATGCTCAATGATAATATATCATGCACATATCAAGTTTTTTTAAATTCTTAGCTTTTAAAGACCATAAATTGAAAGTTTATTTGACGTCCATATAATACCCCAACCTGACTTCTTGTGTATGGAGTGTATGATGTGCTCCCCCTACCCTACTCTGGCGGTATTGAAGGCTCCATTGTGATTGGTTCTTTATGGGGACACGTGCGGGATATGTGTCCGGGCATGTTGAGTGATTTCGGAAGACATCTAATGGTAATGCGAAGAAGAAGGACCAAGAGAAAGTTCACTCCAAAGAAGACAAGAAAATATATTGGTAAGTATCTAGTCCTTGTTAAATATACGTTATCAAGTATTTTCTGAATGGAACTTAGCCCCGGCCTGGAGGATTTATCCCCGGGCTGGATGATATGGGGACCGGGCTATTGGGTTTTGGAGCTGGCTGTGGAACTTAGCCCCAGCCTTGGTGAGTTTTCCCCGGCCTGGATGAGTTGGGGGGTGTAGTCCGAGGAGGGGTGCTTAAGAGTGGGTCCGAGATGTGGGCTGTGTGTCCCCGGAGGTCCAGAGGAGTCAGGGGGGCGAGTGTGTGCAAGTAGGGCCGGGGTAGGAGTGCCCTGAGCCGGGTAGTGTAAGTGGAGTAGAGGGTGGGTCATTGTGGTGGATGTCGGTGCGGAGCTGGTAGCTTTAGGAGCAGGCTGGTCAGAGGAGGTCCAGAGGAGCCAGGGGGGCGAGTGTGTGCACGTAGGCCGGGGTAGGAGTGCCCTGAGCCGGGTAGTGTAAGTGGAGTAGAGGGTGGGTCATTGTGGTGGATGTCGGTGCGGAGCTGGTAGCTTTAGGAGCAGGCTGGTCAGAGGAGGTCCAGAGGAGCCAGGGGGGCGAGTGTGTGCACGTAGGCCGGGGTAGGAGTGCCCTGAGCCGGGTAGTGTAAGTGGAGTAGAGGGTGGGTCATTGTGGTGGATGTCGGTGCGGAGCTGGTAGCTTTAGGAGCAGGCTGGTCAGAGGAGGTCCAGAGGAGCCAGGGGGGCGAGTGTGTGCACGTAGGCCGGGGTAGGAGTGCCCTGAGCCGGGTAGTGTAAGTGGAGTAGAGGGTGGGTCATTGTGGTGGATGTCGGTGCGGAGCTGGTAGCTTTAGGAGCAGGCTGGTCAGAGGAGGTCCAGAGGAGCCAGGGGGGCGAGTGTGTGCACGTAGGCCGGGGTAGGAGTGCCCTGAGCCGGGTAGTGTAAGTGGAGTAGAGGGTGGGTCATTGTGGTGGATGTCGGTGCGGAGCTGGTAGCTTTAGGAGCAGGCTGGTCAGAGGAGGTCCAGAGGAGCCAGGGGGGCGAGTGTGTGCACGTAGGCCGTGGTAGGAGTGCCCTGAGCCGGGTAGTGTAAGTGGAGTAGAGGGTGGGTCATTGTGGTGGATGTCGGTGCGGAGCTGGTAGCTTTAGGAGCAGGCTGGTCAGAGGAGGTCCAGAGGAGCCAGGGGGGCGAGTGTGTGCACGTAGGCCGGGGTAGGAGTGCCCTGAGCCGGGTAGTGTAAGTGGAGTAGAGGGTGGGTCATTGTGGTGGATGTCGGTGCGGAGCTGGTAGCTTTAGGAGCAGGCTGGTCAGAGGAGGTCCAGAGGAGCCAGGGGGGCGAGTGTGTGCACGTAGGCCGGGGTAGGAGTGCCCTGAGCCGGGTAGTGTAAGTGGAGTAGAGGGTGGGTCATTGTGGTGGATGTCGGTGCGGGGCTGGTAGCTTTAGGAGCAGGCTGTGGAACTTAGCCCCAGCCTTGGTGAGTTTTCCCCGGCCCTGATGAGTTGGGGACCGGGGTATTGGGTTTAGGAGCTGGCTGTGGAACTTAGCCCCAGCCTGGGTGGTTCTTTGTAGGTTCAAGTATTGTCTGTTTATCTTTCAGAGTGACACTGGGAAGGACCAAAGGCAGGAGATGGCACAAGAAAAAAACAACCCAGACTCAGACCCAGACTATGTGGGTGATGAAGATTTAGATGAGCTCCCCCATCCAAATATATGGCTGACACAAAAGTCGGATACAAGTCTTGCTCCTGCTTCTAGTGCACCGGGAACCAGCCAGCAAGGTAGTTCTTCATACACCTCAGAGTTGCATTCAGAGAATGGTCCACGAAGAGGAGACCCACAGCGGACAAGTTCCATAAATTACTGCTTTGTCTGCGGTAAGCCCCAGAAGAAAATATCGAGACATCTTAAAACACACAAGACCAATGCAGAGATTGTACAAGTCTTTTCCCTTACTGATGTCAAGGAGCGCAACAAACGGATTGAAAAAATTAGGAATAAAGGGAACTTTTTACATAATCAAGCAGTATTACAAAGTGGGAAAGGGCAATTGAAAGTGAAGCGACGATGCAAAAAAAAAGCTTTGGATGGAAAGTTTATTCACTGCATGTATTGTCAAGGCATGTTTCTCCGCAAAGAACTATGGAGGCATACTCGCAGGTGCCCTCACAAACCCGAAGATGCAAACCAAGAAGAGACGTCTGGAAGGAGAAGGATCCTCGGCTCTGCATCAGCTCAGGATGCCGCCTTATGTGCGCAAATCTCGGGTGGGGTTTGGAAGCTTCTCAGTGTTATGAACGTGGATGAAGTTGGATCAGTTGTGCGAAATGACTTCTGTATTCTCCAGTTTGCCCAGTCACTTTACAACATTCATGGACAGGATACAACAAAGTATGAATACATAAGACAAAAACTGAGAGAAGTGGGACGTCTGCTGCTGTGCTTGCGGACAGATTTCTCTGTGCCGACCCTGGAAGATGCTGTTAGGCCTGCAAACTTTGAGAAAGTGGTACAAGCGGTCAAAAAGGTAGCAGGTTTTAATGATGACAATCTTTCGTACAAAACCCCGAGCCTTGCTCTTAAACTCGGCCACACACTGAATAAGATCTGCGACATCATCCACTGCCGGGGCTTGATGGCAGAAGATGAGAAGCTGGTGAAGTATACTGAAACATTTAAGAAGTTGCTCAGTACCAAGTGGAAAGAATATGTATCTCACAATGCCCTTAACACACTGAGTGATGCCAAGTTTAATAAACCGTTAACCTTACCATTCACTGAAGATGTTGTGAAACTTCACAAGTTTTTGGAAAAGGCAGCAGAAGAGGCCACAAGCAAACTGCAAGAAACAGATGATGCTCAAACTTATGCCCGTCTTGCCATGGTGTTGCTCACACAAATCATTGTGTTCAACCGTCGGCGAGCTGGAGAGGTTTCCAAAATGCCTCTGAAACATTTTCTGGAGAGGGATAATCAACAACTTCATGCGGATGTAAGCCTTGGTTTATCGGACACAGAAAAGAAGCTCTGCCGGTATCTAAGTCGCGTGGAAATTATGGGTAAAAGAGGGAGAAAAGTTGCAGTTCTTCTCCCCCGACCTGTTGTCAATGGTCTTACACTACTCACAAATAAGAGGAAAGAATGTGGTGTGTCTCCCTCAAACCCATTCTTATTTGCACGACCCAAAGCACCAACCCATTATAGAGGAAGTGACTGCCTGAGACGTTTCTCCACACAGTGCGACACAAAGTACCCCGAGCACCTCCGGTCGACGGGTCTCAGGAAACATGTGGCCACGCTATCTCAAGTCTTAAACCTCCAGGAGAATGAGCTGGATCAGGTGGCAGACTTCCTTGGACATGATATCCGCGTACACAGGGAATTCTACAGACTGCCTGTTCCAACAACACAACTTGCAAAGATATCCAAAGTATTGCTTTTAATGGAGAAGGGATCCATTTCCTCGCTAAAAGGAAAGACGCTGGAGGAGATTGAACTTGAAGGTTTGTTAAATGTATCTCTTATCTGGGTGTGCATGTAGGGCCGGGGTAGGAGTGCCCTGAGCCGGGTAGTGTTAGTGGAGTAGAGGGTGGGTCATTGTGGTGGATGTCGGTGCGGAGCTGGTAGCTTTAGGAGCAGGCTGGTCAGAGGAGGTCCAGAGGAGCCAGGGGGGCGAGTGTGTGCACGTAGGCCGGGGTAGGAGTGCCCTGAGCCGGGTAGTGTAAGTGGAGTAGAGGGTGGGTCATTGTGGTGGATGTCGGTGCGGGGCTGGTAGCTTTAGGAGCCGGCTGGGGATCTTAGCCCCAGCCTTGGTGAGTTTTCCCAGGCCTGGTGGCTTTAGGAGCGGGCTGATTGAATTGAATCCCCCTTTTGTTTTTAGATGAAATTCCCATCAGTGCAGATGAGGCCGAAGAGGAGAGTCACAGTGACTCGGGGGACTCTGCTGAGAAACAAGCGGCAACTGTGGTTATAGATGATGACCCGATCGACATAGCTGATGGAGATACCTCTGATTTTGAAGGCAAGTTCTTCTGTTTACTCTTGTAGTAGTCTTGCTCTGACTTATTCACATTGTTTTGTTTAAATTAATTCCTAATTTTCCTTTTCAGAGGCAGCACAGAGGCCTGCAAAGCAACCTGGACCAAAACGCAGAGTGACAAAAAGAGCATGGTCAAAGACTGAAGAAGCAGCTGTAATGCGGCATTTTAAAAAACACATCAAGAGAGGAAAACTGGCCACAAAAAATGAAGTAACTCAGTGTAAGCAAGCAGAAATGGCCTTAAGTCAGAGAACACTGCAGAATATAAGAGACTTTGTGAGAAATCGTGGACTAGCACATAAAAGACAACTAAAGGTAAAAGATGGATAAGCATGGAGTGTATGTATGAAGAACATTAAAACTTTTCCAGCCTCTAATTGTGGTTCATCCATCCATCCATTTTCTCCCACTTGTCCGTTGCCGGGTCGTGGAGGCAGCCGTTGGAGCTGCCCAAATCACATAGCACCAGTCCCCTATGGCTCCTCCTGCAGGTGGTGGGTCCACGGAAGGACGGCCTCATGGTTCCAAACGGGCCTGTTGGTCTCTCATAGGGGAATTGTGGTTCAGTTATGTTTAAAGTCCTCATAATTCATCTTTGGTCCTCATGAACCACCTTCTGGTCGGTGGCTGTGTATAGACAACCGTAGCTGATACAAGGATGTTAAATAGACCTAAATTTTTTTCAGATTTTTTACAGTTAGTCTATCCAGAGCTTATCTCTCTAGGACCTTGGGAAACCATAGTCCTCTTAAACCACACCAGGGTTGGTTTTTCCAAAAGGTCAACATAAACCATAAAACCACGTATGTGTGTGTGTGTGTGTGTGTGTCTACAGGTCGACAGGTTCACGTCAGCACTGAGGGCTCTGACTCAGCCTCACCTTCATGCACTCGCTTACAGCTCAAACTAAAAACTTTTTTTAAACCAATCATGAGCCGACAGCTACAGCCGGTCCTGCTGAGGCTCTCGTTCGTCCATAAACAAGAACAAACCAAATGCACATGTTCACCCCCCACATCCCCCACAGCCCCTCGTCCCGGCCGCAGAGTCTGGTTGGTTGGAAAAGGCTGTTGACCATAACACCGCCATTGGCCATGGGTGTGTGTCTCCCCCCCCCATGTGACACAATCGGGCACATTGTGTTGTCTTCTTCCAGAGCTTGTGCCTAAATCTAATTAAACCAGTCCATTGGATTCAAACTGGCATTAAATCTAAATTCCTTGGAAGATCATGACGTCGCTCAACACTTTTTACTGTAGAAGTAAAACCACATTCTTTTGGCTCAAGAGTTTCAATTTTGACCAAGTCTCCTTTCTTTGTTTTATTAAATGTTTGCAAATCTTAAGAAATGAAATATTCAGCGATTTGTTTCTGCGTTTGTGGAATTAAAATGGACCTGTATAAACCATTGATTAGACCTGTTGTTGGATTTAAGGAGTCAAATATGAAGGAGAGTCTCCAAATGCCTTCATCAGAATGAAGTCTTTCAGCCCTGACTTTATGGAGCTGTTTGTTGTGAGTTGAAATCAGCTGAGCCTCGACACTTCCTGGTTTAGAACTGGCCCCGCCTCCTCTCTGAGTCACATGTCTCTAAAGAACAGGAAGTTGCATTTACTCGAGTCTGTTTCCTCCGTCTGCGCCTCAGTCTCTGGTAAGAACTCTTCTACAGTTCTTTGTATAAACTCTGATTTCTGAGGTTTCATCTGTTTCTCAAAGCTTTATGTTCTTTACAAACCCCATAATAACAGAGGCTTCTGAGACAGACCTTCAGAGGAAAAGGTTCTGTCGTCTGGACTGGGTAGTTTATTATATTAATGTTTAAGGATCAGTGACATTGAGATTTATTCGTCCTGAAGCCCCAGCAGCTCCAGTTATGAAGAAAAAAGCTCCAGATGCTTCAGACTGAAACATTTGTGTGACTTTAGTGAAGCCCAAATATTACAGATGATTTCCTCAATAAATGATACAAATAACATTCTGGAATCCCCTGGGTCTTTACATGAACATAGGTTTAATGGTTCAAACAAACTTCCAGGAACATTTTGACTTTCTTTTAACAGTAGTTGTCGTAGAAGCAACAAAAGTCCAGTCCAGAGGAAGATCGTTCTAGAGTGACGTTCATAACAAAAATCATAAAACATCTGTATCATTTTTATGAACTTTCAGGCTATTTTTTGAGCATTTTTGTGAACGTGACCATGAAAAACCGACCCTGCAAGTCGTGAAATGTGCCGATAAACCCAAATCTATGAGGGAAGTTATGACTCAGTTTGGACCACAACGATTAATTCATTTAGTGGCTTCAGCTTTCATATTGTAGAACTGCAGAATGTAAGTTATATAATAATAAATAAATCCATAATCATTCAAGTTTGTGCATAATTAGGCCAAACACAAGTCTGTTTGACCACATGACACACTGTGTTAGTCCGTAACACAATTCCATGTTGTCACATGATTCATCAGTGAATCACAAACAAATTGGCTTTTCATAATGATTGACTCAGAATCTTTTCATAATGTAGCTTGTTTTATGTTTGACCGACTGACTCCCACATTTGTGCCATTTCCTTTTCGTGTCGAAGGTGAAACTGGTCGAACTGAGGATCCAAATATTAAACTCGAGTCTAACTTCACGGACCTTCAGGGTCAGAGATGACGTGTCTCTGAAGGAAAGTCAAAATGTTCCTGGAAGTTTGTTCGAACCATTAAACCTATGTTCATGTAAAGACCCAGAGGATTCCAGAATGTTATTTTGTTAATTTATTGAAGAAGTTTGGGTCCATTAGACCGAATGACATTGTAACACTTTAAACCTTCACTAAAGTAAAACAAATCCATCAGTCTGAACCATCTCAAGCTTTTTTCTTCATAACTAGAGCTGCTGTATAGGCCAGTGGAATGCCTCATTTGAAAGCTAAGACCTACTTTTTTGTTGCATTTTTAAGTGTTTGTCATTTGTTGTTGTATTTGTCACTTTTTCATTTCTGTTTCCTGTTTGTCGCTCTTTCTTGTGGATTTTGTTGCTTTCTCATCAGTCTTTAGTCGTGTGTGTTTGTCGCTATTTTGCCTCGGTTAAGGCGGGGGTGAAGGGGTTAAACATTTCTATAATATCAACGTTGAAACTACCCAGTCCAGACGACAGAACCTTTTCCTCTGAAGGTCTGTGTCAGAAGCCTCTGTTATTATGGGGTTTGTAAAGAACATAAAGCTTTGATCAAACCGTCTCCACAGGCTTTATCCTTCAAACTGAGGAAGAAGAAAAACACAAACCTGTCTGATACTTACAGCAGGTTTAGTCCGGACGACTTACATCTGGAGGATTCGTTTGTCTGCAGCTTTGAAACTGACTTGGACATTATTGAGACACTTCTCTGCAGATGTTTCTGCTGCTCTCAACATCTGTTTTATTTTCTCTTATTCCAAACAAAGTGGAGTAAGTTTGACTCTCACACAAACAGCCCGAGTGTAATCAGTAACTAAACCTCCTCCTGGAATAAAAGAGTTCCTCTGACTGTTGCAGAGCTACAGGGCCGTGTGCTACAGAGGAACAGACTCAGAAACTGTTTGGCTTCAGTGAAGTCCAGAGAAACAAGTTTAAACAGTTTATACAAAGACCTGTAGAAGAGTTCTTACCAGAGACTGAGGCAGAGTCACATTAAAGAGGATCTGAACACGCCTCTTTACAGGAAGTGCTGTCAGAGGAGTCAGGAGAGTTCATGGAGTCAGGGCGCCATCTAGTGGAGAGCAGGAGATACTGCGTCACACAAATAGCTGCAGGTGAAAAAGGAAAACAATCAGATGTGGAGATATTAGTGTGAAACTTCTGCTGTGGATGAACGACAAGTTTTATAATAAGGCGTTTTCTGGATAAAAATGTTCATACATAATGTTCAGAGCCAGGTTTATGTGTTTTTATTTTGTGACATATTAGTTCCAAGAATTAGAAAAATTGGAAGAATTGTTTTAAAATTTCTCCTTGTTTTTTGGGGATAAACTTTAGGCCGTTTTGATTCCACTCTTTAACAACTTCTCCACTTTAGTCGCTCCATAAGACTCCACACTTTACACTGTGTTGAACATTGTTATACACATTGTATTTCAGTGCCATAAAGGTTTTAAACTCATGGATGGTTTTGTGTCTCAGGCTCTTTGAGTCTCTGACCTCTGACCTCTGACCCTGTGATCATTAGTTTCAGGTTAAGTCCAGTTAAGGGAAAAACTACTGACAAAGGACGTTACACATTATTAAGCAGAGCAACATTTTGAAGCAATAAAGGGAAAGAAAAAGGAACTCTCTGCTGATGAAAAGCGTGAAATAGTTGAAGGTCTTGGACTAGGTCTGAAAACCTTCGATATTTCATGAAGATGAAGCGTGATCATCATCAGAGATCTGTGTCTGATTCAGAGACACACGGGTTTGTGCAGATAAAGACACAATGAGGACGGTTTCTGCCAGACAAACACATCAGATTAAGAGAACAGCTGCTACAAAGCAGCAAACAGGTGTTTGAAGCTGCTGGAGCCTCTGGAGTCTCCTGAACATCACGCTGTAGGACCTCCAGAGGCTGCAGTTGTGCATAAACCTTCTATCAGACCTCCCCTAAACTGTTCACTGAAGCTGAGGAGCAGAAACGGCTGCAGTGGCTCAGAAATACATGAAGACTCATTTTCTAACAGTCACTGATGAGGCCGTGTGACCCTGGACGGTCAGATGATGGAGGAGTGGATGTTGGTGAATGGCCACCATGTCCCAACAAGGCTGTGACGTCAGCAAGGAGGGGGCGGAGTCATGAGGAGAGAGCTGCTCCGCCCCTTTAGGCTCCCTGGAGGTGTGAACATGACCTCTGAAAAATATGTGGAGTTTCTGACTGACCACTTCCTTCTATGGCACAAAAAGAAGAGCCGCTCGAACAAGATCCTCTTCATGCAGGACAACGCCCCATGTCCTGCTGTGAAGAAGACCTCTGCATCATTGGCTGCTCTGGACATAACAGGAGAGGAACTCATGATGTGGACCCCCTCCTCCTCTGACCTCAACCCTACTGAGAACCTTTGGAGCCTCAAGCAAAACATCCATGATGGTGGGAGGCAGTTCACATCCAAACAGCAGCTCTGGGAGGTTATTCTGACTTCCTGCAAAGAAACCCGAGCAGAAACTCTCCACAAACTCACACGTTTAATGGATTTAAACGTTTTGAAGCTGCTCAAATAAGGCTGTGTTAAAATATAACTTGACCTGTTAAGATGTTTTTGATTGAAATATCTTTTGATTTCAGTAAATATGACCTCCTGATGCTGCAAATTCAACAAATCACCATTTTCAGTTAATTACAAACTTTAAAATGTATTGAAACGATGAGGTGCATAATAATTCTGAACCGGACATTTTAAGTTTTTTATTATTTTTATCACTGGGAGGTTTTTTCAATCACATTAAAATGATCCTCTAACAGTAAAGACTTGGAAATTACGCTACGTCATTTGAGTTGATAATTTAGAAAATCTATTGTTCACACAGTGTAGATTAATACAGTTGTGTCTTCTCCGAGCTAACTGGCTAACTGGCCTTTGAGCTAGTTTTAGTTCTACACTTATAATAATTCAGCTTTAATAAGTAATGAACTCAATCAGAACTCTGGTATGAGTGAAACTAATGTGGAAACTTTCAGCAACATTAAGCAGTTTACCTTTAACAACAGAAAGTATTGAGTTCATTTGTCCGTGACCTCGATACAAGTTTGACCTGAAGAAACCGTCAAAATGAACCCATGAGTTTAGAGAAACATTCTGACCTGTGACCGTGCGGAGCAGTGTTCATTTGACAACATATTTTAATTTAGTTTTAGTCGAGTTTTAGTCGATTTTGTATTAATAATAATCATTATAATCATATTTAATGGAGGTTCTGCTTCATGGAGCTGCTCCTCATGAACAAAGCTCAGAGCTGCTCCTTTGGCAGTGAAGTTACATGATATGAGGCTCTTTCAGACGGTCAATAGAAGTTTGGATGATTTTAGTCTCTCCTTTCCATTTTTATTTAGTCTTATTTTAGTCGCATGAAAAACGTTTAATTTAGTTTTAGTCCAATTTTAGTCAGAAAAATCACTTTGACTAAAATTAAGACTAAATATTTTAGTCGACGAAATGAACACGGGTGCGGATCCTGAGGAGCGGATCAAACTGAGTCTGGACTGAACTCTGCTGTAAATGACAAACTTCCTGCTTTAGAGTCATGTGACTCAGAGAATGAGGACGGACCAGTTCTGTGCCGGGAGTGCCGAGGTGCGACTGCATCAACTCATTAAACATCTTAAAGTCTTGAATAATAAGACTTACACCTACAGTAAACGTGTGGAGGCAGTCGAAGAGTTAAACTGAGCAAAGGGACTTTTGACTCCATAGTTTTAAATCCTCACATTCGGATTCACCACAGGGTCAATAACCTCCTGTTAAAGCTGCTCCATGTTTATAGTTATTGCACAGTGAAATAATGACTGTATTTGTGCAATGATCTTGACTCTCTGATTATAAAGTTGTTTCCTCGTCATCAACACACCTGGTCTGAGCCGTTATACTGGTCAATACCATTCAGTCACAGAGCCCCCCCTCTACTCTAACCCCATTCAGTTACTATCGTGTACATGTCTCCCCGTGTCTGCGTAGGTTTCCACTAAAACATGTACAATAGCTGACTCCACCAGCCAGGGGAGTCAGCCTGTCAGGAAGGATATAGTTTTCCTTCCTGACTAACCCAGTGTTGTAGCCGTGTGTAATAGTCCTTTCATTCAGCTGGTGGTTTTGGATACAGGGCTCTCATAGACTCATTATAGTCACAGTTTGCCTGTAACTTAGAGGGTCAAATACGCCCAGAGAAAAGAAGGATGGTCTTTAAGCTTCAGAAACTTCTGCTTTGAAGAGTGAACCGTTGGTCCAGGTGTCTCTGGTCACAGTGGACGTGTTCGACCTGTGCTCAAATGCAGAGACACATTTCGTTGTAAAGGGAGAGTTTGTTTTTCACTCTGATATTAAAACTGTTGAAGAACATCTGACACATTAGACCCAGTTTCTGCTCAGACATCGTGAACATGATTCTCATGTTTCCGTGGATTACACAGTTTTGATGCACGACACACAGCTCCACCACAGAAGGAAACACTGACACCTGTTTAGTCTCATCGATTCAGCTCAGACGACAAATATAGAAACATCAGGAGAACACGTATCCAGAGGCCGTGTGTGTGAGGCTTCAAAGCAGCTGAACGTTCTACTAGAAGAAGAGCTACAGCATCGCAATAGTCCGGTTAGATGAATAACACGTCCGTTTGACTGTGTTTGATTCAAACCGGCTCGTGGGCGTTGTTTACGATCACAGACTGTGGACATACATGTCCGTGAACATCAATTTAAATAAAGTGAGTGGGTGAGGTGGCTGGAGCTCGCCGGCTCCTCAAGCTGTTAATAAATACACCACTTTTCCTCCTGGAATCTCTCGTTTGAGAAGCGAACAATTTATTATTGGATGTAGAGAAACTAAATCGATCCCGTTTGTCTTTGTTGCTATTCATTAACACAGTGACTGCAGGTTGATTGTGCGGTTAGTGGAATGTGGATGTCTGCTGTATGAGCCTCTCCTCCTGTCACCTGTCTGCAGCCCCGCCCACCTGGACTCAAGCCCCGCCCACCTGGACCGCAGCCAATCCAGTCGCTCCAGGAAGAAACGCACAAACCAGTCTCTCCGTCAGACGCACTTTTCTCTGGGACACGGTGGACTCTGTGGATCCGCTCAGGTTCGACTGCTCTCCTCATATTCAGCCCCTGCTCTGGGATAGACCTGGTTTAGACCTGGTTTAGACCTGGTTTAGACCTGGTTTAGACCTGGTTTAGTCCTGGTTTAGACCCGGTTTAGACCCGGTCTAGTCCCGGTCTAGTCCCGGTCTAGTCCCGGTTTAGACCCGGTTTAGTCCTGGTCTAGTCCTGGTCTAGTCCTGGTCTAGTCCTGGTTTAGACCTGGTTTAGACCTGGTTTAGACCTGGTTTAGACCTGGTTTAGTCCTGGTTTAGACCCGGTTTAGACCCGGTCTAGTCCCGGTCTAGTCCCGGTCTAGTCCCGGTCTAGTCCCGGTCTAGTCCCGGTTTAGACCCGGTTTAGTCCCGGTTTAGTCCGGGTTTAGACCTGGTTTAGACCTGGTTTAGTCCTGGTTTAGACCTGGTTTAGTCCTGGTTTAGACCTGGTTTAGTCCTGGTTTAGACCTGGTTCAGACCTGGTTCAGTCCTGGTTCAGTCCTGGTTCAGTCCTGGTTCAGTCCTGGTTCAGACCTGGTTCAGACCTGGTTCAGTCCTGGTTCAGTCCTGGTTCAGTCCTGGTTCAGACCTGGTTCAGACCTGGTTCAGTCCTGGTTCAGTCCTGGTTCAGTCCTGGTTCAGTCCTGGTTTAGACCTGGTTTAGACCTGGTTTAGTCCTGGTTTAGTCCTGGTTGACTCTTTGATCAGATCTGAACTGCTCAGTTTCATGTTTATCACTATGTTCTATTTAAACTCTAGTGTAATCTCTGTAGCTGTAATACTGACCTGTGGCTGTAGATGGCACTGTAGCACTTTTATGTTTGTCAAAATGAAATTCCATGTGTATATTATAAACATTATATTGTAATTGTGGCATCTCAAATACAGCAATAATCAATTACATTTTTAACATATCAGTAATATTTTTTTCCCCCCTCAAAAATATCACAATTATACAGTTTGAAGGGATATTTCAGGATTGTTGACACAGGGCCTCATTTCCTAGTTATCCAGAGTGTTGCTGATTTCTGGAGATTTGTTTTATCTTAATTCATGCAGTCCTTATATTTGAAGAGTTTAGTGGTGCTAGGCTAGTGCTAGGCTAGTGCTAGGCTAGCGCATGTCTATGGTAACTAGTAGCCTGCATTAAAAACAGTCTGACCCAAGCACTGTGCACCGGAGGCAAATCACTTATAACACCAGACTACCCATAGAAATGTCTGTGTCGACTGAATAATGTTTTAAATATAACAATTTAGTATTTAAAATAACTTATATTTGAGCAGCATCAGCTTCCTGGTTGTAGCTACGCAGCGGCGGAGTGATCTGCTCGGTTACCGGATCTACAGTCGTTTGTTTACCTGCGGCCGCATTACTACACGTGGAATTCACAAAGGAGCTTTCTACAAATCAGATATGGCAACGTTTGGAGGACGAGCCCATGATTTTGAAGAGGTTTTTAATGCAGGCTACTAGTTACCATAGACATGCACTAGCCTAGCACTAGCCCAGCGCCACTAAACTCTTCAAATATAAGGACTGCATGAATTAAAAGTAAAATCTCCAGAAATCAACAACACTCTGGAAAACTAGGAAATGAGGCCCTATATATCCCGTAATAATATCCCTTTAATTTCAGGTCCGAGCCAGAGCAAAAAGATATATAGCATTAATATATATATATATTTTTTTTAATCTGCCCCATAGTCGACCCATGTGGAACCACAATTTACTATATTTAAACATTTAGGTCTATATACCTGACATTATGACATCATCACATTCTAAATCGTGAACACAACCTATTATCCTGATACCGTAGCTTTCTAACTTTCTGAGTAGAATTGTGGGATCTAATGCTTTTCTTAAATCCACAAATATTCCTATTACATAAAGTTGTTGATCAAGAGAATATGATATTTGTTCGTATCAATAAGTGCCGAGCTCTCACTCACCTTGAAACAAAGGACTCCTACGTTAGAATGCTGTTTTTAGACTTTAGCTCAGCATTCAACACTTTACAAACTGCTCCACCTGGTGGTCAACACCTCACTGTGCAACTGGACCTTCTGAGGGGAGACCACAGGCTGTACGTGTCGGCGGAAAGTCCTCCAGAACCATCACACTGAACACGGGAGCTCCCCAAGGCTGTGTGCTGAGCCCCCTACTGTCCGTCTCCTGATTTGTACATTTCAGCAGTTTTCATCTTATTACCTGTCCTGAATGATACATAGCAAATATGTGAGTGGTTTTGATTTACCCTCATCATAAAAAATATCTGTTGTATTAGACTTTATTTAGTTCTATTTTAGTTTTGTAACTGAAGGGCCAACATTTAAATTGAACAGTTGCCCAAACTCATCCGTAACTTAACATTATTAATATCCAACTTCTAAAAACAAGTGTTTCAATTTACTGACAGACAAGCCAAAGAAAAAAAGAAAAGCCACTACAAGGAAAGAAAACCAGGAATAGGGCCATTACTTTGGACAAAGGTTTTTGACAAATTATCTGTTTTAGTCAAGGAAATGAAGTCTGTGATGTTCTGCAGGTCTGTGGCTGAACATGGATCCAGAGCTCAGAGAGGACGGAGCCCCTCCCTCTAAAACCATGGACCCCAAAGCTCAGAGGTGAGATCCACCACTGTTCTCCATGTCAGAGTCGGCTCCAGTGTTTGGAATAAGTTTAAAAGAACGCCGTTATAACGATGTTATTTTCAGTAACAGAGTAATTCATTTCTCTCCCGTCGTTACAACGTTATCGTTACTGGGTAAGTGTCCCGTTACAATTGGCCTGAATGAGCGCCAAAGATGCCCTGATCGTTCACTGCGTTGGCAGATGTTTCCTTAACTCCTGTTCCTCCACCTTCTCGTTGAATACGGCCGTATTCCTACATTCATAAAACAGCGGCACAAATACAGGTCAATACCGTTCAGTCACAGAGGCCTCCCCCCCCCTCCCTCCCTCTACCCCATTCAGTTCATTCAGATCAAATTTAAAACAGATTTCCCCTGAGTCTCAACCTTACTGTAAGCCATCCATGTTATATTAAAGTCAAATGAGTAAACAGGGAATAGAAGCGGTGAGAGGACTGTTCCCTGTGGGACCCGATGCAGCAAAATCCATCAAATCTTCTTCTGCTTCACAAAACAATCAAAACCAAAAAGGAAAGAGTAGGTTTAGTTTAATCAGATTCTATTGTTTCTGTGATGGAGCAGATGATCCTTTTCTGAGTCTGATCCAGGACAGTCCCATGTGTTTCACTGAAGTGTTTCCTTCTGTCTCAGGATCCTCCAGAAACATCCTCCGTCTGAACCTGGTCCCAGCTGTGAGTCCCTCAGTGACCGGTCTATGGGACGTCTAGTAAACTTCAGGACAGAGCGGTGAGCTTTGACTCTGTGTGTTATGGAATATTATTGTCACATAAAGGGAAGGATCTAAGAAAGATTTACTGAAGGAAACAAGGACGTCTTTAGTAAAAGTTTATTTATTTTTTACTGCTTTGTGACAATCACAATTACTCAGGATCAGGAAATAAAATCCAGAGAATGGACTGTAGACGGAAAACAGCCTGTAAATAATTCTGGCTTTTTATCCACTTTTAAGTGTTTGATAAAACTGCATTGTAACTTAATTTAATATAATTTATCTCTTATTTATTGTTTATCATCAAATAAACCAGGATCATCACATTTGATAAAAAGATGTAATGTTTATTTAAACAAAAACGATACAATACAACAACAAAAAAGTTTATTGTAAATGTATTTGTCTGTGTTAGACCCAGTGTTGACGTCAGACCAGACGGTTCTGAACCAGGCCCCGACTGTGAGTCCCTCAGGAGCGACTGGTCCAGGATGGATCCACTGAACTTTTCCTCAGATCTGTAAGACTCAGTTTGTTGAAACACAAGGACAGACAGTGGTTTAATGAGGTTCTGAAAGTGTGAGAGAAACAGCTGAATCCTGAGGTGTTTGTTGTGTCTCTGTCACAGAGTGGAGCAGGCTCCAGAGCTCAGAGCTCAGCAACATCACACTCAGCTGGACTCCATATTTAAGGTGTGTCCTTCACTGAAGTTTGGAGATGTTCAGATGAATGGACTTGTTTCACACAGATCTGACACTGACTGCATTTGTGTTGTTTCTAATGTGTCTGTGCAGCTTCTGGAGGAGGACATCTTCACTTTTGTCCAGAAGGAGCTGAAGAAGCTCCACAAGGTTCTGAGCACAGATGACCCAGAATGCTTAGAGCCTGTGGAGGATGAGGATGGAGAGGCTTTTCTGAAGATCACTGTGAACTTCCTGAGGAGGAGGCAGCAGAAGGAGCTGGCTGAGCGTCTGTGGAGCAGTAGGTTCATTTCACTCAGTCATTTGATCTTCTCTGAGACTCAGGCTCTGTCTGTGTCTTCATTCAGGGAGTCGTTCTGGAGTTCTTCAGCGTAAACTGAAGCGTGAGCTGCAGCAGAAGTGTCAGTGTGTGTCTGAGGGCGTGGCTAAAGCAGGAAGCCCCGCCCTCCTGCAGCAGATCTACACAGAGCTGTACATCACAGAGGGAGGGGCCTCAGAGGTCAACCAGGAACATGAGGTCAGACACATGGAAACAGCCTCCAGGAAACCAGGCGGAGCAGAGACAGCCATCACATGTGAAGACATGTTCAAAGGCCCCGCGGACACAGGGGCGCCCGTCAGAACAGTGCTGACAAAGGGAGTGGCTGGCATCGGGAAAACACTGCTCACTCAGAAGTTCAGTCTGGACTGGGCTGAAGGCAAAGCCCACCAGGACGTCCAGCTGCTGTTCCCCTTCACTTTCAGAGCACTCAATGTGCTGAAGGACAGGAGCTTCAGCCTGGTGCAGCTGCTCCATCACTTCTTTAGAGGAACTGAAGAAGTGAGCAGCTTTGAAGAGCTGCAGCTGCTCTTCATCTTTGACGGTCTGGACGAGTGCAGACTTCCTCTGGACTTCACCCAAACCAAGGCCCTGACGGAGCCCACAGAGAGCGCCTCAGTGGAGGAGCTGCTGGTGAACCTCATCAGGGGGAACCTGCTTCCCTCCGCTCGCCTCTGGATAACCACACGCCCTGCGGCGGCCAATCAGATCCCTGCTGAGTGCGTCTCCATGGTGACAGAGGTGCGAGGGTTCAGCGACCCACAGAAGGAGCAGTACTTCAGGAACAGGTTCAGAGACGAGGCCCACACAATCATCTCCCACATCAAGACGTCCCGAAGCCTCCACATCATGTGCTTCATGCCAGTCTTCTGCTGGATCCTCTCCACAGTCCTGGAGCATGTGCTGAAGACCAGAGAGAGAGCAGAGCTGCCCAAGACCCTGACTCAGATGTACATCCACTTCCTGGTGGTTCAGGCCAAAGTCAAGAACATCAAGTATGATGGAGGATCTGAGACAGACCCACACTGGAGTCCAGAGACCAGGAAGATGGTGCAGTCTCTGGGAAAACTGGCCTTTGAGCAGCTGCAGAAAAGAAACCTGATCTTCTACGAGAGTGACCTGAGCGAGTGTGGGCTGGACGCTGCAGCCGCCTCAGTGTACTCCGGAGTCTTCACACAGGTCTTTAGAGAGGAGCCAGGCCTGTACCAGGACAAGGTCTACTGCTTCATCCATCTGAGTGTGCATGAGTTTCTGGCTGCTCTTCACGTCCATCAGACCTTCTTCGACATTGGAGTCAACCTGCTCTCAGACGAACAAACTTCATTATGGACAAAGATTTTTAGCAGTAAATCAGTGCAGTTCTACCGCTCTGCTGTGGACCAGGCCTTACAGAGTCCAAACGGACACCTGGACTTGTTCTTGCGCTTCCTCCTGGGTCTTTCACTGCCGACCAATCAGAGCCTTCTCCAAGGTCTGCTGACACAGACAGGAAGTAGCTCCCAGACCAATCAGAAAACAGCTGAGTACATCAAGCAGAAGCTGAGTGAGGAAGTGTCTGCAGAGAGAAGCATCAACCTGCTCCACTGTCTGAATGAACTGCATGATGGTTCTCTGGTGGAGCAGGTCCAATGGTACCTGAGCTCAGGACGTCTGTCTGAAGGTGGACTGTCTCCTGCTCAGTGGTCAGCTCTGGCCTTCATCTTACTGTCATCAGAAGAAGCTCTGGAGCAGTTTGAGCTGAAGAAATACTGTGCTTCAGAGGAGGTTCTGCTGAGGCTGCTGCCAGTGGTCAAAGCCTCCAACAAAGCTCTGTGAGTGAGGTCTATGTAAGTATGAACCTTCTAAACCTCTCCTAAAACAGTGTGTTCTCTCCAGACTGAGCAGCTGTAACCTGTCAGAGAGCAGCTGTGAAGCTCTGTCCTCAGTCCTCAGCTCCTCTAGTCTGACAGTCCTGGATCTCAGTAACAACGACCTGAAGGACTCAGGGCTGAAGATGTTGTCTGTTGGACTGAAGAGTCCTCACTGTAAACTGGAGCAGCTCAGGTCAGAGGGTTTATCTTTCTTTTAAATTAATGTTCATTATTTGTTAAATACATGAACACAGTTATTGTTATTGGTCTGTAATGTTTTAAGATATGATTAAAATATCCCAGTGTCGTTTTTCTTTAAGAACAAGTAGATCATGAGTTTTTATGAGATTACTGAACAGAAACGTTGCTGCTTCAGGAAAATGTAGCTCATAGTGTTTAAATCTGAGTTTTGTATCTGAACAAAGTTTTATAAATGTGATTCCAGTCAAAGGTAAAACTCTTTTAGAGCTTTAAACATAGAGCTGCACGATGAACCTTTATCACATTGAAACTGAGGTTTGAGCTGCTGCTGTAACGTCACCTCAAGGGCTGAGGGTTTGTTTCTTTAGGCCTTGCCCTCCACTGTTTGAGTGACAGACATGTTCTCCAATCAGAATGATGGAGCCTCGCTGCCTTTGGCTGTTGGTCCATGAAAAGTGTCTTCAGGAGAATCATGTTTGTCTCTGCAGTCGCTGTAAACAAACTCCACGTGTGTCTCGGGCAGAGCAAACTGCAAACTATTATCACGCTAGAAACAAACAAAGTCTCACGACCTGTGAGTCGGACTGAGTCACAGAATCATCATGTCCTCACAGAGCAGGTCGAGGTGGTTAAAAACAGACTCCTCGGTTCATCACCGTACGCTCGTATCACTGTATTTAGCCTCGTCCAACTGGAACATCTTCACTGCAGGTTTTTGACCGAAATATGAGGCGCATTTTCTTAAAACAAACAGCGTTTTGCAGCTTTTGATTCAGAGAATGTATTTATGTCACTGAACAGGAAGGAAGAGAGAGCTGTGTTTATTAGAGAATGATTAGAACTAAGGATGTTCCCTCTTAAGACTCTTTGCTTTTGCAGATTTGTATCTTGTTGCTGATGAAGCTGAAATGTAATAACTGAGCACCGTGATGTTTAACAGCAGTTTTAGAAGTTTATGCTCAATGCTCAGACACATGAAAAATTAAACACAGGCTATTTATAAAATATTAAAAAAAAACCACAAATCGATTCACGATATCGGTCTGGAAAATCACAATTAGTTTTTTGTCCAAATCGTGCAGCTCTAGTTAAACTTGTTACAATGTTGTTCCTTCATCAGAAACAGCCTGAACAGGAGCTGAAATAACGCCTGTGTGACCATCGTCTCTTTCCAAAAAGCTGCTGAATTAGTTCAGTGTTTCAGGAAGTGAGAAAGAGCACGACCACAGCAGCAGTGACTCTGATTGGCTGACAGAGAGTGACTGACTGAACAGGGGACCAATCAGAGGAGGAGGTGGGCGGGGAAAGTGTGTCCTGACTCTTTTAAACAATCGTCTCTGCTCCTAAAGTTCAGAGTCAGAACAACAAGCGCCAACTAGAAACAAAGTGAATGTAGAGCCTGCTGAAGTTGTGCTTCGAGCCACTTGCACAGCTTTGAACAGTCTTTGAATCTTCTCCAGTGGCTGTTCTGAGCACAGCTGCTGGAGCTTATGCGACGCTCCTCCTGTTCCTCCTGAGCCCCAGGAAGGAAAACACTGGACATTTAGATCAATGTGGCATTTTCTAACCAACGAGATGTGAAATATTGTTCTAGATGTGTGTGAGGTTATAGAGGGTATGTGAGTGATGTCACAACAGCAAAAGCAGCAAAAACATTACATTGAGTGGAAAGTTCGCAACGTTATTCACTCCATTTGAAATGTAGAAGCTTCTCTTTCTGTTTAGATTTAAACACCTGCAAAAGCCTAACAGCCCTCTTTAAATCCAGGTCTTATTGTTGTGTTTGTGTAACTTTGTGTCTTATTGTAAATGTTCCGTCTCCTCCAGACTGAGCAGCTGTAACCTGTCAGAGAGCAGCTGTGAAGCTCTGTCCTCAGTCCTCAGCTCCTCTAGTCTGACAGTCCTGGATCTCAGTAACAACGACCTGAAGGACTCAGGGCTGAAGATGTTGTCTGTTGGACTGAAGAGTCCTCACTGTAAACTGGAGCAGCTCAGGTCAGAGGGTTTACTCTTCATCTCTGTGAGTTTGTCATTTCTATGACTCTGTTTAACCCTGTGTGTTCAGACTGTCAGGGTGTCTGATCTCAGAGGAAGGCTGTGCTGCTCTGGCCTCAGCTCTGAGGTCCAACCCCTCCCATCTGACAGACCTGGACCTCAGCTTCAACCATCCAGGAGACACAGGAGTAAAGCTCCTGACTGCTCTACAGGAGGAGCCCCACTGCTCACTCTCCACTCTCCGGTGAGGACACGTTCATTACAGTTAGGACGTTATTACTCTCATTTACCGAGTAAACGTTATAATGGAAGAAACTGGATTGTTTTTATTTTAGTCCATTTGGATTCATTAAACATCTGTCTCAGTAACAACAGTAGCTCATGTTTTGGTGTCGATCTTTAAATAAAAAGGAGAAGCAACGTTTGAAACTTAACGTATATTTTTATATTTTGGTCCGGGAGACTCTTCAGAGTCTGTTAGCATTAGCCTCAAACCTCCCAAACTCTGATGAATCCAGGGGTCTCATTTATAAAGCTCACGTACGGACAAAAGGCCCAAACCTTCTGTACGAACTGTTCTGCGTTTCAGAAACGCTGCTCAGATGTGAAGAGGGCGAGGGGAGTCAGTTTGAGGAAATCAAGTCGTGTGCACATTTTAAACATTTTTAGCTTTCTTTTTTATTTAATTGGTAATAAAAGTATAAGAATGAAACCATAGGCTTTGAGTAAAGCATTTAAATATTGAATGTTTCTACTTTGAGCATCACAGATTACAACAATGTGCTCATGCACCTCGTACGGCAGCGATATAGTTTGTGAGGATGTTTCACGTTCAGTTTGTTTTCTACACAAAGTTTAGGCCTCATTTTGTGCTCAGTAAGTTTGATAAATGAGGCCCCAGAACTTTGAATATTTGACTTTAGATACAAATGAGTGTAAAAAAGTGTCCTCTGAGCTAAATGCTAACTCAGATTCAGTTAAAATAATTAGTTTGTGGCTCAGATTCACATCCACGAAACATCATCGTATAATATGTGAATAAAGAAATCACAGAAACGATATCAATGCCGTGAAAAGGACAAAGGTTTATTCACACAGATGTAACGATCCCTGATTCGACGGAAACAAAATGCCCCTATAACAGTGAGGCTGTGTGTTGTTCTTGTGTGACATCATCTGCATGCCCTGTTTAACTGAAGTGTGTTTCCTCAGACTGGATCCTGCTGGAGCTGAGTGGTTAAAACCAGGACCCAGGAAGTGTGAGTATAACGTTCACACAAAGCATTCTGGGAAACGGACAGTGTTGGGGAGAAATTGTATTTAGTTACAGAATACTGAATACTTTCCTTAAATGTATTTAGTAATGTATTCCATTACTTTGTCCCATCAGAGTACTGTATTCTGAATGATATTTCTGCATAAAAGCGGCGTATGGTTAAAATCGTGCAGCTGCACTTGTCACAGCGCCTGTTATGAACTTATTTACCACTAATTCAGACGCATTAAAGCACTTTGCAAACGCCCACAGCCCAAAATAACAGAGACCTATGAATATGAAACTGAAATATAATCATTCATTAACTGCAATGTATTCCTTTGAGACTTGGAAAGTAATTGTTTTATAATTACCCTCAAATAAGAGGCTAACTTTACTTTACCATTTCACACTGTGGATCAAAAATGTTTCCTCACTGTTTTACTTTAATCTGGATCAATCCATTATTTAGATTTCGTTGCCCAAAATGTCGGCAATTTTGTCCATTTTCATGAACAAAATGCCTTATTTTTATATGAAAACATAAAATACATTTTGTCTCATATTTATATCAGTGATGTTCAGCCAAAGTTTCAAATGGATATCTCTACATTTATTTATTTTCCCTGTTCACCTGCAGTGTCTCGCCTTAAGTCATTATGATTCAGCATCTTTTTATTGTTTGCTGTAATAGACCTTAAAACAGACTGTACATGAACTATCTGCACATGTTGAAGCTTCCAGAGGTTTCCAATCAACCAAACATTTGCTGAGCTTCTACATTTGAAATGACAGACTCAGACAATGAATGTGATTTAGTTTGTGGTAAATAGTTTCTGGGCATCAGTGAATGATCTTTCAGGAGTCAGGTCCAGTTTCTGTCTGTTCGTCTATTTAGAAAGAAATGCAAAATGTACAAATGTCTTTTTAATGAAAGGCCCAACCAGGGACTGGAGCTGAAAATGAGCATCAGCTACAAACTAGTTTTGTACTGTGTTCATTTGTAATGACCCTGTCAAATAAATAAATACATAAATGAATGTGTCGACTTGGCAACTCTCCAAATGCCATTGTTCAGACTCTGGTGTGTCTGAGATCAGCTCAATAATGTGGAGTCTTTGGCCTCAGGCCTTTTTCTCACCGACACTTAGAGAAGTGATTTGTTACTGTCTATGTGGCTGTAATTCTTTGCAAGTTTCTCCTCACGTTCTGACAGTCTCCACCTGTTTCAGAAGCTCCTCTCTCTGTGCGCTGCTTTTAGTCCGTTTCTTTGTTGGAAAAAGTTGATAAGTCGTCTGCAGAAGCGCCGCATCTCCCTTCCCCTGTCTGATGATGTCATTCTCACGTCCGCAGCGGTGCATCATGGGAAATGTAGTTCTAACGTGTGTCATATAAATAAGAAATGATGTGGCGGGCCGCATTTGGCCCGCGGGCCGCGTGTCTGAGACGCCTGCTGTAAACACAGGAGGAGGAGAAAGCCCCTCCCCTCACTGCTGCTCAGCGCTGTCAGCGAGAGGACGCAGCTCTCCTCTCGTCCCGCACTTGACTTCTCAATAAAAGTACGTGATGGAAAGAGCAGAACAACTGTTTTCTCATCGTTTTGGAGGAAAACCTTTGGATCCAATCAAACTATAAACATCAACCCCAAAAAGTCCAGATCTCCTCCAATATTTCACCCATTAAACCAAACTATTGGTTCCCTTGTACCGAACACTGACGTATACGCTTACCCACCTCAATGGTAGAATTACGCAAGAGCGCCCCCTGCTTTAATGGTAGAAATGCAGCAATGCTTTCCCTCAATGGGTTAATGTGCGACGTCAGAAACTTTGATCCAGTCACTTTGTTTCAACACGTTTGAACTTGAAGAAAGTCATTTGAGAATTAGAACGGAAAATACATTTATTATTTAGAAAAGAAACAAGTTTAGTCTTTAAATATTCTTAAATCAGCAATTTACAGGAACTAAACTAAATGTTCCCCTTCATACGTCTCCAGACGGGTTTAGTTCCTTATAAAGCACTTTATAACAGTTTAAATGTAAATGTTCGTTAGGTTTCTTTATCTGCGACAGCACAACACAAACAAGAATTCAAGTTTTAATACAAAGAAAATATTTGTTAAATGTCACACTTCAGAACATTCCAGGTTATATGTGGCGACGACACAAGAGAAACTAAACTGGAACATAAATAAATAAATAAGCTCAGCTTCACTCAGACAATACTGTGAACCCTTTGGAACAACTGAAACTTTCATTAATGCTCCAGTTTTATTCTATTGTCGAGTGAAATGTTACACACTGTGGATTAAACATGTCACCGTTTAAGTGAAACAATAATTAAATCGATCATGTATTTATTGATATTTATATTTGAATCTTTCAGTCCATTTCAAATCAATATAAACGGCGTTCTCCTCTAAAGAGTGAACAGGGACTAACTGCTGCTGTGTTTTCTCTCCGTCAGATTTCACTGAACTCTCTCTGGATCCAAACACAGCTTACAGAAACCTCAAACTGTCTGACAACAACAAGAAGGCCACACGTGTGGGAGAAGATCAGCCGTATCCAAATCATCAGGACAGATTTGACAGATGGCCTCAGCTTCTGTGTGACACTGGTCTGACTGGGCGCTGTTACTGGGAGGTCCAGTGGAGAGGAGGGGTTTCTATATCAGTGTCTTACAGAGGAATCAAGAGGAAAGGAGGAGGTTATGACAGTGGGTTTGGATTCAATGATCAGTCCTGGAGTCTGTCCTGCTCTGAAGGTGGTTTCTCTGTTTGGCATCAAAACAATCAAACCCGCCTCCCTCAGCCCCGCTCCTCCTCTGGGACAGTAGGGGTGTATGTGGACTGTGCTGCTGGCTCTCTGTCCTTCTACACAGTCTCCTCTGAGGAACTGATCCACCTCCACACCTTCAACACCACCTTCACTCAGACCCTGATCCCTGGGTTTAGACTCTGGGCTGACTCCTCAGTGTCTCTGTCAGACTGAGGATCAGAGGCTCAATTATACGGATGAGTTTCAGTCACATGACCTTTTCCTGAGGCCGTTTTGAGGTCACTGTGAAACTCATCCATAGCTTTAGCAGAATAACTGAATCATTATTTTCCAGTTCTGTTCCCGTGTCGTTAAATTGGAAAATACAAATTCACTGATTTTTCTCTTTAGGATAATTCTGCCACATCTGTCCTCTGAATCTTCATTCGACCTCAGTTGACCTCATTTGACCTCAATTGACCTCAATCGTCCTCATTCGACCTCAGTCAGCCTTGTAGGGAGGCCTGTATGGTGGTTGGAGAGAGGCCCATGTGCCTGTATGCAGTAGCTGTAATTGACCTCCTCACGAGGACAAACTAATGCCCAAACACTAATATAAAGGATGTAAATAAGGACATGATAGAACCTGAAAGAGAGCAGGACTAAGTGTGTTCCAAGGGAAAAACAGAAATCCTGGCATTTGGATCTGACCTCACGGACTGGGATCACTCCAAAACGATTGTCCTCCCAAAGTCCCGGCCTCGGCCTCACCATAGAGCGTGATGTTAAATGTGATCAACAGATGGGTGCTTGTATTTGAGGCCGTCTGGACGACTGTGACGCTCTTTCCTCGGGCCTCAGTCAGAAAGCTCTCTCTCTCTCTCTCTTGCAGTGAGTCCAGAACGCTGCAGCACGACTCTGAACAGGGACTAACAAATGTGAACATATCAGCCCGATCCCTGGTCTCTGCACTGGCTCCCTGTTCACTTTACAACGGATTTAAAATGTTATTGTTTTTAAAGCTTTGAATGGACCTCAGTATATCACAGACCTCATCCAAATGTACCGGCCCTCGAGCGCTTTGAGGTCTGAGGGCTCCAGCTCGTGCTTCTGAGCTTTATTCTTATTCATAGTTTTTAATGTGTCTTTATTCACATTTATTCTTTTAAACAGTTTTATTTCTATGTATTGTGTTATACTCATTTAGTGGTAGAGCTCATTTGAATAGTTTGGGTTTTATTGTTGTTGTGTCGCATGTTCAGCTCTTTGGAAAGTTTGGTTGTTTAAATGTGCTATAGCAATAACGTGGGTTGGATTTTCTGTTTTATTTGGGCTATTTTTTCTGCAACGGTAGATCCTACACTTTCTAAATATTTACAGAACTCATTTATAATTTTATTCTCTTTATTCACACTTTTCACACTGTTAATGATTCCCCATGTAGCCTTGAAGCTATTTCTGTTCCCATTTAGTTTTTCACTATAATATTCCTTTTTCTGATCATCCAGAGTGATTTATTTTTATACTTCTTTTATTAAACCGCGGTAGAGATGGTCCTTCTTTTTACAAGCGTTTTTAATCCCTTTATTGATTCATGGATTATCTTCCTTTTTTTGTCATATGTGAATTTACAAAGTTTATGAAACAACTTTATCACAATTTCGGTGGAAGAATTATTTGCTTCATCATTTACATAAACTATATCCCACGTCTGTTTCTGAAGGTCTTCCATTAGTGCCTCTACGGCTTTAATGATCTATTTCTTCTTGTCTTCGCAGTAATCTGAATATTGATCAAATGGGTATTTGATCACTAATATCTGTCATCAAACTCCTGCACAGTTTCTTCACTTATATTTGTGAATATATTGTCTATCACAGTGGCACTTGGACCTGTTATTTAGGTTAATAAGCCCATTGAGTAAAAAAAGACAAAATAGACCAAACTAACTCATTCTATTTTTTGGGTGAAAAAAATCAAGAAATCACATTATATGATTTTTAAAGAATGTATTTGTAAATTGTAAAAAAAAAGTATTTGGACGCCTAACAAAAGTATAACGCAGTACTTTGTAATGTAACGTTTTCTGTCCGAATACTTTTTTGCCCCATTGTTCATTAAGAAAAACAAAACACGAAACAAACCAATGAAAAGTCATTCACAAAGCGGAATCAGAAAATCCACTGATAATGTAACCCACTTTGGAATTTACATGTATACTAGGTTCATAAAGAGCTCACATGTTGTAATAGTAGCCACAATGAGAGACAGACAATATGTAAGAACATTTAAATTGATTTAGTTAAAGTTGTCAGAATTATAACCACAATATACAAAATACAAAAATAAAATGGCGCCTTTAAAATAACCCAAACATATACCCTTAAAGTCTGTTACTAGTGAGTGCACTCAAGATCTAAATGTTTCTTTCAGGTTTGGGCTGACACGGTCCTACCGCAGCCGATACTCCATGCGGTTAGGGATAGTGTTGATCCAGTTCCGATGTTCAGTTGGGGTGGCTCGCCATCTAGTGGTGTTCTCCGAGGAGGTTCCCAAACCGCATTAAAAAGACCTGACCGATTTACTCCAAGACAAAGTGAGGTCAAGGCTCTGGGTCTCAGCGCGGGCACAGGGGACTGCCCATTCTCTTTTGTTCCTTCAGGGATCGGTCTCAGAGATCTGCGCTCAGTGTGACTTCTAGGGCTGTGGCCGATCAGCTCCATCTTCAGCTCCAGGTCGGCCACAGGACTCCTCTTTAGGCCTGGATTGATGATTCTCTCAGTTTTTCTCGTTTGATTTTCTCCAAAATGTGTAACTGTTCAGCTGTTGGCTTTGCGTGTCGTCTCACTACTTGACTCGAGGCAGATCGAGGAGGAGGGGGGTCGCGTGCACCCTGGAGCAATGACCTGAACGTGACGTTTTGTTTGTGGCTGAGTTTTCTACGTGACTTTGGCTTCCATATTATTCTGCATTTCAGTGCAGTTTGTTGATATACAGTATAAAAATTAAAAGGTAAATAAAGTGCACATTTTCGTTTTGGCACTGAGCATTACTTGTGGCTTACATGAATTATGAATGTTGTTATTAACCTTAGTTTTACACCTGGGTTACAATAAGGTATTCTGAAAGTGGGGGTCCATCATCGACCCCCCAAATAGAGGAAGGAGAAAACCCCCGACCAATGAAAAGACATACACAGAGCGGAACCTGAGACCCCCTGTAGAGGAGATAACCACCAACAAATGAAAAGGCTTTCAGAGGAATTCAAACTACAGATATTTAGAAAGTAATCCGAAAATATATAATGTTTTCCCACTTTGTGTGTCTTCTGAAACTGGGGGTCCTGTAGACACTCCCAAAGTTGGGGGATGGATTCACATGTGTTTGTAAAATCACAAATACCGCGAGAATTCAGTTTGCTGGCGAGAAAAGTCCTGCGGAAACAGAAGTTTCAACATGAGACTGAACCACTTCCTATTTTCAGGAAATGCTTCACAACAGCAGCTCGTCCTGTTCCTGAGCAGAGGTACGCACGTCTTCTCCGTTATTTCATCCTTTACAAAGTCTAATGACTTATTATTTATGTACGTGTTGTATGACGATGACTCTCCTTTACAAAGTTACAAAACATGTTCAATACTTTTAGTGTAAGGTGTGAAAAGCTTGGCTATATGTCCTTAAACACAAAACACAAAGAATAAGAACGTGTAAGAAGGGTTTTTGACAAACAGGGAAATATAAAACTGTCCCTGAGCAATTTGGAGCGACCGTGAACGAGACAAACAATTAAAAATGTTTACAATTTAAGATGAAAAATAGACTAAGAGTTCTGGAATTAAAAACCCACAACATTAAAGGTTCAAATAGCTGATGTAGGCAAACAATAGTTAAAGTTAAAACGATGAAAGAGCCAGCGGGGGACGTCCCGTCCGAGCTGGGGCCCTGCACACAGAGCAGCAGCACAGGGGAACAAAGATGGCGCCTCGTGCCCCTGACGTTACGTAACGACAGGCGAGAAACGGGAAGTAACGGCTTTGGAGCTTTTGGAAAACACCAGGCCTCAGACGACCTCGGGCCTCAGACGACCTCGGGCCTCAGACGGCCTCGGGCCTCAGACGGCCTCGGGCCTCAGGCGACCTCGGGCCTCAGACGGCCTCGGGCCTCAGACGGCCTCGGGCCTCAGGCGACCTCGGGCCTCAGACGACCTCAGGCCTCAGACGACCTCAGGCCTCAGACGACCTCGGGCCTCAGACGGCCTCGGGCCTCAGGCGACCTCGGGCCTCAGACGACCTCAGGCCTCAGACGACCTCAGGCCTCAGGCGACCTCGGGCCTCAGACGACCTCAGGCCTCAGACGACCTCAGGCCTCAGACGACCTCGGGCCTCAGACGGCCTCGGGCCTCAGACGGCCTCGGGCCTCAGGCGACCTCGGGCCTCAGGCGACCTCGGGCCTCAGGCGACCTCGGGCCTCAGGCGGCCTCGGGCCTCAGACGGCCTCGGGCCTCAGACGGCCTCAGGCCTCAGACGGCCTCAGGCCTCAGACGGCCTCAGGCCTCAGACGACCTCAGGCCTCAGACGACCTCAGGCCTCAGACGACCTCAGGCCTCAGACGACCTCAGGCCTCAGGTCACAAGCACTGAAGCAGCAGGAGTGAGCACCAAAGATACCAGGATTATCTTCACCAACGCTACCAGAAGATCAGGCCCATTAGCTTCAAGAATGGACATCAACTCAGACCAAGCCCAATATCACAACAGGATGTGTCCAAACAAACATGAAATACATGAAAGAAATAATCATCAGACGATGAGCAGCAGATGGAAACATGTCCTGGGTGTTCAGTGCTCTAAGACTCTCCTACACTGCAAGAAAAGAACTGAAAAACCACAGAAGGAGAAATCCACCCCCACAGGAGAAAGACCAAGGCTGATGGGAGGCCCTCTGCCTATTTCTTTTCTTTTCTTTTTTTAACCTTTATTTAACCAGGAAAGTCTCACTGAAATTAAAAATCTCATGGACCCAGAGAGGAACCTATTGTACATGTTTTAGTTGACGCCGACACAGGGAGAACGTTGTGGAGGAGGACACAGCACATGCTTTATCCTGTATGAATGATGGTCTGCTGCTTTTATACACATTGTGCATATGAAGAGGTCGACAGCACTTTGGTCTTTGTCTAAAGTCTGATTTATCGACTCTTTAATCAGATCTGAAGTGCTCAGTTTCATGTTTATTATTTAATCTCTGTAGCTGTAATACTGACCTGTGGCTGTAGGGGGCACTGCAGGGCTTTGCTGTTTGTCAAAATGAGTGATTGATTTCTAAACTGTGGGGTGACTGATAATGTGTTATATGTTATAAACATTATATTATAATTGTGGCATCTCAAACACAGACATAATCTATACAATTTTGAACACATTATTAATCATAGTTTATTTATTTAAGCAGTTTACATTTTATTTTCTCAAAACCAGGGCCTTATTTCCTAGTTACTGTGTATAAAATGTTTATGGAAGTGGTACTATGAGCGGTCTGAGAACATCCGCGGCTCGGTTGTGCAAACATTTATACATTAATTTTAAGTAACATCATTTAATAACATTTTCAAAGTTAAGAACATTTAATCTCTGCAATCCTCCACAATCTGACGGATGTTTTATCTAATATGTTTCATTAGGAAATGAGGCCCTGTGTGAAATATCCCTTTAATTTCTGGTCCGAGCCGGAACAAAAAAGATGTACAGCATTAATATATCAAATAATACAAACATCGACCCCAATAAAGATCCACAATTTAGTATATTTAAACATTTAGGTCTATATACCTGACATTATGACATCATCACATTCTAAATCGTGAACACAACCTATTATCCTGATACCGTAGCCTGGCCTTTGCCATCCGTAAACTCCGGTCAAATATTTTTCCCTGCATGTACGTCTGGGTTTGATCTCAATGGCTGCGATTCAATCGGTTGAATTTCATCCTACCATTCAGCGAGCGGGGGAGGCGGGTGTTGTAGGTGACGTCAAGCGCCCGGCCGAGTCAAGCATAGCTTGACTCGGCCGGGCGCATTACTTCACAACCAAACGCTAGCGATTGGGTAAAATCAGACCCAATAGTTTCAAACTTTAAACAGAGTTCACTCCTCCCACTTGTAAACGGAGCTCAATTGAGAAAGTCCAGACCCTCTGTACGAAACAAGTACTAGGGTATGGTAAAACCAGGCTACTGATACCGTAGCTTTCTAACTTTCTGAGTAGAATTGTGGGATCTAATGCTTTTCTTAAATCCACAAATATTCCTATTACATAAAGTTGTTGATCAAGAGAATATGATATTTGTTCGTATCAATAAGTGCCGAGCTCTCACTCACCTTGAAACAAAGGACTCCTACGTTAGAATGCTGTTTTTAGACTTTAGCTCAGCATTCAACACTTTACAAACTGCTCCACCTGGTGGTCAACACCTCACTGTGCAACTGGACCTTCTGAGGGGAGACCACAGGCTGTACGTGTCGGCGGAAAGTCCTCCAGAACTGTCACACTGAACACGGGGGCTCCCCAAGGCTGTGTGCTGAGCCCCCTACTGTCTGTCTCCTGATTTGTACATTTCAGCAGTTTTCATCTTATTACCTGTCCTGAATGATACATAGCAAATATGTGAGTGGTTTTGATTTACCCTCATCATAAAAAATATCTGTTGTATTAGACTTTATTTAGTTCTATTTTAGTTTTGTAACTGAAGGGCCAACATTTAAACAGTTGCCCAAACTCATCCGTAACTTAACATTATTAATATCCAACTTGTTGTGATGTGGGTTTTTGGTTGTTGGTTTTGTCCTGGTTTTGGTTTGGTTCTCCCCTGTCCTGGTCTGTGTCTCTGTCTTGTGTTTATTTTGATAATCTTGGTCTGTGTCTGTGTCGTCCAGCTTTCCCTTTCTCCTGTTGATTACCTGCCCCGCCCTGATGTGTTTCACCTGTGCCCTGTTTCCCTGTGTATTTATACCCCTGTGTTTTCCCTTGTCCTTGTCGGATCATTGTTGTATGTATGTTGCTGTTCATGTTCATGTTTGATTGTCTGTGTCTCTGGTTCCGGCCCCCACCTGTTTGTAAGTTTCCCGTGACCTTGTTTCTGTTGTTTCGCCAGTTTGTACTTGGACATGCTCCATTAAATTTACTTTCATCCCTGAGTTTTGGGCTGTTTTGCACGTGGGTCATCATTTCTCCTGCACAATCCTTAACACAACTTCTAAAAACAAGTGTTTAAATTTACTGACAGACAAGCCAAAGAAAAAAAGAAAAGCCACTACAAGGAAAGAAAATCAGGAATAGGGCCATTACTTTGGAAAAGGGTTTTTGACAAATGATCTGTTTTAGTCGAGGAAATGAAGTCTGTGATGTTCTGCAGGTCTGTGGCTGAACATGGATCCAGAGCTCAGAGAGGACGGAGCCCCTCCCTCTAAAACCATGGACCCCAAAGCTCAGAGGTGAGATCCACCACTGTTCTCCATGTCAGAGTCGGCTCCAGTGTTTGGAATAACGCGGTTTCAAAGAACGCCGTTATAACAATGTTATTTTCAGTAACAGAGTAATTCATTTCTCTCCCGTCGTTACAACGTTATCGTTACTGGGTAAGTGTCCCGTTACAATTGGCCTGAATGAGCGCCGCGGTGTCACTGCAGCTGTATTCCCCGCTGCAGGAGCATGGAGTGGGCGGAGTCTCACTGCAGCTGTATTCCCCGCTGCAGGAGCATGGAGTGGGCGGAGTCTCACTGCAGCTGTATTCCCCGCTGCAGGAGCATGGAGTGGGCGGAGTCTCACTGCAGCTGTATTCCCTGCTGCACGAGCATGGAGTGGGCGGAGTCTCACTGCAGCTGTATTCCCCGCTGCAGGAGCATGGAGTGGGCGGAGTCTCACTGCAGCTGTATTCCCCGCTGCACGAGCATGGAGTGGGCGGAGTCTCACTGCAGCTGTATTCCCCGCTGCACGAGCATGGAGTGGGCGGAGTCTCACTGCAGCTGTATTCCCCGCTGCACGAGCATGGAGTGGGCGGAGTCTCACTGCAGCTGTATTCCCCGCTGCAGGAGCATGGAGTGGGCGGAGTCTCACTGCAGCTGTATTCCCCGCTGCAGGAGCATGGAGTGGGCGGAGTCTCACTGCAGCTGTATTCCCCGCTGCAGGAGCATGGAGTGGGCGGAGTCTCCCATCATTCAGTGTCCTCTGCCTCCAGGACAGGGTCACCTGGGCGGCTGTGCCTTTGTACGTGCACGTCTGGCTGTCTGTGCAGACTGTTGCATCGAGCTCTCTGCTCCAACAACTACGTGTGTTCCCGACCCTAACCCTCCCACCAGGAGACCCCTCCCACCAGGAGACCCCTCCCACCAGGAGACCCCTCCCACCAGGAGACCCCTCCCACCAGGAGACCCCTCCCTGAAGTTCTCAGGGCCCGAGATGGTTCATACGGCTCTAACATGTCAGAGATGGACTTTGGTGCTAAACCATGAAAAGACTTGTACACAAGCAGAGCTGTTTTAAATTCTATTCTCTGAGTGACAGGAAGCCAGTGCAGGGACCGGAGCACTGGACTAATATGGTGGTATTTCCTGGTTCTTGTCAGGACTCGAGCAGCAGCGTTCTGGATGTTCTGCAGCTCTAACAGCTGGTTTAGAAAGGCCAGTGAGCAGCCGTTACAGTCGTCTAACCTGCTGCACTGTAAATTCCAACTCATTGCGCTTACTTGGAATAAGTTGTAAACCCGATGCATAATTATTACGCCCAATGTTACTAGTAACGCTAGTATGATTAAGAGGGATTTCACAGTATTCATTACTTTTGATACAAGTTCCGATTACTATACACGCAAGTCCAGGCAACTGGAAATTCCTAGTACTGATTACTTTTGTTACTTAAATACGGTCTTAACCTGTACTATTATTCTTAGTAATGGTTACTGAAATATTCCTGTTCCCTTTATTGGTTTATTTGTTATTCCCTTTAATGAAGTTTCACCAATTTAGTACAAGATATAAATGTTGTAATAAAGCAAAACAAAGTATAGTTATAAAGTCAATTTATTTAACATTGAACATTGTAAAACATTTTAGATGCAATTGATGATAGAACGTCGCCATTTCTGCAGTTATAGTTTAAATCAGTCCGAACAGGTGGATAGTCTGTACTGAGCCGATGAAGCCGAGGAGCTGAAGTGTCTCAGAAGGTTCCACAGACTCTGTACATGCAGCAGGTTCTGCAGACACAGCAGGAGGAAGGGCATCTTTGTAAATCACTGTCAAAGCTCACTCCTCAAAGTCTTCATCAGCGTGGTCAGATTTCTGTAACACATATGAAGAACAAAAGTACTTTAGTCGTGAGTCCCTATGACAAGACCAAACCAAAAACTTCAGGTAAAATGTTGCTTTGTCTCATCCAAACATCTCAGCTCTGACTCTGTCTCACCTCAGTGTGTTCAGCTCCAGCCTCAGCAGATCCTTCCACCGCTGCAGTCTTCAGTCTGCCACTGGACACACAAACCATTCACAAATGTTATTTCACATCCCACGTATGGCCAATTTGTCCAAATATAAGGATTAGTGCCATCTTACCTACTGCCTGGAAGCTGAGATGGTCTCAAAGTTTTTACAGCAGCTCAGATTTCTGTAAAACAAGGAAATACAGTCAGTAAGCTCACTACAGGCATATCCACACAGGATTGCAATTAGCTAATGACCTCAGGTGAAAAGCAAAGACTATGGATGTCCTCAGAGTTTTATGACAAGTAGAATAAACTATATCATATAAAACTAGACTGTTCTGTACTAAACAGTTCTGTACTAACACTAACGTCCAAACCACAGGTCAAATGTTTTTGACACAAACATTTGAGTCCCGTCTCACCTGAGAGTTCAGCTCCGTCTCATCAGGTCTTTCCACAGCTGGACTTCTCAGTCTGACACTGGACACACATAAACCATTTAAAAGATAATTTTCCTAAATTACATTCTTTTTAAAACACTGATCAGTGAAGTCTTACCTTCAGTGTTGATGCCGAGTCCGTCTCTAAATCTTCACAGCTGTCACTCTCTGGAAAAAAAAAAACTTTAATCGTAACCAGTAGTGTTAGATATACATTAATTTAATGCTGTGAGTTGTTAAATGGTGAGTGCAAATTGAAAAATATAATATACTATTTTGTGGACATGCTGCACCTGATTTAACATTTCAAATAAAGAGTATTACAGTAATAGTGCCTAAGCTAATATGTAAATGCTGCATGAATAAAAATATCACAAATCTTGTGCTGCTGCTGCACTTTTGCACTTGAGCAAACACTTAGTAAATTACCCTTAAGTATCTATTTTCTGTCTTTAAATGACAGGTCTGGAGCTTTACTACTTTAGTATTAGTATCACTAATATTAGACAGACCACTGTGCGCTCACCGAATTAAATAACAAATGTGTTATACGGTAGAGCAAGATTGTTGTGGTACTTTTCAAATATAAAAAAAATATAGAAACAATACATCAAACTCTCAGAGCAATCTCAAATATCCAAAGACACACTTACCTTAAGTTGATTAATGAGAAATAAAACAGGAAAGGTGATGTTTTCTGCTGTTTCTGCTCAATGATACACTGAGGGCTGTTGAACACTTCTCTTTTGAATTCAAAACAGTTCAGAGCAATCTGATTGGCTTATTCTGCACATGTGACATATGACATGAACAATCCCAGGCAACATAAGTTATAGCTTAGTTTTGTCAGTTACAGTTACTAGACAGTCAAGTTCCCGTTACAGGGGCTCAGTAGAGGACACTGGGGAGGATAGTGAGAGTTACTAAAACCATGCACTGGATAAAGAGAAAAGCAAGTAAAGCTAATGTTAAGCCTGTATTATTCAATACTGGCAGATCCTAGTAAATGGGACAGAATCTTAAAATGGTTACTTTAGAATGAGTGTGAGCAGAACAGGACTACAAATAATTTTTACTGGCATCATGTAGAGTTAGTCAGTACTGGCAAAACCCTGTCATTGGAACGGAAACATGTTGCTGTAAAATAGAAAAGCAATTAATCACAATTGTCTCTTGAAAATGTACTTCTTACATGGAATAGAGGGTAAATGCTGAAAATGTCAGGTCTCCTAGTAATTATAACACTTTATTTCATGTTACGATCGTAATCAGAATTTACAGTGTGGAGACAAATGCATGGATGAGTGTCTCCAAGTCTGATGTCATTGCTTTGATGTGGCTGTTTAAGTTCAGGTCTGAGTCCATGATTACTCCGAGATTTCTAACCTGAGCTCATGATGCTTTTCTGAGTCTGATCCAGGACAGTCCCATGTGTTTCACTGAAGTGTTTCCTTCTTTGTCTCAGGATCCTCCAGAAACATCCTCCATCTGAACCTGGTCCCAGCTGTGAGTCCCTCAGTGACCGGTCTATGGGCAAACCAATGAACTTCAGGACAGAGCGGTGAGCTTTGACTCTGTGTATTATGGAATATTATTGTCACATAAAGGGAAGGATCTAAGAAAGATTTACTGAAGGAAACAAAGACGTCTTTAGTGGGTTTATGTTTTACTGCTACAATCACAATTACTCTGCTGTTATTTCAATCATAAAGGATCAGGAAATAAAATCCAGAGAATGGACGGAAGCTGGAAAACATCCTGTAAATAATTCTGGATATTTACCCACTTTTAATCAAGTGTTTGATAAAACTAAATTGTAACTTAATCTAATCTATTTTTTCTCTCACTTGTTTATCATTAAATGAACCAGGATCATCACATTTAATATAAATATTTAATGTTTATTGTAAATGTGTTTGTCTGTGTTAGACCCAGTGTTGACGTCACACCAGACGGTTCTGAACCAGGCCCCGACTGTGAGTCCCTCAGGAGCAACTGGTCCATGTGGGCACCAGAGAACTTTTCCTCAGATCTGTAAGACTCAGTTTGTTTAAACACAAGGACAGACAGTGGTTTAATGAGGTTCTGAAAGTGTGAGAGAAACAGCTGAATCCTGAGGTGTTTGTTGTGTCTCTGTCACAGAGTGGAGCAGGCTCCAGAGCTCAGAGCTCAGCAACATCACACTCAGCTGGACTCCATATTTAAGGTGTGTCCTTCACTGAAGTTTGGAGATGTTCAGATGAATGGACTTGTTTCACACAGATCTGACACTGACTGCATTTGTGTTGTTTCTAATGTGTCTGTGCAGCTTCTGGAGGAGGACATCTTCACCTTTGTCCAGAAGGAGCTGAAGAAGCTCCACAAGGTTCTGGGCACAGATTACCCAGAATGCTTAGAGCCTGTGGAGGATGAGGATGGAGAGGCTTTTCTGAAGATCACTGTGAACTTCCTGAGGAGGAGGCAGCAGAAGGAGCTGGCTGAGCGTCTGTGGAGCAGTAGGTCCATTTCACTCAGTCATTTGATCTTCTCTGAGACTCAGGCTCTGTCTGTGTCTTCATTCAGGGAGATGTTCTGGAGTTCTTCAGCGTAAACTGAAGCGTGAGCTGCAGCAGAAGTGTCAGTGTGTGTTTGAGGGCGTGGCTAAAGCAGGAAGCCCCGCCCTCCTGCAGCAGATCTACACAGAGCTCTACATCACAGAGGGAGGGGCCTCAGAGGTCAACCAGGAACATGAGGTCAGACACATGGAAACAGCCTCCAGGAAACCAGAGACAGAGAAAGCCATCACATGTGAAGACATGTTCAAAGGCCCCGCGGACACAGAGGCGCCCGTCAGAACAGTGCTGACAAAGGGAGTGGCTGGCATCGGGAAAACACTGCTCACTCAGAAGTTCAGTCTGGACTGGGCTGAAGGCAAAGCCCACCAGGACGTCCAGCTGCTGTTCCCCTTCACTTTCAGAGCACTCAATGTGCTGAAGGACAGGAGCTTCAGCCTGGTGCAGCTGCTCCATCACTTCTTTAGAGGAACTGAAGAAGTGAGCAGCTTTGAAGAGCTGCAGCTGCTCTTCATCTTTGACGGTCTGGACGAGTGCAGACTTCCTCTGGACTTCACCCAAACCAAGGCCCTGACGGAGCCCACAGAGAGCGCCTCAGTGGAGGAGCTGCTGGTGAACCTCATCAGGGGGAACCTGCTTCCCTCCGCTCGCCTCTGGATAACCACACGCCCCGCGGCGGCCAATCAGATCCCTGCTGAGTGCGTCTCCATGGTGACAGAGGTGCGAGGGTTCAGCGACCCACAGAAGGAGCAGTACTTCAGGAACAGGTTCAGAGACAAGGCCCACACAATCATCTCCCACATCAAGACGTCCCGAAGCCTCCACATCATGTGCTTCATGCCAGTCTTCTGCTGGATGCTCTCCACAGTCCTGGAGCATGTGCTGAAGACCAGAGAGAGAGCAGAGCTGCCCAAGACCCTGACTCAGATGTACATCCACTTCCTGGTGGTTCAGGCCAAAGTCAAGAACATCAAGTATGAAGGAGGGTCTGAGACAGACCCACACTGGAGTCCAGACACCAGGAAGATGGTGAAGTCTCTGGGAAAACTGGCCTTTGAGCAGCTGCAGAAAGGAAACCTGATCTTCTACGAGAGTGACCTGAGCGAGTGTGGGCTGGACGCTGCAGCCGCCTCAGTGTACTCCGGAGTCTTCACACAGGTCTTTAGAGAGGAGCCAGGCCTGTACCAGGATAAGGTCTACTGCTTCATCCATCTGAGTGTGCTGGAGTTTCTGGCTGCTCTTCACGTCCATCAGACCTTCTTCAGAACAGGAGTCAACCTGTTGGTAGAAGAAACGTCGAGATCTTCCAGGTTGAAGCATGTCTTTGTCCGTAGCAGCCCATTAGAGTTCTACCAGACGGCTGTGGACCAGGCCTTACAGAGTCCAAACGGACACCTGGACTTGTTCCTGCGCTTCCTCCTGGGTCTTTCACTGCCGACCAATCAGAGTCTTCTCCAAGGTCTGCTGACACAGACAGGAAGTAGCTCCCAGACCAATCAGGAAACAGCTGAGTACATCAAGCAGAAGCTGAGTGAGGAAGTGTCTGCAGAGAGAAGCATCAACCTGCTCCACTGTCTGAATGAACTGAATGATGGTTCTCTGGTGGAGCAGGTCCAACGGTACCTGAGCTCAGGACGTCTGTCTGAAGGTGGACTGTCTCCTGCTCAGTGGTCAGCTCTGGCCTTCATCTTACTGTCATCAGAAGAAGCTCTGGAGCAGTTTGAGCTGAAGAAATACTGTGCTTCAGAGGAGGCTCTGCTGAGGCTGCTGCCAGTGGTCAAAGCCTCCAACAAAGCTCTGTGAGTGAGGTCTAAGTAAGTATGAACCTTCTAAACTTCTCCTAAAACAGTGTGTTCTCTCCAGACTGAGCAGCTGTAACCTGTCAGAGAGCAGCTGTGAAGCTCTGTCCTCAGTCCTCAGCTCCTCTAGTCTGACAGTCCTGGATCTCAGTAACAACGACCTGAAGGACTCAGGGCTGAAGATGTTGTCTGTTGGACTGAAGAGTCCTCACTGTAAACTGGAGCAGCTCAGGTCAGAGGGTTTACTCTTCATCTCTGTGAGTTTGTCATTTCTATGACTCTGTTTAACCCTGTGTGTTCAGACTGTCAGGGTGTCTGATCTCAGAGGAAGGCTGTGCTGCTCTGGCCTCAGCTCTGAGGTCCAACCCCTCCCATCTAACAGACCTGGACCTCAGCTACAACCATCCAGGAGACACAGGAGTAAAGCTCCTGACTGCTCTACAGGAGGAGCCCCACTGCTCACTCTCCACTCTCAGGTGAGGACACGTTCATTACAGTTAGGACGTTATTACTCTCATTTACCGAGTAAACATTATAATGGAAGAAACTGTTTTTATTTTATTTTAGTCCATTTGGATTCATTAAACATCTGTCTCAGTAACAACATCAGCTCATGTTTTGGTGTCGATCTTTAAATAAAAAGGAGAAGCAACATTTGAAACTTAACGTATATTTTTATATTTTCGTCCGGGAGACTCTCCAGAGTCTGTTAGCATTAGCCTCAAACCTCCCAAACTCTGGTGAATCCAGGGGTCTCATTTATAAAGCTCACGTACGGACAAAAGGCCCAAACCTTCTGTACGAACTGTTCTGCGTTTCAGAAACGCTGCTCAGATGTGAAGAGGGCGAGGGGGAGTCAGTTTGAGGAAATCAAGTCGTGTGCACATTTTAAACCGCTTAGCTTTCTTTTTTATTTAATTGGATATAGAAATATAAGAATGAAACCATAGGCTTTGAGTAAAGCATTTAAATATTGAATGTTTATACTTTGAGCATCACAGATTACAACAACGTGCTCATGCACCTCGTACGGCAGCGATATAGTTTGTGAGGATGTTTCATGTTCAGTTTGTTTTCTACACAAAGTTTAGGCCTCATTTTGTGCTCAGTAAGTTTGATAAATGAGGCCCCAGAACTTTGAATATTTGACTTTAGATACAAATGAGTGTAAAAAAGTGTCCTCTGAGCTAAATGCTAACTCAGATTCAGTTAAAATAATTAGTTTGTGGCTCAGATTCACATCCACGAAACATCATCGTATAATATGTGAATAAAGAAATCACAGAAACGATTTCAATGCCGTGAAAAGGACAAAGGTTTATTCACACAGATGTAACGATCCCTGATTCGACGGAAACAAAATGCCCCTATAACAGTGAGGCTGTGTGTTGTTCTTGTGTGACATCATCTGCATGCCCTGTTTAACTGAAGTGTGTTTCCTCAGACTGGATCCTGCTGGAGCTGAGAGGTTAAAACCAGGACTCAGGAAGTGTGAGTATAACGTTCACACAAAGCATTCTGGGAAACGGACAGTGTTGGGGAGAAATTGTATTTAGTTACAGAATACTGAATACTATCCTTAAATGTATTTAGTAATGTGTTCCATTACTTTGTCCCATCAGAGTACTGTATTCTGAATGATATTTCTGCATAAAAGCGGCGTATGGTTAAAATGGTGCAGCTGCACTTGTCACAGCGCCTGTTATGAACTTATTTACCACTAATTCAGACGCATTAAAGCACTTTGCAAACGCCCACAGCCCAAAATAACAGAGACCTATGAATATGAAACTGAAATATAATCATTCATTAACTGCAATGTATTCCTTTGAGACTTGGAAAGTAACTGTTTTATAACTACCCTCAAATAAGAGGCTAACTTTACCAGAATACAGTTACTCAAAATGAGTATTCTAAATACATGTATTCAGTTACTCCCCAACACTGGAAACAGAGTCCTCATATGAACACTCTCTGTGTCGCTGAAGTTTCCTGACTCTGTGACTGTGGTCCAGATGTTTCCTCTCACACCTGGTAAACTAAGCTGAGCGTTTGTCAGTCATTACTGGAACTACAGCAGATCTCACATAGCCCCGCCCACTGACACACAGCCCCGCCCACTGACAGACAGCCCCGCCCACTGACGCACAGCCCCGCCCACTGACACACAGCCCCGCCTATTATCAGTCCTACTGCTGAGGAGCTTTGCAGCACTTTGGGGAAAATGTATCTAGAGTTTAAAGCAGCACTAAGTAACTTGTTGACCTTAATAAATCCTCTCCGTCGTCCCTCTGGGGGGAATACAAGTGTTAATGGGATGATCGGGGGGTCTTTCATCGCCCCCTGGTGTCTCTGGCCAGAAAACGTGAATTGCAACTTGCGTGCCTCCGGGTCGGAGTCACCAATACACACTAATAGAATCACAAAGAAGAAGCTAACAGGCTAACGGGTGAAGCTAACTGCGGGCTAGCCCCACGTAAACAGTATTTACAGCCAAGTTTGAGTGAAACAATGACCTCCATTGTGTAACTGGATGAACGAGATCCCTCTGTCCCTTTGTCTTTTCTGTCAGCGTAGGATTTACTCTCACGGACGATTAATGAGTAAAACACAACATGTACGACACCTGCAGTGGCGCTTATGGCCTCTAGGGGCATGAGTTACTTAGTACTGCTTTAAAGGTGAAAAGAGCTAAACAAATAAGCTTCCTTTAATTTAAACCTGAAACTCTGAGTCATGAAGCACAGAGAAGTGTTTAACCCATTCAGGCCTAAAACATCTGGAAACAAAGCCTGTAAAACCTGTGGGCCATTTAAGAAAAGACCCAAAAACAAGAAGTTTTCTGGAAATTCAGCAATTGTGTCGACGCCGACTAAATGATGGATTTCTCAGCCTCTACAGCAGAAAGGAACAACATTGAAAAGGATTTGAGAGCTTACACCTGTGGCTTTCCTTATTTAGATGCACCTTGACAAAAATAAAATATGTAAAAGTGAATTAAGTATATCGCCTCTTATACTCAAATATAGGCCTATATTTTTGATGTTATACTTTTGTTATTTGTCTTTTGAGGTCATTTCAAAAATGTCTAGCAGCTGTGGGCCACTTATCAATCCAAAATGGCCGACTCCCTGTGCGTCCGGGCGTGGCGCCCTAATTCAGTTTTTGGTTTGTCCTCATGTCCCCTTTCACTGTACCGAAGGGTTTGAGCCGATGTCAAAAAACGTACCTTTTCATTTGAATAGGGTCAACTTTGAGGGGGCGCTGTCGAGCCATTATGTTGTAGGCGTGGCCAATACGTCCAGTTCCATCCATTTTCACGCCACCCGAATGAGTTTTTGGCGACATTTAGCGGGTCATTGCGCTCGTTGACAGAGAAACATTTAGAAAACCAAAAACAACAGTCCCTTGCCGGGACGGCGTCCAGCTCGGGCCTAAATATAAAGAGAATAAACAAGATAGAGGCGTGTTGTTATATATGTTTGTGTTTGTTTTAATGTGTAGAAAATACCTGCAACGTTTCATAGAAATCGCACAAACTAAAATGTTCAAGGTATAGATAGGGGGCGCTATAGTGGTGAGCACCGTGAAGTTATTGAGTTCTATGTCAGACCGTAAGGGGCCTCCTTTCAGCCAAACATGATCCAGATTGGATAGAGTGCATGCCTGCGAGGTGTTGTGAAATGTGCAGCAAAAAGGCTTTTTTTTTGTGGGGCGCCCTTTTAAAACCGGAGGTTGAATGAAAAAAAGTTTAGTTTATTTGTTTATTTGAGTAGTACACATTGTGCTCAAAAGGAGTGGGCTGAAGCAAAAAGCTCATGAGCGCCCACCCCCAAGTTCAATAAAATAAAAAAAACATTTCAAGCAGCTACATTCGTACAAACTTACAAAAAAATATATGAACTGTTTATATAATTAATTGAAACAACGCACAACTACAAAAATGTTATCATTAATATATTTCTTTCAGGTTTTTACCCTTGATAACCGAGAGTTACTTTTATGTTTTAAAGGTACATTAATAGATATTATACTCCGAGATCTGAAGCTGAATGTTTTTGTCGCCCCGTTTCTCTAGAGTCCGTTAAACCAGGTGTGAGCTTATTCTGCTGGAAAAGCAAGGACTAGTTCGTTAATACATCAGATGAGTCCAGACAGATTCCCAATTAAGTCAAAATGGCCGACTTCCTGTGCGTCCTTGCCACGCCCACATCCTCGAAAATATCAAAGAAATGTTTGTGTTTGTTTTAATGTGTAGAATATACCTGCAACGTTTCATATAAATCACACATGTTCAAGTATAGCTAGGGGGCGCTGTGGGGAAGTCGGTGTGTTAATGAGTGTGTTCTGTGCAGCTCGGGTTAGTGCATTAGTGACACGAGTGTGAGCTCAATATTTCACTGCATGTTCGATTTATAAACGATAATGTGCCATTGTTGAGACATTGACCTTGGCCACGCCCACATCTTATAAACTATGACATCACTGTGATGTATTTGTTTGTTTGAGTGTTTAGAACATACTGGCAACGTTGTATTAAACACATCCAAACTGCAGTTTTTAAGGTATAGCTAGGGGGCGCTGTCCTGGGAGCAGGCTATATGTTAATGTTCAGTTTCGGGTGGTGCATTAGTGACTTGAATATGAGCTCTGTCGGCTCATTCCTGTGAGCGTGAGCTGAACTCTCCACGTCCTTCGCCGCGGCGTGATGAGGAGACGCTGGAACAGTTTTACAAACCGTGGCCAAATGTTGAATTTCAAAATGGCCGCCTCCCTGTGGCAAATGTGTCTTATTCCGATGAAGAACCAGGGACTAGTTCGTTAAAACACAAGATGAGTCCAGAGGGGACGGACCGTCATCCCGACACTTTTTGGTACCGCTATTCCGACAATCATTTGGAGCGTATCTGTTTGCCTTCTGTCAACGCCACCTTCCCTGTTCATCCCCGCTGTCGGCCCAGGGGTGCAGAGGCTCGTGAGATGGTTTTGGGCAAAGGCAGTGACAGGAGCTAGTCTGTATTTTACAACAAAGCGCTGAAGTCCGCGGTTAATTCGCCGCGCACTGTTGGACGTTTTCCACTCAGACACTGGAGCTGTCGCTCAAGGCTTTAACGAGACTGACAAGCGGATGACCGAGCCACGCGCTCCCCTTCGTTCAAAACACTGTCCGAAAACAAGGCCTTCTCCACAAAGCAGCGCGCATGGGTATGCGTATTTGGGGGGTTCAACCCTAAACTAAGTCATATGCTCCAGTCACTGTGTGACTCGGGCAAACACTGAATCTATCAAGACAAACAATAGCAATAAACACACGCGCTTTATGTCACATGAGTCTGTGCAACAGCGGCACATTCAGCCAGACTTTACTCCACAGAATCAGCATCAAAACACTCGGTCATCTGTCGTAGAACTCCTCACCTCTTTATCCATGACTCTCACTCGTCTGGTCCATCATTAGCTCCATTTGGCAAAACTTATTTTTCGTAATCCACAACAACAGGTCTGTCTCCACCCGCTGCGCTCATCACCGCTTGTTTTACATGTCAAAAAACACTTATCCATGTTATAGCCAAGGCGGCGTGGGAGATGCATTCACTCTCCCTTTGTTTGTCCACAAACGCGCGGAAATTCGGGACAATTCGGGTTCTCCAGCGGAGTGTTTAGGGACTCGCTCCCAAACATCAGGAGGAACCACCGCAGGAGGAAGAAAAGCCGGCGGAACAACTTAAGCAGCTGATGTTATGAGTTATGAGAACGATGCGAAAGACAAGTAGACAAAAAAAAAAAAAACACGTACCAACGATCAGGGGAGACGATCAGGCATGGTCTCTTCATTCATCAGGCAAAACGTAAAACAATAATAATTGTTGATAATTATCTTGTGTGTCGGAATAGCGGCACGTTGCATAAAAGATAAAGGTGTCACCACTCCGACAAAGGGAGAAAAAAATTGTCGGAGTGGCGGGACGTTTGATAATAAATGGAAACACCGTAATTCCGACAATTAGAACTCAATGTCGGATTAGCGGTGTGTCGGAATGGCGGGGTGTAACCGAGTCCAGAGGGTTTCTGGATTTCAATCCAAAATGGCCGCCTCCCTGTGCGTCCGGGCGTGGCGCGTCCGGCTCGGGCCTAAATAAGCTCAGCTTCACTCAGACAATACTGTGAAGCCTTTGGAACAGAGGCATTTTTACAACTGAAACTTTCATTAATGCTCCAGTTTTATTCTATTGTCGAGTGAAATGTTACACACTGTGGATTAAACATGTCACCGTTTAAGTGAAACAATAATTAAATCGATCATGTTTTATTGATATTTATATTAGAATCTTTCAGTCCATTTCAAATCAATATAAACGGCGTTCTCCTCTAAAGAGTGAACAGGGACTAACTGCTGCTGTGTTTTCTCTCCGTCAGATTTCACTGAACTCTCTCTGGATCCAAACACAGCTCACAGAGAACTCAAACTGTCTGACAACAACAAGAAGGCCACACATGTGGGAGAAGATCAGCCGTATCCAGATCATCAGGACAGATTTGAGGTCTGGGTTCAGCTTCTGTGTGACACTGGTCTGACTGGGCGCTGTTACTGGGAGGTCCAGTGGAGAGGAGGGGTTTATATATCAGTGTCTTACAGAGGAATCAAGAGGAAAGGAGGTTATGACAGTTTGTTTGGATTCAATGATCAGTCCTGGAGTCTGGAGTGCTCTGAACATGGTTTCTATGTTTTGCATAAAGACAAACGAACCCTCCTCCCTCAGCCCGGCTCCTCCTCTGGGACAGTAGGGGTGTTTGTGGACTGTGCTGCTGGCTCTCTGTCCTTCTACACAGTCTCCTCTGAGGAACTGATCCACCTCCACACCTTCAGCACCACCTTCACTCAGACCCTGAGCCCTGGGTTTTGGCTCTGGGCTGAAGGTTCCTCAGTGTCTCTGTCAGACTGAGGATCAGAGGCTCAATTATACGGATGAGTTTCAGTCACATGACCTTTTCCTGAGGCCGTTTTGAGGTCACTGTGAAACTCATCCATAGCTTTAGCAGAATAACTGAATCATTATTTTCCAGTTTGTTGATGGAAACAAAGTCAAACTGAAGCCTCTGTAAAGGAGCGACTGTGGCTCCGCCTCCAAACGCCTGTTCAAATAAATACAATAAAATAACTAAACCGTATGAAGGAAACTCACCGTCACATCTTTGTCTTTTTCTAAATCCTTTTGTTACAGAATCCTGAGTTCAACATCTGTCATTAAAAACCACTCAATAAACTGAATTAATAACATTGATTGATTTAAATATGTGATGAATGCAAAGTGGATTTATTATTAGCTCTGATTATTTGCACATATTAAACTGCATGTTTAAAGCAGATGGAGAAACTCCTCCCTCTTTACCCAGAAAGCCCTTCTTCAGTCCTCAGAGTGTCTAATCCCGTGTGGATCTGATGTTGGTAATTCGGGAGGTAAACATGGACCCAGTCAATGATATTAATGATCATTTTTGTTATTCATAAGTTTTCTTTTTAGATCCATCCATCCATCCATTTTCTTCCGCTTTATCCGGGGCCGGGTCGCGGGGGCAGCAGTCTCAGCAGAGATGCCCAGACTTCCCGATCCACGCACACCTCCTCCAGCTGTTCTGGGGGGACCCCGAGACGACACCAGGCCAGCTCGGAGACATAGTCCCACCAGCGTGTCCTGGGCCTTCCACGAGGCCTCTTCCCAGTGGGACATGCCTGGAACACCTCCCGAGGGAGGCGACCAGGAGGCATCCGGAACAGATGCCCTAGCCACCTCAGCTGGCTCCTTTCGACGTGGAGGAGTAGCGGCTCGAGTCCGAGCTCCTCCCGGGTAACTGAGCTCCTCACCCGATCTCGGAGGGTGCGCCCAGCCACCCTGCGGAGGAAACTCATTTCGGCCGCTTGTATTCGCGATCTTGTCCTTTCGGTCATTACCCAAATCTCATGACCATAGGTGAGGGTGGGAACGTAGATCGATCGGTAAATCGAGAGCTTCGCCCCCTGACTCAGCTCCCTCTTCACCACAACGGTCCGATACAGCGACCGCATCACTGCTGACGCCGCACCGATCCGTCTACCGATCTCACGCTCCATCCGTCCCTCACTCGTGAACACGACCCCGAGATACTTGAACTCCTCCACTTGGGGCAAGGACTCCCCACCGACCTGAAGCGGGAGAACCACCTTTTTCCGGTGGAGAACCATGGCCTCAGATTTGGAGGTGCTGATCCTCATCCCGCCCGCTTCACACTCGGCTGCAAACCGCCCCAGTGCGCGCTGGAGGTCCTGGTTTGATGAAGCCAACAGAACAACATCGTCTGCAAAGAGCAGAGATGATATTCTGAGGTTCCCAAACCGGACACCCTCCGGCCCCTGGCTGCGCCTAGAAATTCTGTCCATATAGGTAATGAACAGAACCGGTGACAAAGGGCAGCCCTGCCGGAGACCAACACGCACCGGGAACAGGTCTGACTTACTGCCGGCAATGCGAACCAAGCTCCTGCTGCGGTCATACAGGGAACGGACAGCCCTTAGTAAAGGGCCCCGGACCCCATACTCCCGGAGCACCCCCCACAGGGCACCACGAGGGACACGGTCGAACGCTTTCTCCAGATCCACGAAACACATGTGGACTGGTTGGGCGAACTCCCACAAACCCTCGAGCACCCGATGAAGGGTATAGAGCTGGTCCAGTGTTCCACGACCGGGACGAAAACCGCATTGTTCCTCCTGGATCCGAGGTTCGACTATCGGCCGAATCCTCCTCTCCAGCACCCTGGAATAGACCTTACCAGGGAGGCTGAGGAGTGTGATCCCTCTGTAATTGGAGCACACCCTCCGATCCCCCTTCTTGAAGAGAGGGACCACCACCCCGGTCTGCCAATCCAGAGGCACTGTCCCCAACCGCCACGCGATGTTGCAGAGACGTGTCAGCCAAGACAGCCCTACAACATCCAGAGACTTAAGGTACTCAGGACGAATCTCATCCACCCCTGGGGCCTTGCCACCGAGGAGCTTTCTAACCACCTCGGTGACTTCAGCCTGGGTGATGGACGAGCCCCCCTCCGAGTCCCCAGCCTCTGCTTCCTCATCGGAAGACGTAACGGTGGGATTGAGGAGATCCTCGAAGTACTCCTTCCACCGCCCGACCACATCCCCAGTCGAGGTCAGCAGCCCCCCACCCACACTGTAAACAGTGTTGGTGGAGCACTGCTTCCCCCTCCTGAGGCGCTGGATGGTTTGCCAGAATCTCTTCGAGGCCGACCGATAGTCCTCCTCCATGGCTTCTCCAAACTCCTCCCAAACCCGAGTTTTTGCCTCTGCGACTGCACGAGCTGCAGCACGCTTGGCCTGCCGGTACCTCTCAGCTGCCTCCGGAGTCCCACAAGCCAACAAGGCCAGATAGGACTCCTTCTTCAGCTTGACGGCATCCCTTACCTCCGGGCGCCACCACCGGGTTCGGGGATTGCCGCCGCGACAGGCACCAGAGACCTTACGGCCACAACTACGAGCAGCCGCATCGACAATGGAGGAGGAGAACATGGTCCACTCGGACTCCATGTCCCCTACCTCCCTCGGGATCTGGTTGAAGCTCTTCCGGAGGTGGGAGTTGAAGACCCTACTGACAGAGGGATCCACCAGACGTTCCCAACAGACCCTCACAACACGTTTGGGCCTGCCAGGTCTGACCGGCTTCTTCCCCTGCCAGCGGATCCAGCTCACCACCAGGTGGTGATCGGTTGACAGCTCAGCCCCTCTCTTCACCCGAGTGTCCGAGACACGCGGCCGGAGATCGGATGACACAACTACAAAGTCGATCATCGACCTCCTGCCTAGGGTGTCCTGGTGCCACGTGCACTTATGGACATCCTTGTGCTCGAACATGGTGTTCGTTATGGACAAACCGTAACTAGCACAGAAGTCCAATAACAGAACACCACTCGGGTTCCGATCGGGGAGGCCGTTCTTCCCCATCACCCCCACCCAGGTCTCACTGTCGTTACCCACGTGGGCGTTGAAGTCCCCCAGTAGAACAATGGAGTCCCCAGCCGGAGCACCATCTAGTACCCCTCCCAGGGACTCCAAGAAGGCCGGGTACTCTGCACCGATGTTGGGCCCGTAGGCCGAGACAACGGTGAGAGACCTGTCCCCGACCCGAAGGCGTAGGGACGCGACCCTCTCGTTCACCGGGGTGAACTCCAACACGTGACGGCTGAGCTGGGGGGCTATAAGCAAACCCACCCCAGCCCGCCGCCTCTCCCCGCGGGCAACTCCAGAAAAATGGAGCGTCCAGCCCCTCTCCAGGAGTTGGGATCCGGAACCCAGGCTGTGCGTGGAGGTGAGCCCGACTATATCTAGCCGGTACCTCTCAACCTCCCGCACAAGCTCAGGCTCCTTCCCCCCCAGCGAGGTGACGTTCCATGTCCCGAACGCCAGAAGCTGCGCACGCGGACCAGGTCGTCGAGGCACCTGCCTTCGACTGCCACCCAGTCCTCTCTGCACCCGACCCCTACGGATCCCTCTGCGGATGGTGGGTCCACAGGAGGGCGGGCCCACGTCGTCCTTTCGGGCTGTGCCCGGCCGGGCCCCGTGGGCAGAGGCCCGACCACCAGACGCTCGCATTCGAGCCCCAACCCCAGGCCTGGCTCCAGGGTGGGGCCCCGGCTGCGCCATACCGGGCGACGTCACGGTCCTTGGTATTGAACTGTCCATAGGTGTCTTCGAACTGCTCTTTGTCTGACCCGTCACCTAAGACCTGTTTGCCATGGGAGACCCTACCAGGGGCATGAAGCCCCAGACAACATAGCTCCTCGGATCATTCGGGTGCTCAAACAACCCCACCACGTTAAGGTGGCAGTTCACAATATCTTTTTAGATATTATTGTGAAAGTGTAATGCAGTTAATAGGAACAACTGGCCCCTCCCCCTTATGGGAGTGTGACATCATCACATCGAGAACCTGAAGTCAACCAATCAGTGACTACCACAGACGGAGTGACATCACCATGACTTTATTCCACAGCTCGGGGTCGTTCATTCAAACAGGTCCTTTAAATGTTTACAGTATGTACAGCATGCCCACTGTCCCACCGCGAGAGAGGGTTCAGAATAAGCACAAGCACATGTCCAGGCAGAGACCCTCCCTGACCACCAGGGGGCGGCGTGGTTCTTCATGCATCACAGAGCGAGGCCGTCTCCACCAGAGCTGGAAGTCACAACAGCTCCATCATTATGTTCATTATGTGTCAGAGTCGCCTCTGATTTATTATCGTTCAACTTTATTCATCACCAAAATCAACCTTTAAACCTCAGAGAAATGAGAGGAGACATTTCAGAAGTTCAGTTTTCTTCTCTCCCGGTGAGACGCTGCAGGTGAACAGGGAAACAATGTTCACTCTTTTAGCCGTTTTCTGCCGGACTATATTATAACACAAACCAAGTCTAAACCAGGTCATTATCCATGTTTGTCAGATGAAGATTACAGGCCTCTCTCATCTTTTTAAGTGGGACAACTTGCACAATTGTTTGGCTGACTAAATACTATTTTCCACACACACATACATATACACATAATATATATATACATACAATAGATATATATAGATATATTCACATGATATGACAAAAAACAAATCCTGAATCTTGAAGTCCAGCAAATCTTTTCTCACAGCACTGTATGTTTCCCCGTATTTCTATGTCAGAGATGGAGCGAAGAAACATGTTTTAAAAAATCGTTGTAACCGAAGGGACGAGACAGGGATGTTCGTCGTCACCGCTCGTATTTGCACTTTTCGTTCTTTACTATATGCAAAATAAATGCATGTAGTGTCTAATTGTTTGAGGCGACAGTGGCACAAAAAGCTGGTCATCTTGTAGCCGGAGGGTTGGCGGTCGGAATCCTGCAACAAATATGCTTTCATTTCTTTAGAACGTATAACGAGCACAGTCTTGAAAACACCCGCCGGCCGCGTGGGTCGGCGTCTCTTTGGGGCGGCACGTTTGCGACGCCTCGCCTGAGACGCCTAAAACAAGCAACAGACGTGTTATTTTACCAGTTCAGAAACCATGATTAAAACAACCACATATCACATGAGATCTGAGGCTTACCTTCTTTCCCGAAGGAACGTAGCCGATGCCCTGACCTCAGCCGCCGTGAGATGGAGAGATGTGCTCCATCTCCACCAGCAGGGCTGAACAGGCAAGGAGACAGGGGAATGGAGAACATGGTCTCCACCTCCAAACAAAGGAAACAGACAGTTTAGTCACAGCACTCACAATCTACCCATAGCTTTATAGACACTGACCTCCTGTGCCCGCAGCAGGCCCTGGGGGCTCGCGGCGGAGACCCCAGGCTGAGTGAGATAAACACAAAGCAGTCAGTATCATGCAACTTCAGAGGACAATGCTTTAACAAAACAGGAACAGTATCTCACCTTGCTGCCCTGTCGAACCTTGGTCCACCCAGGAGGGGGTGGGGGTGTCACGGGCAGCGGCTCGGGCACCTCCACACTTGGGGAAACCCTCCTGGTGGCGGGGGATCATCCAGCTCCAGCTGCAGGTAGCACGCCTGCCACAGCAGCTGGACCAGGACGGGCCGGCCATGGGCGTCGCTCAGGTGGGTCTGAAACACATCACCCACGTTAAATAAAACAACCTTAAATGGTCGACTTTAACGAGAGACTGTCCCACAGGTGCCGCTGCTCAGGGGACACGTGTGTGCTACCGGGAAGTAGCGGATCCCTAAAAAACATGTTCGCCACGAGGACTTCCGCTTCCGGTTCATGGCGTGAGCAACGCAAGAGACCAGCTCCGTGTAAATTGTTTTAAAATTTTGTTTTCCAGACCAACTCATTTCAAACAAACTGAGCCACGACAGTTATTATATCAAAATGACTCAAAGGAAGGTCAGACAGCTAACGCAGACAACTCTGGGTGTTGATTCCCACGCCGCCACCGCAGAAAAAAGTGAAGGTGCTAAAGCTAACGGCGCTACTAAGCTAACAGAAGAAGGCTTAATTTCACTTAGCAGTTTGCGCACCGAGCTGAGATCAGAATTCAACTCGCATGGAGACACCATGCGTTCCTTCCTTAAAACTGAGATGGAAAGTCTTAGAAAAGAACTACGCAACGAGCTCTCATCCCTGCGGGAGACAACCAAAGCGGACATTAAATCTATTCGCGATGAGCTAACTGCAAAAGTTGAGAATCTTTTCTCAGTGCAAGCAGAAGCCGCCGAGACACAGATGGGAATGGAGCAATGCCTTAGTGACACTTCGGACAGGCTCACGGCACTAGAGAACTCCTACCAATCTCTCATTGCTGATCACAAGAAACTCCAGGATAAATGCGTCGACTTGGAGAACAGGAGCCGCCGCCAAAACATCAGGATATTAAACATTCCAGAGGGTTCCGAAAACAACGCACCAACCGCGTTTATGGCCAGATTTCTGTCAACGGTGCTTGGTGAAGAAAACTTCAATGGCCCCATTTTGGTTGATCGTGCACACAGAAGCCTGGCCCCAAAACCACGCAACGGTGAACGGCCCCGACCCATGGTCGCCCGCCTCCACTACTACGCGGATAAAGAAAAGATCATGTCGCTGTCCCGGTCCAAAGGCAAGCTGCTCTTTGAAGGAGCACAAGTGCACATCTTCCCAGATATGAGCCCAGAGGTAGGACGGCAACGAGCAGCCTTCAATCAGGTGAAAGCCAAACTTCGTGAGGTTGGAATTCAGTACAGAATGTTTTTCCCTGCCAAGCTGGAGATTACATCAGACGGCTCCAAAATGACTTTCACCGACCCACGGGCAGTGGAGAGATTTATCGACAGCAACAAGTCATCATCGGTGGAGGAGCATTGAATGGAAGGACACTATTTGGGACATCTGTGGCAATATTAGGCCTACACGTACTGAGTTACTACAATTCCAACCAGGTACCAAGAGAACGTGAATGCTCTCATTCATTTAACCTATTTTGATTCCTTGCTTTTATTGATTTGTTTCGTTTTGGACATTGAGTACTCTGGTTTACATTAGATATAGCTACTGGCCAAAATATAATTGGGCTGGTCTGGGAAACAGTTGGTTTACATTTTTTTTTTTTTTTTTTTTAGGAGCTTAGTGGTAAGTCAAATGTTCACACACCTCTCTGAGTGTATAAATAATCTTTCCTTTAAGGACACACCCTTTTTTTGTAGTTTTTTTACTGAACTGCTAGTTTGGGGAGGGGGCAGTGTTTGGGGCTCCTTGGGATGTTCTGGTGTTTTGTGTTTTCTCCTGCACTACTTTTGTATATGTCTCTTATTTATTTTTATTGGAGACCCTCCAAAAAAAAAAAAAAAAAACATAACAAAACTCAATATTTTTTATTTTATTTTTTTTCCAACTAAACACTTATGGCTAAGAACACTGTTTTAAATCTAGATAATCATAAAAACGTGGTAAAAATTATTTCTTGGAATTGTAAAGGACTTAATGGACCTATAAAACGAGGAAATGTATTGTCCCACCTTAAAAAATTACAGATGGATATTGGGTTTCTACAAGAAACACACTTGAAAGATCAGGATCACAAACGTTTACAAACTAAATGGATAGGACAGGTATACCATTCTAATTTTCCAGTTAAAAACAGAGGCTCAGCCATAATTATTCGAAAGACAATTCCCTTTTTAGCATCAAAAGTGATATCTGACCCTCGAGGACGATATGTTATTGTTACAGGAAAATTGTACAACAAACCAGTTACTCTAGCTAGTATATATGCCCCCAATGTTGATGATGAGGCTTTTATCATCTCCTTTTTTGCAGCATTACCTAATATGGATTCTCATAAATTGATTATTGGAGGGGATTTTAACCTGGTGTTAGACCCAACAATTGATAGATCGTCACAAAAACCATACAACATATCTAAATCGGCCAAAGCCATTCTTAGATTCATAAACACTTATAAATTATTTGATCCATTTAGAGTTATATCTCCCATTACAAAGAAATATTCTTACTTCTCCCCGGTTCATCATTCGTTCTCTAGAATAGATTTCTTCTTAATCGATTATGCATATTTATCAAATATTAAACATTGTGATTACGAAGCAATTGTGATATCTGACCACAGTCCAGTGTCATTCCACGTGGAGATGGAGCACGAACCAAAAACCAAAAAATGGAGGTTTAATAATGCTCTTTTATCAGACGATGAAGTAGTACAAAAACTACAAAAACAAATTTATATATTCTTGCAAACAAATGATGATCCAGAGATCAAAAGATCCACCTTGTGGGAAACATTTAAGGCTTACATGAGAGGCCAGATTATCTGCCTGAGTAGCTTAAAAAATAAACAGCGAAGGGAAAAGGAATTGAAAATGACCCAGGAACTTAAAGAAATTGACAGAGTATATGCCAACTCCCCCACACCAGATCTTTATAAAAGAAGGCAATCATTGCAGACTGAACTTAATTTATTATACACAGCAGAAACTACTAAATTATTAACACAACTAAGACACAAAAACTATGAATATGGGGAAAAAACAGGTAAACTACTAGCCCAACAAATTAAAGAAGAAACGGCGTCAAGGTTAATAACGGAGATACGTATAGATGCTGGTCAAACAACAACAGATCCTAAAATAATAAATGACACGTTTAAGAATTTCTATTCCAGATTGTACTCTTCAGAATCCAAAAATGACCCAAATTTAATTAAACACTTCTTTGATAACCTTCAAATACCCACCATAAGTTTAGAAAATAAAAAAGTATTAGACAAACCAATATCATACTTAGAAATAAAGCAAGCGATTCTGTGTATGCAAAACTCTAAGTGCCCTGGACCCGATGGTTACAGTGTTGAATTTTATAAAGCATTCATAGATCAAATTTCAACACTTCTTTTAAGTGTTTATAATGAAGCATTGACTACAGGATCCCTACCACCAACCTTATACGACGCATGCATTTGTTTGATCCATAAAACTGGCAAAGATCCGCTTGAACCAGGTTCATACAGACCCATAAGCCTTTTAAACGTAGATAATAAAATTTTAGCAAAGATTTTAGCCATGCGTTTGGAAAAGGTGCTACCAACAATTGTGTCCCCAGATCAAACCGGATTTATAAAAGACAGACAATTATTTTTTAACATTAGGCGTCTATTCAACATTATATATACTCAGAATCCAAATAAAGAAGTATTTGAGATATTGCTTTCACTAGATGCCGAGAAGGCCTTCGACAGGGTTGAGTGGGATTTTCTCTTCTCGGCTCTGTCGAGGTTCGGATTTGGCCCTTACTACATCTCTTTAATTCAGTTGCTTTATGCTCAACCTAAGGCATGTGTACACACAAATAATATGGACTCTTGCCCCTTCCCTCTCCATCGATCAGCACGACAAGGCTGCCCTCTGTCACCCTTGCTTTTTGCCCTGGTCATAGAACCTCTGGCCATTCTGCTACGCTCCACAGGGGACTATAAGGGGATTGTCAGAGGGGATAGGGAGCATAAAGTGTCCCTGTATGCGGACGATCTGCTTCTATATATTTCGGACCCATCTCTGTCCCTACCAAAAATTATGACCATGCTATCTGACTTTGGTAAAGTATCAGGATACAAAATCAACCTGTCAAAAAGCGTATTGTTTCCCATCAGCTCTAAAGCAAAAGATCAAGTACATACACTCATCCCTTTTCCCTTTGCAGTCTCAGACTGTTTTAAATATCTTGGAATCAATATTACGCAGGAGATTTCTGGCCTCTTTAACAAAAACTTTATGAGCTTATATAAACAAACAGAACAACAGGTTGAGAGATGGTCTAATCTCCCGATCTCTCTTGCTGGGAGAATTAATATCATTAGGATGAATGTCTTGCCGAAATATTTATTTTTATTTCAATGTATTCCAATTTTGATTAACAAGAAGTTTTTTGCCAAGTTAGATTCTTTAATTACGTTCTTTATTTGGAATAAAAAGACACCAAGAATTAAAAAATCCTTTTTACAAAGACCCAAACCCATAGGAGGAATGGGATTACCCAGCTTCCGACTTTATTATTGGTCCTGTAATATTCGAGGTATGTCGTTTTGGAATGGCTCTCTCAAACCTGTTTGGGAACAGATGGAAATTCAAGCTTTTTCTCCTAATACATTGAGTTCATTGTTACAGGCTACCTCTGGTCTTCCAAAATTTAAAACTCCGAATCCTGTAGTGTCTCACTCACTAAAAATTTGGTCTCAGATAAGAAGACACTTTCAATGGAATCAATGTTCAATCCTTACTCCATTAACTGGTAATCAAGCACACAACCTACTTTCAGGTCAAACATTTCATCAATGGGACCTTAAAGGACTGCACACAATTAGGGACCTCTTCATTGACAAATTATTTCCAACATTTGAACAATTAAAACACAAATTTAATATTGATAATAAAGATTTTTTTAAATATTTGCAACTACGCAACTTTATTAAGACAACATTTCCTTCTTTTCCCAAACAACCAGAAAAATGTCCTATGGATAACGTACTGTTGAACAACCCGCTCAAAAAAGGTTCTATTTCCAGAATATATAATAACCTCTCACAAATGGATTGTACAGCTACGCTTGACCATATAAAGGATGCTTGGAGTGATGACTTGGGAATAAACATTACAGACGACCAATGGACTGAAGCTCAAGAACGGGTACACTCCTCTTCAGTATGTATAAGACACGGTCTGTTGCAGTTTAAAATTCTGCATCGCTTGCATCTCTCCAAACAAAGACTGTCCAAGATGTTTGCGGGAGTGGATGCCTCTTGTGAACGTTGTGGCTATGCCCCTGCTTCATTGTCACATACATTTTGGAACTGTCCTCATATTGTCCCCTATTGGTCTAAAGTAATTGAGACTCTGTCAGTACTTTTCAATGTTGACCTCCCTGCAGATCCAATACTGTTTTTGTTTGGTGTAGTACCTACTGATATTCATTTGAACAGCTCACAAATGAATGTATTGGGTTTTGTGACGTTGCTAGCCAGGCGTCTAATTTTACTAAACTGGAAAAATAAAATTCCTCCTACTCACCAAATCCTTCTTAGAGATGTAATGCAATATTTACATTTGGAAAAAATTAAATATTCTTTGAGGAAGAAAGAACAGATATTTCATTCAATTTGGCAACCTTTTATTACTTACTACAATAAGTAATTTGGACGGGTCTCCTAATACCTTATTTAATACCTTATTTAAACTTAATGGCTTTTACTAGACACTTTAAATGTGTGCAGGATGTTTTTTGTTTTTGTTTTTTGTTTTTGTTTTGTTTTTTTTGTTTGTTTTTGTTGTTGTTTTTTTTCTCTAAAACTAAAAATGTGTATTCTTGACAGATTTGTGTAAAACTGTTGAAAAATGCTAATAAAAACAACTGGAAAAAAAAAAACATGTTCGCCACAAAAAGAACATGTGAAAGTCTGCGTCGTTCTAAAGGAAACAGTGATAACAGTTTTTTACATTCCCATACGAACAGCGATGCGGTGGAACATCTGCCTAAGGAGGGTCTGAATCTCCAAGTCAGCACTAGGCCGAGGTGGAAACTCCACGACACACACCTACGAATACAACGTTACTATTTAGACAAGTTATACACAATAATGAAGTACTTTCAAACCTCATAGAAGTGAAGTCCACACCTTGGACCAGCGTCCACAGACGTAGGCCAGGAGCTGGCCGAACTCCCTCGCAGCCTGGGCCAACGTCCGGCACGTGGTCAGTGCGTTGCAGGGGGCCATGAGACACACGAGAGCAGGCTCTGACAACAGGAGAGGGGTCAGAGGTCAAATGTGCTGAACTACAAGACACAACGTCAAACATGTTGCTAGGGCAAAGGTTCCTACTGGACCCACCTCGGGCAGCGTGGTCTCCACCAGCTCCCTGTGGACGTTCAGACACGGCTCTGAGACCTGGGAAAGAAACAGCTTTGAAAACGTTAGACACAGAAGTAAAGCATTTTATAAACCAAATGTAAATAAGAGCCAGGAAGAGCTCTGGGAAACACGGAAGAGAGCGGCCATGTTGGAGCTTCACGGCACCTCCAGCTCCTCCAGTACCTCCAGCTCCTCCAGTACCTCCAGTACCTCCAGCACCTCCAGGACCTCCAGTACCTTCAGCACCTCTAGCACGTCCAGGACCTCCAGGACCTCCAGGACCTCCAAGACCTTCAAGACCTCCAGTACCTCCAGCTCCTCCAGTACCTCCAGCTCCGCCAACACCTCTAGCACCTCCAGTACCTCCAGCACCTCCAACACCTCCAACACCTCCAGCACCTCCAGCACCTCCAGCAACTCCAGCACCTCCTTGACCTCCAGTACCTCCAGGACCTCCAGCTCCTCCAACACCTCCAGTGCCTCCAGCACCTCCAGTACCTCCAGCTCCGCCAACACCTCTAGCACCTCCAGTACCTCCAGCACCTCCAACACCTCCAACACCTCCAGCTCCTCCAGCAACTCCAGCACCTCCAGGACCTCCAGTACCTCCAGCACCTCCAGCTCCTCCAGCTCCTCCAACACCTCCAGCACGTCCAGCGCCTCCAGCTCCTCCAGCTCCTCCAACACCTCCAGCACCTCCAGCTCCTCCAACACCTCCAGCACCTCCAGCTCCTCCAGCTCCTCCAACACCTCCAGCTCCTCCAACACCTCCAGCACCTCCAGCACCTCCAGCGCCTCCAGCTCCTCCAGGACCTCCAGCACCTCCAGTACCTCCAGCTCCTCCAACACCTCCAGCACCTCCAGGACCTCCAGCACCTCCTGGACCTCCAGCTCCTCCAACACCTCCAGCACCTCCAGTACCTCCAGTACCTCCAGTACTTCCAGCTCCTCCAGCTCCTCCAGCACCTCCAGTTCCTCCAGGACCTCCAGCACCTCCAGCACCTCCAGTACCTCCAGCTCCTCCAGGACCTCCAGCACCTCCAGGACCTCCAACACCTCCAGCTCCTCCAGCAACTCCAGCACCTCCAGCGCCTCCAGCTCCTCCAGGACCTCCAGCACCTCCAGTACCTCCAGCTCCTCCAGGACCTCCAGCACCTCCAGTTCCTCCAGCTCCTCCAGTACCTCCAGCACCTCCAGGACCTCCAGCACCTCCAGCACCTCCAGTACCTCCAGCTCCTCCAGGACCTCCAGCACCTCCTGGACCTCCAGCTCCTCCAGCTCCTCCAGCTCCTCCAACACCTCCAGCACCTCCAGTACCTCCAGTACCTCCAGTACTTCCAGCTCCTCCAGCTCCTCCAGTACCTCCAGTACCTCCAGCTCCTCCAGCACCTCCAGCTCCTCCAGCACCTCCAGTACCTCCAGTGCTTCCAGCACGTCCAGCGCCTCCAGCTCCTCCAGCACCTCCAGCACCTCCAGCACCTCCAGCACCTCCAGCACCTCCAGCAACTCCAGCACCTCCAGTACCTCCAGCTCCTCCAACACCTCCAGCACCTCCAGCTCCTCCAACACCTCCAGCACCTCCAGCTCCTCCAACACCTCCAGTACCTCCAGTGCTTCCAGCACGTCCAGCGCCTCCAGCACCTCCAGCACCTCCAGCTCCTCCAACACCTCCAGCACCTCCAGCTCCTCCAACACCTCCAGCACCTCCAGCACCTCCAGTGCTTCCAGCACCTCCAGCACCTCCAGCACCTCCAGCACCTCCAGCAACTCCAGCACCTCCAGCTCCTCCAGCTCCTCCAGCACCTTCAGCACCTCCAGTACCTCCAGCTCCTCCAACACCTCCAGCACCTCCAGCACCTCCAGCACCTCCAGTACCTCCAGTGCTTCCAGCACGTCCAGCGCCTCCAGCTCCTCCAGCACCTCCAGCACCTCCAGCACCTCCAGCAACTCCAGCACCTCCAGCTCCTCCAGCTCCTCCAGCACCTCCAGCACCTCCAGCACCTCCAGTACCTCCAGCTCCTCCAACACCTCCAGCACCTCCAGCTCCTCCAACACCTCCAGCACCTCCAGCACCTCCAGTACCTCCAGTGCTTCCAGCACCTCCAGCTCCTCCAGCTCCTCCAGCTCCTCCAGCTCCTCCAGCACCTCCAGCACCTCCAGCACCTCCAGCACCTCCAGTACCTCCAGCTCCTCCAACACCTCCAGCTCCTCCAGCAACTCCAGCACCTCCTGGACCTCCAGTACCTCCAGCACCTCCAGTACCTCCAGGACCTCCAGCACCTCCAGCACCTCCAGCTCCTCCAGCTCCTCCAGTACCTCCAGCACCTCCAGCACCTCCAGCACCTCCAGCTCCTCCAGCACCTCCAGCACCTCCAGCTCCTCCAGCTCCTCCAACACCTCCAGCTCCTCCAACACCTCCAGCACCTCCAGTACCTCCAGTACCTCCAGCACCTCCAGCTCCTCCAGCTCCTCCAGTACCTCCAGTACCTCCAGCTCCTCCAGCACCTCCAGGACCTCCAGTACCTCCAGCTCCTCCAGCTCCTCCAGCTCCTCCAACACCTCCAGCACGTCCAGCGCCTCCAGCTCCTCCAGCTCCTCCAACACCTCCAGCTCCTCCAACACCTCCAGCTCCTCCACCAAGGTGCTGGTTCCGGTCCGGTTCGGAGCCGGTTCGGAGCTGGTGCTGGTGCCGGTTCGGAGCCGGTTCGGAGCCGGTTCGGAGCTGGTGCTGGTGCCGGTTCGGTGCTGCGTAGTGACGCTTACGCGCATAGCCCCATTGCCATAGCAACGCACCGGAAAGCCAGCTGTCACATGAAACATGGATAACCAGGACATCTTACTTCTGCCGCTTCTGGCTGCACAAACACATACAAACATCGAGAAACGTGCATTTGCCTTGCTTCGCAGCGGCAGAAGAAGGAGGGTGCGATCAAGGAGAGCGGTAAATGGCTTCACTTTCACTTCTTGCTAAACGCACATAAAACGTTACATTTACAGTTGTGTGCGCGACTTTACTTTGCAGATTGTATTGTGGCTGAGGGCTAGAGGACGCAGGACGCGTGCTGTTTGGACATAATCCCACTCCCGCTATTGGTGGGATACCATCGTGCCAAACTTCACGCCAACGCAGTTCGTCCAAAACTTTAGAGTGAGCCGCGAGTCATTTGCATATATCACGGAGCAGGTTGGTCAACGCATGGCCAAAGTTAACACCAACTACCGCCTGGCTCTGCCCGTGAAAAAACGTGTGGCAATCGCTCTGTGGAAGCTGGCAGCTGGAGGGGAATCTCCAATTAAATAATCACGGGGATTTTTGGGGTGGGCCTGAGCACTGTCTTCAACTGTGTACAGGACTTTTGCAACGCAGCAATTCAAGATCTGTCAGCCCAACACATCTCCACACCTGATGCTGCCAAATTGGTCGAGCTCGCCACATTTTTTAAGAACCGCTGGAGAGTGCCACAATGTGTTGGTGCCATAGATGGAAGCCACATCCCCATCATGGCACCTGAGGAGTATCCCCGTGATTATTTTAACAGGAAAGGCTGGCACTCCAGTGTTCTACAGGCTGTTGTGGATGGGAAAGGGTTGTTTTGGGATGTGTGTGTGGGATTCCCCGGCAGTGTCCATGACGCACGAGTTCTCCGACAGTCAGACCTGTGGAAACGTTTGGGTGATGGTGCTCTGTTGGGTCAAAACAAAATGAACATTTCAGGAGTAAGTGTTGGTCACTACCTCGTAGGTGACCCAGCGTATCCCATGCTGACCTGGCTTATATAGCCCTTTTCTGACACAGGACGCCTGATCCCTGAGCAACAGAACTATAACTACAGGCTGAGTGCTGCCCGCTCTGTGGTGGAGATGGCCTTTGGCAGGCTGAAAGGCCGATGGAGATGTCTCCTTAAAAGAAATGACTGCAAGCTGGAACTCTGCAAGAAGATGACACTGACTTGTTGCATACTTCACAACATCTGTGAAGAGCATGGGGACAATTTCATGGAGGAGCATCCTGACAGGCAGCAGAACCATCAGCCCCCAATCCAGGCATTGCCAGAGCACGGAGAGCCAGAGGGAGCAAATGTAAGGGCTGCTTTAGTTATGTACTTCAGCTGAAGAGAGGAGTAATAAGTGTCACTGATCAGTTTGTTTTTTTACTTTTAATCAAGTATTTGTAAATAGTTTGGTAACGTAGAATTATTTTTATATTGTGATTTGTTTATACTTAGCTTGTTCTAATACTCATCTATAATATGTTTACTATCTCACCTCTTGTTTGATAACTTGCTTGATATTTACCTGATTTCATATTGTTATGTTTCCTTCCTCCTTATGTAATTATAGAAGGAGGATGGACATATGTCTGTATATTCTTTTGGGTGACATGGGTCACTATTAACGTGTGTTGCACATTTGAATTTTGTCTTTATCCTGACGAAGACCACGTTTGTTGTCGAAACGCGTCAGCGTTAAAGAAATTAAGATTAAAGAATCTTAATTTCAGTCAGAGTGCCTCGGATCACCTTCTTTTCAACACTGACAAAATTTTATTGGCAAATAGATTTGTGAAGATGAAATATATACACAATTAATATTAATTTGCAGAAAGATTATTAGCCTAATATATACAGATTGTTATTAGCTTTTGATAATTAAATAAATAAATATTAAGATTATAAACTACTTTGTATAAAAAATAAATGTACATATTATAAATTTAGCTGGTGAGGACAGAATATCAACAAAAAACAATTTGTATAATCATTTGTAAAAAACAAAACAAAATACAAAACGAAAAAGGCCTATATACAAATTGTCCTCTATTTAGTTTGTGATTCCATAACGGCCACAATCCGTCCCATGAATCCAAGCAGAGCTGCTGAATCTGCCTCCATCCGTTGCATACTCTGCCTGCTCATCTCGAAAAACCTCTCATCAGATTTCTCCATGAATTCAAGGAGATCATCTTGATCCTGCTTTCTCTTTCCTGTTCACAAACAAAAAATATACATTATAATTAATTAGGTTATTTTATGTACCGTAATTGAAGTGTGATATGAAGTTTAAATAATCTCACATCAAAATATACATACAAATGGTTTGTAAGAAAGACAGAATTGTGACTAGTTGAAGATGCCCCTCACTGTTTTAGCTCTTTAGTAAGAACTAAAACACTGTTTTAGTAAGGACTAAAAAAGTAGTCCGTCTCCATAGTGGACAATTAAGGGAAGCATTTAATAGGTAGAAAATGTTGCCAGAGGTGTGGCATAGTCAGGAGAAGACTGTACCTCCTACATCTTTGTCAATCATAGTTTTTCAAAAGTACCGAACAATGTAGTTGCTCCAAAATGTGGTACATATACCACAGGTGGTCCTTAGGCTCATCTGTCTATTTATTAATTGTAATTTACAAAAAAATATATATGTATGCTTTGGTAATGCACACGTTGTTTGTTTTCTCGTTTACACATGGTTTAAATCCAGTGCAGAAATAAACAGAGTTGGTTAAAGAAGCCAAAATATTGACTCAATCAAGTAAGATGAAGAGTAACGTTACTTTAAAATATTTTTTCAATAAAAGTCAAAAGTACTATGCTAGAATACGGAGGATCGCTGTTATTGTTTATTTCTGCGATTTTCACCGAATGTTTTGGTGACTGGTGGGCAAACAGCTGATTTTTCCGAGCTTGAAGAGCTTTTAATTTAAATCACAGATCTTTTACAGCACAGATCTTTTCGCAGATGCAATGCTCTGTTTGTGAACGCTGTTTTGACCCACCACCATAGAACTATTAATATCTATTTAATACATTTGCGTTGCCCACCAGTGCCTCGGACGTGATGACAGGGCGATCCCCCTCATACTCCTTACTTCAAAAACGTATTCAATGCATATTCTTGAGTAAAAGGCTTGTTTAAACCCACTTTAAAGCCGCTTTAGTCTTGATTTGATCTTGATCTATAAGTCTTTTTATGAAGTGACTTGGTGTGACACAGAATGATTTGCAGTTGTGTAAACAGACAAATAGAACATCTCACCTCGTTTGTCCAGTGGTTCGGATGGTTGGCGTCTTCCGGGGACTTGTAAACAGCTTTGCTGAGGAGTTGGTGTCACTGCTGCCTCCTCAACATCGACCTCATTAGGGATTTCCGTACATAAATGCATTTTAATTATGTTATGTTAGTTAGTCACGGTATATGCATGCAGTTATTGATTACTCCACTAGAGGGGCGAACAACCAAATATAAACTCAACGCACTAGTTTTGATGAGGGATTTTAGGTCTGAATACGTTTTTTAAATATATGTATTGCCCTTATATAGCCAGGTAAGGCCAATTGAAAACCAATCATCATTTACAAGGACGACTTGGCTGTTGATCGCCACACATCTGAGCATAATATTGGCCTGTTGCTGTCCTGGCATGTCGTATTTTAATACTATAGTCTAACACAAATACTAATACATAAATAGTCTTAGTACTGGCTTGACAGCAAGCCAGGACTAAGACGTGCTGTAGTTTAGGACAATAACGGTTTATTTGTCTAAAATACACTTTCCAATTGTCCCTGCTAGCTGGCGCTAAATAAAACAAGTTTGAAAGCGTAGCGACATTGTAGCATGATACAGTAGCAGCGTAGCGTAAAGGCAACTTCAGCACGTAAGAACAGCTAAGAAAAGACTTACCCAATTCGGCAGGACCCTGAGCGCTGTCATCCACCATGGCCTCCAATACTGCAGTGGCTGAATTGAGCGCTCCTGTTGCGTTACACGCAGGTCGGTCCCCGAGAATAGCGTCCAAGATGTCATAATGCAGGGTTTTCCTTGGCCGGTGATTCCCACTTTTTCCAAATTCCCTCTTCATGTCCCGGTAATCTTTTTTAAGCTTTTTAAGTTTGTTAACGAGCTGGTCAACGCTCCTCTCGTACCCAGCCGTTAACATCTCCCGTTGGATCTCCACAAAGACCGGTTTGGTCCTAACAGCCCCCTCGAGTTTGCGCTGAATTTCAGCGGAGGACCACAAACCAAGGAGGCAGTTAGTCTCCTCTACTGTCCACTGCTTTGGCTTTTCCATTGACTTCAAACTTTCCATTGTTACCGGAGTTTTTTTTATGGAAATGAGTCCGGAGACTTTAAAAATGCCGGGTGTCTGTTGTCCACCTGAAAGAAAGCCACGCCCCCGGCACCTGACGTCACTGGTGCTCATTTCTAGGTCCAGCTCTTAACTGGTGCTCACTCGGCACCAGTTACTGGAACCGAGAGCCAGCATTTTTTGAGTGGAAAACGAAAGAACCGGTTCTGAACCTGGAACCGGCCCGGAACCAGCACCAGGTTGGTGGAAAAGGGCTATGAGTGACAGGAAGCCAGTGCAGGGACCGGAGCACTGGACTAATATGGTGGTATTTCCTGGTTCTTGTCAGGACTCGAGCAGCAGCGTTCTGGATGTTCTGCAGCTCTAACAGCTCGTTTAGAAAGGCCAGTGAGCAGCCGTTACAGTCGTCTAACCTGCTGGAGACAAATGCATGGATGAGTGTCTCCAAGTCTGGTTTTGACACTATTCCTCTGATCTTCATGTTTTTCAGATGGTAAAAAGCTGATGATGTCATTGCTTTAATGTGGCTGTTTAAGTTCAGGTCTGAGTCCATGATTACTCCTAGATTTCTAACCTGATGTTTTGGTTTTAGAGAGAGAGACTCAAGGTGACTGATAACACTTTGTCTTTGTGTCTGTGGGACAAAAACAATTATCTCAGTTTTGTCTGAGTTTAGTTGGAGAAAGTTGTTTTGCATCAAACTGATCTGTTGGATGCAGTGACAGAGAGTATCTACAGGCCCATGTTCACCTGTATCAGTGACAGAGAGTATCTACAGACCCATGTTCACCTGTATCAGTGACAGAGAGTATCTACAGGCCCATGTTCACCTGTATCAGTGACAGAGAGTATCTACAGGCCCATGTTCACCTGCAGTCAGTGACAGAGAGTATCTACAGGCCCATGTTCACATGTATCAGTGACAGAGAGTATCTACAGGCTCATGTTCACCTGTATCAGTGACAGAGAGTATCTACAGACCCATGTTCACCTGTATCGGTGACAGAGAGTATCTACAGACCCATGTTCACCTGTATCAGTGACAGAGAGTATCTACAGGCTCATGTTCACCTGTATCAGAGACAGAGAGTATCTACAGGCTCATGTTCACCTGTATCAGAGACAGAGAGTATCTACAGACCCATGTTCACCTGTATCAGTGACAGAGAGTATCTACAGGCCCATGTTCACCTGTATCAGAGACAGAGAGTATCTACAGGCCCATGTTCACCTGTATCAGTGACAGAGAGTATCTACAGGCCCATGTTCACCTGTATCAGAGACAGAGAGTATCTACAGGCCCATGTTCACCTGTATCAGAGACAGAGAGTATCTACAGACCCATGTTCACCTGTATCAGTGACAGAGAGTATCTACAGGCCCGTGTTCACCTGTATCAGTGACAGAGAGTATCTACAGGCCCATGTTCACCTGTATCAGTGACAGAGAGTATCTACAGGCCCATGTTCACCTGTATCAGAGACAGAGAGTATCTACAGGCCCATGTTCACCTGTATCAGAGACAGAGAGTATCTACAGGCCCATGTTCACCTGTATCAGAGACAGAGAGTATCTACAGGCCCATGTTCACCTGTATCAGAGACAGAGAGTATCTACAGGCCCATGTTCACCTGCAGTCAGTGACAGAGAGTATCTACAGGCCCATGTTCACCTGCAGTCAGTGACAGAGAGTATCTACAGGCCCATGTTCACCTGCAGTCAGTGACAGAGAGTATCTACAGGCCCATGTTCACCTGTATCAGTGACAGAGAGTATCTACAGGCCCATGTTCACCTGTATCAGTGACAGAGAGTATCTACAGGCCCATGTTCACCTGTCGCCAGTGACACGAGGATCTGAGTGTCATCTGCGTAGTGTTTATTAGCTGACCCAATGGAAGCATGTACAAGTTGAATAAGAGGGGTCCCAAGATTGACCCCTGATTGACCCCTCTTATTCAACTTGTACATGCTTCCATTGGGTCAGCTAATAAACAGCAAGCATCCAACAATTTTGCATTATAATTATTAATCCAGACTTCCTTAACCCCTCGTTTTAAAACTATGTGAGTGTGACCGCCTAAAGCCTGATACACCATTTCAAATGTCTCCTGCGTTAAACCGGCAGCTGCAAACAATGACTCCACACTATCAATGGGAACATTCTCATCTACAACAGCATTTTTGAGTGCAGTCATAAATGCCACAGCTTCCCCTTTAGACATTATCGGTTCGTGTTCTGGGTCTGTTTCTTTTAATAAACGTACACATGGACGGAGAACGTGGGTAATTAAAGCGACACTTATTTTTTCAGTTTTTACGAGTTTTGAATGCTGCTGCACTGAAGTAACTTTTTCCAATAAAGCCGGATCAGGGGTTAATTCACAACTTACGTATTTATCAATAAATTCAATTACCTCCTCGTCTGTATTAACTCCGAGGTTGGGGGAGTCCTTTCACCAAAATAAACAATGGACGTGCGGAGAGCCGCGCTGCTGAAACTCTACACGATAAAAGGAATCTCGCAAATGCGGATCTGCCGAACTAAATGAACAGAACCACGTTGGAATACACCATCGCGATTAAGTCTTTCAGTGTGGATTGCCAGTATGGGGGCGTGACTCTAAAAAACAATAACCACTATCAAACTGCAATACATTTTCCAAAAGATTCTTCATCTGCAGCAGCATTACCCGAACCCTGACACACATGACCCTTTCGCAAAGCTATGGAGACCTTCGATACCACCTGCTCTACTTCCAACATGTACAGAGCCATAAATAGAAATGTAAGATTTTGCGCAAAACGACCGTCCGCGTGCAATAACCTGTTAATGAAATATCCGCACAAAGTAATACGAACGGGCCTGCGGGTGTGAAACGTATTACGCCCAAAGGGGAACTCTTTTGGTAAGCATTTAGCCTAATTTTCCTTATCGGTGAGCAAACTAACTGGACTGTTCCCCTCCGCCGGAGCCAAAATCAGTACACCCTGGAGGTAGTGGTCAAGAGCCTCCTGAGCCATATCTGCAGGCATAAAGAAGGTGTCCTGGAACATACAAAGACACTGTGGGTCATGGAGATGCTCATCATCTAAATCTTCATCCTCTCCCTGTCGCACCTGTCCCATTGCCACCCCTCCCATTGCCCCCTGTCCCTTTACGTCCCGTCCCTTTGTCACTTGCCCCTTTTCCCCCTGTGCCTCCTGTCCCATCTGTCCCTTTACCACCCGCACCTTCGCTGCTCGCCCCCATCTGCCCCTGTCCCGTCTGCCCCCGCACCGTCTGTCCCACCTGAAGCATCATGGCATTTAGGTCTTTTAAAGTTGATTTCCAATATGGTATAATAGGCAGGCTCGGCCCCATCTGTCCCTCTGCCTCCTGTCCCTGCGCCTCCCGTCCCTGTGCCTCCCGTCCCTGCGCCTCCCGTCCCTGTGCCTCCCGTCCCTGTGCCTCCTGTCTCTGCGCCTCCTGTTCCTACACCTCCTGTCCCTGCACCTCCTGTCCCTGCGCCTCCTGTTCCTACACCTCCTGTCCCTGCACCTCCTGTCCCTGTGCCTCCTGTCCCTGTGCCTCCTGTCCCTGCGCCTCCTGTCCCTGTGACTCCTGTTCCTGCGCCTCCCGTCCCTGCGCCTCCCGTCCCTGTGCCTCTCCTTTCTGTGCCTCCTCTCCCTGCCCTGGTGGTCCCTGTTCCATCGGTGTCCCTCCCGTATCCATAGCTTCCTCTTCCTGCCTCATGAACTCATTAACCCACTCTTCATCAAACTCTATAATAATGCTGGTTGTTCGCTTTGAGAAACACAATCGCACGCCTTGTCCGACCCGTGTCAACATATTGATATTCATAATAGCCTTTGTAAGTAAGTTTCCGCTTTAATTTCACAGGTAATAACCATCCGTCCATGCTACGGCGCGGTAACAGCTTAGTGGTATCAATAATATTAGAAGGCACACAGGTATCCGCACCATGAATTCCCCCTTGACCCCCTTTGGGCAGAGCGTACATCTGCATAAATACTATATTGAGCGCCACTAAATGCTGTTCGACGCTGTTTAAACACGCGAGTTCTGGAGGAATATCATCTAACTGTAAATTGTTCATTGAGCATTCAGCCGGCATTTGACCTGTTTTGACTTTCGAGAGACAAGTCTAGCAGATCCACAAACTCCCTCTACAATCAGCCAGCGGACACGGCGACGGACAACTCTTACTGCATGTATGTAAGTAGGCGCCTGAGATACAGGCCTCAGCAACAGCAGCGCATTTAGGATCAACCATAAAATCATCCTTTCTACAAGGTAAGACCTGTTTGATAAATAATAATTTAGAGCACACACAACAGATGTGTTCAGGACCGTGTTCAACTTCCCTCCTAAACCTTTCCTTAACCAAATCAAAATGATCTGCCAATTAGATGAGAGAAGGCAGAGTGCTCGCTGGATCACCGCGTAGTAGAAAAAGTAAATTTGCTAAAGGACAATAGCAAAACGAACTTACAAATCAGGTGTTCTTCAAACTCGTGGGGCAAAGCATACTAAAGGAAAAAAGGATGAGCCGAGGCACTCTGAATTGCAAAAAGAAGGTGTTTATTTAAAAAGTGTGTGCCGACGCATTTCAACTTGACTGAGTCTTCATCAGGGTAAGTAACACCACAGGTGTGAGAGCCCCATTTAAAACAGGGGGGGTCTCACATGATCAAACACGTGATGTATAGAATACCAGAAAATGTTTCAAAGCTGCAACATGGGCAATGAAAAAAATCATAAATATTTACAAATGTTTTACAAAACTCCAAAGCGTAAACTGCAATATACTTTACACACAAAAAACTTCAGATGGCAGAGAAGAGTACAGTAAGCACAGACCAAACAGACAAGAAACTGGAGGAGCACAGTTACCTATAGTGTTGAGTGTGACCAAAAACAGTCATTAAGGATCAAAAGTCTAAGTAATCAACCATAGTTACAAAGAAAAAGAAAACATCAATATAGAGAGCATCATTATAGAAAATAACACCAGAGGCCCGGGAAAATTAGAGGAAAGGGGAAAATTCTATTTCCTCATTGAGACCTTATCTGCCAATTGTTGCTTAATTTGCCTTTTACGATTTCTGTAAGCAACACGAGTTTGAGTGTTGTATTGGTCATCTGTGTGGTATTTCACTTTACTATAGGTTTTTAATTTCTGTTGATGTTTGGGACTCTCTTTGTACTTCTGTTTACTAGCGGCCCTAACATACTGTTTGTGCTTTAAGTTATCTTCATACTTTTTAATGCTAGCTGCCCTTTTACTCAGTTTATATTCTACATCCTTGTGGTATTTTTGTAGAGTCAGTGCCTTTTTCTTTTGTCTGTACTTAACAATATCACTATATTTAAGTTTATTTGCTGCCTTGATTGTCACTTTTATTTTCTCTCTAAAGTCTACATTGTCTCTATATTTAAGATTGACTGCAGCCTTCTTTCCCTGTCTATAATCTACATTGTCTCTATATTTAAGATTGACTGTAGCCTTCTTTCCCTGTCTATAATCTACATTGTCTCTATATTTAAGATTGACTGTAGCCTTCTTTCCCTGTCTATAATCTACATTGTCTCTATATTTAAGATTGACTGTAGACTTTCCCTGTCTATAATCTACATTGTCTCTATATTTAACCTCTTCAGCCCGATTGCCCGCCCGTTGGGTGCCGCCACCCCTTGCTTCAGCTTCTCCGGACCGTAGCTGACAGATACAACAACTGACAATCACCTGTTTCACATCCTCGTGTTCGGACAACTCTCGGCTACAACATTATCCACTCCATTTCGGTTCAACCGACCCAGGTTCAAACAACAAACCACAATCTGACAAATCGTCAGACCATTAGAAAGGCCTCACCGAGCGTAACAGAACGCTATAAGGCTGGTATCTGTAGCTCTAAAACTCGCTGACCAAGGCGCAGACGAATGCCAGAAAACAAAGCAGTAAAACATCAGCGTAGAAGTAAAATTTGCTTTTGCTGTTTTCTCATCACAAGTCATTTTCGTAAGAATAAAAGTCAATTTTTTCTTGTATTCAACCTCATAGCGAGGCTTCGACAGCGATCTGGCAGCAACCTGTTACTTCTTCCTTCTGTAAGAGGCTCTTTGTGATAGGTCACGTACCTCTGTGTATCTCCTCCCGTGATTGGCCACAGGTGCTGCGTTATACACGCGAGGAGGTGGTAGAGCTTCTTGCTAGGGAACCGGGTGCCAAAGTTTATCTCGATGACTCTACAGACAGCGAGTTTCCATTAGATAGTGACACGGATGGTGCCCCAGCGCATGATGGCGATTCTGATCACGAGAGGTAAATATAAAATACATAAATATAAATATATATATATATATATATGTATATATAATATACCCCTCCTGGAACCGTCACCTTAACGTGGTGGAGGGTTTGACCTGAATGATCCTGGAGCTCTGTTGTCGGGGGCTTCGTGCCCCTGGTAGGGTCTCCCAGGGCAAACAGGTCCTAGGTGACGGGTCAGACAAAGAGCGGTTCAGAAGCCCCTTATGAGAGACCAACAGGCCCGGTTAGAACCATGAGGCCGTCCTTCTGTGGACCCACCACCTGCAGGAGGAGCCATAGGGGCTGGAGCAATTTTTATTTGATTTGAATACTTTATTTCGAGCTAAAGAAAAGAAAAAACAGAAATATATATATATATATATATTTATATATATATATATATATATATATATATATATATATATATATATATATATATATATATATATATATATATATAATAAAAGAGAAAAAAACAAAAAATAAAATGACATTAATTTACATTACAGCTCGAAAAGGAGTGGGAAGAAGACAGGCTTATTGACTCCCACCCCTGTTCATAAACCCAAATAAAATAAATAATTCATTACCGTGTTGGCATTGCCGTTATACATCATCACCATTATGACCCATATAGCATTACTCTGTATCACAGTATTTGAATGATACATAAAAGAATCCACTTTTATTCATGAAAGGTACAGTATTCGCAGACTGATTGATGCTCATGATAACAAGAATAGTCTTAATGAAATGTGTTAATAGGGATTCAGGGCTTTTCCTTCTTTCTTTTACTTCTTTTCTGTGACTGGACCTGCTGCCAGAGGGGAGCAGGTCCTCGCCAACTCTCATGACTGTAAACTGTAAACACGGAAAAGTCCAAAACTTTGAAAGCTGGTCAGATGCAGCAGTCTTGAAATTACAGAAAGTTCATCCAGAAGTACAAGGTGTTCAGAGCTGAGAGACGTCACCGATGTGAGAAAAGTGGAAACCTGAGCACGACTGAAAAAGACACAAACTGACACGTCTAGACTGGGCCCAGAAGGATCTGAAGACAGAGTTTCCAAAGGTTTTACGGACTGTTGAGATCAGAGCGACTGGATGGACAGATGGACAGATGGATGGGCTCATGGAGGCGAGGAGGGGCACTGGTCTGGGCTGGTATCATTACAGATCCTTAATGGGACCATTTTGAGTTGTAGATGGACTGAAACTCAACTCTCATGACGCACCCTTCGGTCATCAGGCCAGAGTCTCCTCAAGATCCACAAAAACACATTTCTAAACCCTGGAGATCTGGCGTTTCAGGCTGTGGCCTCTGGAATGGATCTTTTACAACACATTTGAAGACTTCCTCGAGCTTTCGGTTCATAGATGTTGTGCTTTTGTCTCTATTGTGCCGTAAATGCCGGACTATTGAGCGCACCTGAATATAAGCCGCACCCACACAATGTAGAACAATGTCTGATCTTTTTCTACACACACTGCTGCACTGGTCTATAAGCCGCCGCTGTTCCAAACGCATGAGAAGCTCCATCAGCCACTGGAGATACTTTTCTAAGAGAACAGCGACACGTCAGACAATATTCAGTCTGACCATGAACATCTGTATATTAGACGCACGGTTGTATCGGCTCAAAGGGCGGGACAAAAGGAGCAACTTATAGTCTGGAAGTTACGGTATGTTGTTTCTTCTGTTGTTTTATTATCTGTGAAACACTTTATGATTTGTATCTGTGAAAAGTGCTTCATAAATAAACGTCACTCACAGAAACAGGAGATAAAGGATTCCTGGAGGCTCCACACTTGATGTTTCTTCTATAAACGTGCTTCTCGTGACCTTGTTGGACGTTTGCAACAAAACCTTAGATGGTTCTGTGTCTAAATATGTGTAAATTCCAGAGCTGCTTACCTCTGACAAGCTTTCAGGAGTTCCTGACTGTCCAGGGTCTGGCAGAAGTCTTCTCCTCACCGTTTTGTGTGAGAGGAAGACATTCCTTCCTACAGTTCGGGGACTCACAGATCTTCAGCCCATCTTCAGGCCGTCTGCAGTGCAAGGTGACCTCCTCACAAACACACCAAACAAAAGCCAAACTTCTTCCTGTGACGCTGTTGGACACAAACGTGAGTGTGTGGACGCAGAATCAGACGGAGCTCCTTCACACGATGGACATGATCATCCGTGAACCATCAGGTCTGAGGCGCGTCGTCCGCTCAGCAGAACACGGACCTTTCACACGTTAACCATTGGATTTAGCGTTGCCGTAGTAACAGTCGAGTCACGTGGTTTTAATCCAACATACAGGTCCAATCAATAAATCCACAAACGCTCCTCGTTTGAGCCGGGGCTGCATTAACCCTTTAGGGCCAGTGGCTACTTTCCACACGGCCTCCCTGCTGCACATCAGTATCAGGTAAAGAAGCATGTGGTCCTCACGCAGCCAATCAGAAGAGATCACCCTACACAGATCATCTGACCAATCAGCAGATCATCTGACCAATCAGCAGAGACCTGTCACACTCTCAACTTCCTGTTTCCTCTGGAGTCTGAAAAAGACCAAAGTCTGGCTAAACTCCTGGTACATTTCTTTACATAACTGTGAAACTAACCCTGGTGAGTCGAGGAAACTCACACATTTTATTGCTGGATAATTGTGCTCAGTGATGATTTATGTGTTGGTTTTGGAGGACGTCGTGAAATAAGTGAAATTACAGCATGAACAAGGCAGACGCCATATTTGATCATACTGTTCACTTAAACCTGAAGTTCATTAGTTTCGTCCATATTCGGACATTTGCCCGTTGCACCTGTCATTCACACTGACAGTATTTTCTGGACAAATGAACCAATAAACCCTAGAACTATGTTTCTATGTCAAAGGTTATTTTCAGCCAAATAATACTGGAGGTGACTGGCCCCGCCCACTGTTGTAAAGCACAATCACATGACACAAACTCTGGCCTATGACAGGTGTGATCATTCAAACATCACTATCACAAACACAACGCTGAGACCTGCAAGTACTTCATGTATATTTTATATGGACACGGTTTGTAGTTTTTTTACCACTTTAGGGAAATGAACCAAATATGGAAACTTCGCTCACACTGATTTTCTGCCCGATATGAAACAACAGAACTAAACGTGTGTTATGTCCCCAATAACCGTCTGAGTGTAAATGATGTGTTTAAAGTGTTTCAGTGAGTGCCTATGAAGGGTTAACACTATGTATGAATGTCCTCTTGTTCATTTGCTCCATTATCAGCGCCTCATGAAATGTACCGGGCCGTGCTGTGCCAGGCTGGGCCATTTCCCCCTGAGAGGCCAGTGTTCATACTGTGTAACTGTCAGGGGCGGGACTGTAACTGTCAGGGGCGGGACTGTAACTGTCAGGGGCGGGACTGTAACTGTCAGGGGCGGGACTGTACCTGTCAGGGGCGGGACTGTAACTGTCAGGGGCGGGACTGTAACTGTCAGGGGCGGGACTGTAACTGTCAGGGGCGGGACTGTAACTGTCAGGGGCGGGACTGTAACTGTCAGGGGCAGGACTGTAACTGTCAGGGGCAGGACTGTAACTGTCAGGGGCGGGACTGTAACTGTCAGGGGCAGGACTGTAACTGTCAGGGGCAGATCATCAGGACAGATTTGACCTCCGGCCTCAGCTTCTGTGTGACACTGGTCTGACTGGGCGCTGTTACTGGGAGGTCCAGTGGAGAGGAGGGGTTTCTATATCAGTGTCTTACAGAGGAATCAAGAGGAAAGGAGGAGGTAAAGAGAGTTTGTTTGGACACAATGATCAGTCCTGGAGTCTGTCCTGCTCTAAAGATGGTTTCTCTGTTTGGCATAAAAACAATCAAACCCCCCTCCCTCAGCCCGGCTCCTCCTCTGGGACAGTAGGGGTGTTTGTGGACTGTGCTGCTGGCTCTCTGTCCTTCTACACAGTTTCCTCTGAGGAACTGATCCACCTCCACACCTTCAACACCACCTTCACTCAGACCCTGATCCCTGGGTTTAGGGTCTGGACTGAAGACTCCTCAGTGTCTCTGTCAGACTGAGGATCAGAGGCTCAATTATACGGATGAGTTTCAGTCACATGACCTTTTCCTGAGGCCGTTTTGAGGTCACTGTGAAACTCATCCATAGCTTTAGCAGAATAACTGAATCATTATTTTCCAGTTCTGTTCCCGTGTCGTTATTTTGGAAAATACAAATTCACTGATTTTTCTCTTTAGGATAATTCTGCCACATCTGTCCACTGAATCTTCATTCGACCTCAGTTGACCTCATTTGACCTCAATTGACCTCAATCGTCCTCATTCGACCTCAGTCAGCCTTGTAGGGAGGCCTGTATGGTGGTTGGAGAGAGGCCCATGTGCCTGTATGCAGTAGCTGTAATTGACCTCCTCACGAGGACAAACTAATGCCCCAACACTAATATAAAGGATGTAAATAAGGACATGATAGAACCTGAAAGAGAGCAGGACTAAGTGTGTTCCAAGGGAAAAACAGAAATCCTGGCATTTGGATCTGACCTCACGGACTGGGATCACTCCAAAACTATTGTCCTCCCAAAGTCCCGGCCTCGGCCTCACCATAGAGCGTGATGTTAAATGTGATCAACAGATGGGTGCTTGTATTTGAGGCCGTCTGGACGACTGTGACGCTCTTTCCTCGGGCCTCAGTCAGAAAGCTCTCTCTCTCTCTCTCTCTTGCAGTGAGTCCAGAACGCTGCAGCATGACTCTGAACAGGGACTAACAAACGTGAACATATCAGCCCGATCCCTGGTCTTTGCACTGGCTCCCTGTTCACTTTACAATGGATTTAAAATGTTATTGTTTTTAAAGCTTTGAATGGACCTCAGTATATCACAGACCTCATCCAAATGTACCGGCCCTCGAGCGCTTTGAGGTCTGAGGGCTCCAGCTCGTGCTTCTGAGCTTTATTCTTATTCATAGTTTTTAATGTGTCTTTATTCACATTTATTCTTTTAAACTGTTTTATTTCTATGTATTGTGTTATACTCATTTAGTGGTAGAGCTCATTTGAATAGTTTGGGTTTTATTGTTGTTGTGTCGCATGTTCAGCTCTTTGGAAACGTTTGGTTGTTTAAATGTGCTATAGAAATAACGTGGGTTGGATTTTCTGTTTTCTGTTTTATTTGGGCTATTTTTTCTGCAACGGTAGATCCTACACTTTCTAAATATTTACAGAACTCATTTATAATTTTATTCTCTTTATTCACACTTTTCACACTGTTAATGATTCCCCATGTAGCCTTTAAGCTATTTCTGTTCCCATTTAGTTTTTCACTATAATATTCCTTTTTCTGATCATCCAGAGGGATTTATTTTTATACTTCTTTTATTAAACCGCGGTAGAGATGGTCCTTCTTTTTACAAGCGTTTTTAATCCCTTTATTGATACATGGATTATCTTCCTTTTTTTGTCATATGTGAATTTACAAAGTTTATGAAACAACTTTATCACAATTTCAGTGGAAGAATTATTTGCTTCATCATTTACATAAACTATATCCCACGTCTGTTTCTGAAGGTCTTCCATTAGTGCCTCTACGGCTTTAATGATCTATTTCTTCTTGTCTTCGCAGTAATCTGAATATTGATCAAATGGGTATATGATCACTAATATCTGTCATCAAACTCCTGCACAGTTTCTTCACTTATATTTGTGAATATATTGTCTATCACAGTGGCACTTGGACCTGTTATTTAGGTTGTTTTTGTTATTAAACGGAATAAGCCCATTGAGTAAAAAAAAGACAAAATAGACCAAACTAACTCATTTTATTTTTTGGGTGAAAAAAATCAAGAAATCACATTATATGATTTTTAAAGAATGTATTTGTAAATTGTAAAAAAAAGTATTTGGACGCCTAACAAAAGTATAACGCAGTACTTTGTAATGTAATGTTTTCTGTCCGAATACTATTTGTCCCATTGTTCATTAAGAAAAACAAAACACGAAACAAACCAATGAAAAGACCTTCACAGAGTGGAACCTGAGACCCCCTGTAGAGACTCCCAAAACTGAGAGCCCGGGACGCAGCAACAAGGGGGAGGAGATAATCACCAACAAATGAAAAGACATTCAAAAAGTGGAATCAGAAAATCCACTGATAATGTAACCCACTTTGGAATTTACATGTATACTAGGTTCATAAAGAGCTCAAATGTTGTAATAGTAGCCACAATGAGAGACAGACAATATGTAAGAACATTTAAATTGATTTAGTTAAAGTTGTCAGAATTATAACCACAATATACAAAATACAAAAATAAAATGGCGCCTTTAAAATAACCCAAACATATACCCTAAAGTCTGTTACTAGTGAGTGCACTCAAGATCTAAATGTTTCTTTCAGGTTTGGGCTGACACGGTCCTACCGCAGCCGATACTCCATGCGGTTAGTGATAGTGTTGATCCAGTTCCGATGTTCAGTTGGGGTGGCTCGCCATCTAGTGGTGTTCTCCGAGGAGGTTCCCAAACCGCATTAAAAAAAGACCTGACCGATTTACTCCAAGACAAAGTGAGGTCAAGGCTCTGGGTCTCAGCGCAGGCACAGGGGACTGCCCATTCTCTTTTGTTCCTTCAGGGATCGGTCTCAGAGATCTGCGCTCAGTGTGACTTCTAGGGCTGTGGCCGATCAGCTGTCATCTTCAGCTCCAGGTCGGCCACAGGACTCCTCTTTAGGCCTGGATTGATGTAGATTTCTCTCAGATTTTCTCGTTTGATTTTCTCCAAAATGTGTAACTGTTCAGCTGTTGGCTTTGCGTGTCGTCTCACTACTTGACTCGAGGCAGATCGAGGAGGAGGGGGGTCGCGTGCACCCTGGAGCAATGACCTGAACGTGACGCTTTGTTTGTGGCGGAGTTTTTTACGTGACTTTGGCTTCCATATTATTCTGCTTTTCAGTGCAGTTTGTTGACATACAGTATAAAAATTAAAAGGTAAATAAAGTGCACATTTTCGTTTTGGCACTGAGCATTACTTGTGGCTTACATGAATTATGAATGTTGTTATTAACCTTAGTTTTACACCTGGGTTACAATAAGGTATTCTGAAAGTGGGGGTCCATCATCGACCCCCCAAATAGAGGAAGGAGAAAACCCCCGACCAATGAAAAGACATTCACAGAGCGGAACCTGAGACCCCCTGTAGAGGAGATAACCACCAACAAAGGAAAAGGCTTTCAGAGGAATTCAAACTACAGATATTTAGAAAGTAATCCGAAAATATATAATGTTTTCCCACTTTGTGTGTCTTCTGAAACTGGGGGTCCTGTAGACACTCCCAAAGTTGGGGGATGGATTCACATGTGTTTGTAAAATCACAAATACCGCGAGAATTCAGTTTGCTGGCGAGAAACGTCCTGCGGAAACAGAAGTTTCAACATGAGACTGAACCACTTCCTCATTTTCATTTTCAGGAAATGCTTCACAACAGCAGCTCGTCCTGTTCCTGAGCAGAGGTACGCACGTCTTCTCCGTTATTTTAAACTTTACAAAGTCTAATGACTTATTATTTATGTACGTGTTGTATGACGATGACTCTCCTTTACAAAGTTACAAAACATGTTAAATACTTTTAGTGTAAGGTGTGAAAAGCTTGGCTATATGTCCTTAAACACAAAACACAAAGAATAAGAACGTGTAAGGAGGGTTTTTGACAAACAGGGAAATATAAAACTGTCCCTGAGCAATTTGGTGCGACCGTGAACGAGACAAACAATTAAAAATGTTTACAATTTAAGATGAAAAATAGACTAAGAGTTCTGGAATTAAAAACCCACAACATTAAAGGTTCAAATAGCTGATGTGGGCAAACAATAGTTAAAGTTAAAACGATGAAAGAGCCAGCGGGGGACGTCCCGTCCGAGCTGGGGCCCTGCACACAGAGCAGCAGCACAGGGGAACAAAGATGGCGCCTCGTGCCCCTGACGTTACGTAACGACAGGCGAGAAACGGGAAGTAACGGCTTTGGAGCTTTTGGAAAACACCAGGCCTCAGACGACCTCAGGCCTCAGGCGACCTCAGGCCTCGGGCGACCTCGGGCCTCGGGCGACCTCGGGCCTCGGGCGACCTCGGGCCTCGGGCGACCTCGGGCCTCGGACGACCTCGGGCCTCGGACGACCTCGGGCCTCGGACGGCCTCGGGCCTCAGACGGCCTCGGGCCTCAGACGACCTCGGGCCTCAGGCGGCCTCGGGCCTCAGGCGGCCTCGGGCCTCAGACGGCCTCGGGCCTCAGACGGCCTCGGGCCTCAGACGACCTCGGGCCTCAGACGACCTCGGGCCTCAGGCGACCTCAGGCCTCAGGCGACCTCAGGCCTCAGGTCACAAGCACTGAAGCAGCAGGAGTGAGCACCAAAGATACCAGGATTATCTTCACCAACGCTACCAGAAGATCAGGCCCATTAGCTTCAAGAATGGACATCAACTCAGACCAAGCCCAATATCACAACAGGATGTGTCCAAACAAACATGAAATACATGAAATAAATAATCATCAGACGATGAGCAGCAGATGGAAACATGTCCTGGGTGTTCAGTGCTCTAAGACTCTCCTACACTGCAAGAAAAGAACTGAAAAACCACAGAAGGAGAAATCCACTCCCACAGGAGAAAGACCAAGGCTGATGGGAGGCCCTCTGCCTATTTCTTTTCTTTTCTTTTTTTAACCTTTATTTAACCAGGAAAGTCTCACTGAAATTAAAAATCTCATGGACCCAGAGAGGAACCTATTGTACATGTTTTAGTTGACGCCGACACAGGGAGAACGTTGTGGAGGAGGACACAGCACATGCTTTATCCTGTATGAATGATGGTCTGCTGCTTTTATACACATTGTGCATATGAAGAGGTCGACAGCACTTTGGTCTTTGTCTAAAGTCTGATTTATCGACTCTTTAATCAGATCTGAAGTGCTCAGTTTCATGTTTATTATTTAATCTCTGTAGCTGTAATACTGACCTGTGGCTGTAGGGGGCACTGCAGGGCTTTGCTGTTTGTCAAAATGAGACTGATTTCTAAACTGTGGGGTGACTGATAATGTGTTATATGTTATAAACATTATATTATAATTGTGGCATCTCAAACACAGACATAATCTATACAATTTTGAACACATTATTAATCATAGTTTATTTATTTAAGCAGTTTACATTTTATTTTCTCAAAACCAGGGCCTTATTTCCTAGTTACTGTGTATAGAATGTTTATGGAAGTGGTACTATGAGCCGTCTGAGAACATCCGCGGCTCGGTTGTGCAAACATTTATACATTCATTTTAAGTTACATCATTTAATAACATTTTCAAAGTTAAGAACATTTAATCTCTGCAATCCTCCACAATCTGACGGATGTTTTATCTAATATGTTTCATTAGGAAATGAGGCCCTACGTGAAATATCCCTTTAATTTCTGGTCCGAGCCGGAACAAAAAAGATGTACAGCATTAATATATCAAATAATACAAACATCGGCCCCAATAAAGATCCACAATTTACTATATTTAAACATTTAGGTCTATATACCTGACATTATGACATCATCACATTCTAAATCGTGAACACAACCTATTACCCCGATACCGTAGCTTTCTAACTTTCTGAGTAGAATTGTGGGATCTAATGCTTTTCTTAAATCCACAAATATTCCTATTACATAAAGTTGTTGATCAAGAGAATATGATATTTGTTCGTATCAATACGTGCCGAGCTCTCACTCACCTTGAAACAAAGGACTCCTACGTTAGAATGCTGTTTTTAGACTTTAGCTCAGCATTCAACACTTTACAAACTGCTCCACCTGGTGGTCAACACCTCACTGTGCAACTGGACCTTCTGAGGGGAGACCACAGGCTGTACGTGTCGGCGGAAAGTCCTCCAGAACCATCACACCGAACACGGGAGCTCCCCAAGGCTGTGTACTGAGCCCCCTACTGTCTGTCTCCTGATTTGTACATTTCAGCAGTTTTCATCTTATTACCTGTCCTGAATGATACATAGCAAATATGTGAGTGGTTTTGATTTACCCTCATCATAAACAATATCTGTTGTATTAGACTTTATTTAGTTCTATTTTAGTTTTGTAACTGAATGGCCAACATTTAAATTGAACAGTTGCCCAAACTCATCCGTAACTTAACATTATTAATATCCAACTTCTAAAAACAAGTGTTTCAATTTACTGACAGACAAGCCAAAGAAAAAAAGAAAAGCCACTACAAGGAAAGAAAACCAGGAATAGGGCCATTACTTTGGAAAAGGGTTTTTGACAAATGATCTGTTTTGGTCGAGGAAATGAAGTCTGTGATGTTCTGCAGGTCTGTGGCTGAACATGGATCCAGAGCTCAGAGAGGACGGAGCCCCTCCCTCTAAAACCATGGACCCCAAAGCTCAGAGGTGAGATCCACCACTGTTCTCCATGTCAGAGTCGGCTCCAGTGTTTGGAATAAGTTTAAAAGAACGCCGTTATAACGATGTTATTTTCAGTAACAGAGTAATTCATTTCTCTCCCGTCGTTACAACGTTATCGTTACTGGGTAAGTGTCCCGTTACAATTGGCCTGAATGAGCGCCAAAGACGCAGAATCGGTGGAGACGGTCTTTCCGCCTCTCTCTCTCAGTGCCTTTCTTCTTCCTCTCTCCTGCTTCCTGATCTCCGCTCCATAAAGTCTGCCCAGATCGTTCACTGCGTTGGCAGATGTTTCTTTAACTCCTGTTCCTCCACATTCTCGTTGCATACGGCCGTATTCCTACATTCATAAAACAGCGACACAAATACAGGTCAATACCGTTCAGTCACAGAGGCCTCCCCCCCCCCTCTCTACCCCCACTCAGTTCATTCAGATCAAATTTACAACAGATTTCCCCTGAGTCTCAACCTTACTGTAAGCCATCCATGTTATATTAAAGACAAATGAGTAAACGGTGAATAGAAGCGGTGAGAGGACTGTTCCCTGTGGGACCCGATGCAGCAACATCCATCAACTCCTGCTTCTCAAAACAATCAAAACCAAAAAGGAAAGAGTAGGTTTAGTTTAATCAGATTCTATTGTTTCTGTGACGGAGCAGATGATCCTTTTCTGAGTCTGATCCAGGACAGTCCCATGTGTTTCACTGAAGTGTTTCCTTCTGTCTCAGGATCCTCCAGAAACATCCTCCGTCTGAACCTGGTCCCAGCTGTGAGTCCCTCAGTGACCGGTCTATGGAGAAACCAATGGACTTCAGGACAGAGCGGTGAGCTTTGACTCTGTGTATTATGGAATATTATTGTCACATAAAGTGAAGGATCTAAGAAAGATTTACTGAAGGAAACAAAGACGTCTTTAGTAAAAGTTTATTTATTTTTTACTGCTTTGTGACAATCACAATTACTCAGGATCAGGAACTAAAATCCAGATAATGGACTGTAGATGGAAGATGAAAAAAGCTTGTAAATAATTGTAGCTTTTTATCCACTTTTAATCATGTGTTTGATAAAACTGCATTGTAACTTAATTTAATATAATTTATCTCTTATTTATTGTTTATCATCAAGTAAACCAGGATCATCACCTTTGATATAAATATGTAATGTTTATTTAAACAAAAACAATACAATACAACAACAAAAAAGTTTATTGTAAATGTGTTTCTCTGTGTTAGACCCAGTGTTGACGTCAGACCAGACGGTTCTGAACCAGGCCCCGACTGTGAGTCCCTCAGGAGCGACCGGTCCATGTGGGAACCACTGAACTTTTCCTCAGATCTGTAAGACTCAGTTTGTTGAAACACAAGGACAGACAGTGGTTTAATGAGGTTCTGAACGTGTGAGAGAAACAGCTGAATCCTGAGGTGTTTGTTGTGTCTCTGTCACAGAGTGGAGCAGGCTCCAGAGCTCAGAGCTCAGCAACATCACACTCAGCTGGACTCCATATTTAAGGTGTGTCCTTCACTGAAGTTTGGAGATGTTCAGATGAATAAACTTGTTTCACACAGATCTGACACTGACTGCATTTGTGTTGTTTCTAATGTGTCTGTGCAGCTTCTGGAGGAGGACATCTTCACTTTTGTCCAGACGGAGCTGAAGAAGCTCCACAAGGTTCTGAGCACAGATGACCCAGAATGCTTAGAGCTTGATGAGGATGGAGAGGCTTTTCTGAAGATCACTGTGAACTTCCTGAGGAGGAGGCAGCAGAAGGAGCTGGCTGAGCGTCTGTGGAGCAGTAGGTCCATTTCACTCAGTCATTTGATCTTCTCTGAGACTCAGGCTCTGTCTGTGTCTTCATTCAGGGAGATGTTCTGGAGTTCTTCAGCGTAAACTGAAGCGTGAGCTGCAGCAGAAGTGTGAGTGTGTGTTTGAGGGCGTGGCTAAAGCAGGAAGCCCCGCCCTCTTGCAGCAGATCTACACAGAGCTCTACATCACAGAGGGAGGGGCCTCAGAGGTCAACCAGGAACATGAGGTCAGACACATGGAAACAGCCTCCAGGAAACCAGGCGGAGCAGAGACAGCCATCACATGTGAAGACATGTTCAAAGGCCCCGCGGACACAGAGGCGCCCGTCAGAACAGTGCTGACAAAGGGAGTGGCTGGCATCGGGAAAACACTGCTCACTCAGAAGTTCAGTCTGGACTGGGCTGAAGGCAAAGCCCACCAGGACGTCCAGCTGCTGTTCCCCTTCACTTTCAGAGCACTCAATGTGCTGAAGGACAGGAGATTCAGCCTGGTGCAGCTGCTCCATCACTTCTTTAGAGGAACAGAAGACGTGAGCAGCTTTGAACACCTGCAGCTGCTCTTCATCTTTGACGGTCTGGACGAGTGCAGACTTCCTCTGGACTTCACCCAAACCAAGGCCCTGACGGAGCCCACAGAGAGCGCCTCAGTGGAGGAGCTGCTGGTGAACCTCATCAGGGGGAACCTGCTTCCCTCCGCTCGCCTCTGGATAACCACACGCCCCGCGGCGGCCAATCAGATCCCTGCTGAGTGCGTCTCCATGGTGACAGAGGTGCGAGGCTTCAGCGACCCACAGAAGGAGCAGTACTTCAGGAACAGGTTCAGAGACGAGGCCCACACAATCATCTCCCACATCAAGACGTCCCGAAGCCTCCACAGCATGTGTTTCATGCCAGTCTTCTGCTGGATCCTCTCCACAGTCCTGGAGCATGTGCTGAAGACCAGAGAGAGAGCAGAGCTGCCCAAGACCCTGACTCAGATGTACATCCACTTCCTGGTGGTTCAGGCCAAAGTCAAGAACATCAAGTATGAAGGAGGATCTGAGACAGACCCACACTGGAGTCCAGAGACCAGGAAGATGGTGCAGTCTCTGGGAAAACTGGCCTTTGAGCAGCTGCAGAAAAGAAACCTGATCTTCTACGAGAGTGACCTGAGCGAGTGTGGGCTGGACGCTGCAGCCGCCTCAGTGTACTCCGGAGTCTTCACACAGGTCTTTAGAGAGGAGCCAGGCCTATACCAGGACAAGGTCTACTGCTTCATCCATCTGAGTGTGCATGAGTTTCTGGCTGCTCTTCACGTCCATCAGACCTTCATCAACACTGGAGTCAACCTGCTCTCAGACGAACAAACTTCATTATGGACAAAGATTTTTAGCAGTAAATCAGTGCAGTTTTACCGCTCTGCTGTGGACCAGGCCTTACAGAGTCCAAACGGACACCTGGACTTGTTCTTGCGCTTCCTCCTGGGTCTTTCACTGCCGACCAATCAGAGCCTTCTCCAAGGTCTGCTGACACGGACAGGAAGTAGCTCCCAGACCAATCAGAAAACAGCTGAGTACATCAAGCAGAAGCTGAGTGAGGAAGTGTCTGCAGAGAGAAGCATCAACCTGCTCCACTGTCTGAATGAACTGAATGATGGTTCTCTGGTGGAGCAGGTCCAACAGTACCTGAGCTCAGGACGTCTGTCTGAAGGTGGACTGTCTCCTGCTCAGTGGTCAGCTCTGGCCTTCATCTTACTGTCATCAGAAGAAGCTCTGGAGCAGTTTGAGCTGAAGAGATACTGCGCTTCAGAGGAGGCTCTGCTGAGGCTGCTGCCAGTGGTCAAAGCCTCCAACAAAGCTCTGTGAGTGAGGTCTATGTAAGTATGAACCTTCTAAACTTCTCCTAAAACAGTGTGTTCTCTCCAGACTGAGCAGCTGTAACCTGTCAGAGAGCAGCTGTGAAGCTCTGTCCTCAGTCCTCAGCTCCTCTAGTCTGACAGTCCTGGATCTCAGTGACAACGACCTGAAGGACTCAGGGCTGAAGATGTTGTCTGTTGGACTGAAGAGTCCTCACTGTAAACTGGAGCAGCTCAGGTCAGAGGGTTTATCTTTCTTTTAAATGAATGTTCATTATTTGTTAAATACATGAACACAGTTATTGTTATTGGTCTGTAATGTTTTAAGATATGATTAAAATATCCCAGTGTCGTTTTTCTTTAAGAACAAGTAGATCATGAGTTTTTATGAGATTACTGAACAGAAACGTTGCTGCTTCAGGAAAATGTAGCTCATAGTGTTTAAACCTGAGTTTTGTATCTGAACAAAGTTTTATAAATGTGATTCCAGTCAAAGGTAAAACTCTTTTAGAGCTTTAAACATAGAGCTGCACGATGAACCTTTATCACATTGAAACTGAGGTTTGAGCTGCTGCTGTAACGTCACCTCAAGGGCTGAGGGTTTGTTTCTTTAGGCCTTGCCCTCCACTGTTTGAGTGACAGACATGTTCTCCAATCAGAATGATGGAGCCTCGCTGCCTTTGGCTGTTGGTCCATGAAAAGTGTCTTCAGGAGAATCATGTTTGTCTCTGCAGTCGCTGTAAACAAACTCCACGTGTGTCTCGGGCAGAGCAAACTGCAAACTATTATCACGCTAGAAACAAACAAAGTCTCACGACCTGTGAGTCGGACTGAGTCACAGAATCATCATGTCCTCACAGAGCAGGTCGAGGTGGTTAAAAACAGACTCCTCCGTTCATCACCGTACGCTCGTATCACTGTATTTAGCCTCGTCCAACTGGAACATCTTCACTGCAGGTTTTTGACCGAAATATGAGGCGCATTTTCTTAAAACAAACAGCGTTTTGCAGCTTTTGATTCAGAGAATGTATTTATGTCACTGAACAGGAAGGAAGAGAGAGCTGTGTTTATTAGAGAATGATTAGAACTAAGGATGTTCCCTCTTAAGACTCTTTGCTTTTTGCAGATTTGTATCTTGTTGCTGATGAAGCTGAAATGTAATAACTGAGCCCCGTGATGTTTAACAGCAGTTTTAGAAGTTTATGCTCAATGCTCAGACACATGAAAAATTAAACACAGGCTATTTATAAAATATTAAAGCCACAAATCGATTCACAATATCGGTCTGGAAAATCACAATGAGTTTTTTGTCCAAATCGTGCAGCTCTAGTTAAACTTGTTACAATGTTGTTCCTTCATCAGAAACAGCCTGAACAGGAGCTGAAATAACGCCTGTGTGACCATCGTCTCTTTCCAAAAAGCTGCTGAATTAGTTCAGTGTTTCAGGAAGTGAGAAAGAGCACGACCACAGCAGCAGTGACTCTGATTGGCTGACAGAGAGTGACTGACTGAACAGGGGACCAATCAGAGGAGGAGGTGGGCGGGGAAAGTGTGTCCTGACTCTTTTAAACAATCGTCTCTGCTCCTAAAGTTCAGAGTCAGAACAACAAGCGCCAACTAGAAACAAAGTGAATGTAGAGCCTGCTGAAGTTGTGCTTCGAGCCACTTGCACAGCTTTGAATAGTCTTTGAATCTTCCCCAGTGGCTGTTCTGAGCACAGCTGCTGGAGCTTATGCGACGCTCCTCCTGTTCCTCCTGAGCCCCAGGAAGGAAAACACTGGACATTTAGATCAATGTGGCATTTTCTAACCAACGAGATGTGAAATATTGTTCTAGATGTGTGTGAGGTTATAGAGGGTATGTGAGTGATGTCACAACAGCAACAGCACGGCAGCAAAACATTACATTGAGTGGAAAGTACGAGACGTTATTCACTCCATTTGAAATGTAGAAGCTTCTCTTTCTGTTTAGATTGAAACACCTGCAAATCAGAATCAGAATTCGTTTTATTGCCAAGGTTTGTGAACAAGGTTTACAAACTAGGAATTTTACTTGGTGCAAACGTGCGACATAAAACATATAACACAGAATTAAGATAAAAAATAAGCTAAGAACGTTAAACTATAAGGCTATAAGGGCATGCATAAAATAAAAAATATTAAATAAATAAGATAAAATAAAGTGACATATGTTAAGACAACAACAATTTGACAATGAACAACAGCGGGATTGTATATACAGATGTTTTGGCATTTAAAGTGGTATTAAGTGTTTAAAGTGATAAAGTGATAGCAGCGGGTCTAAGTGTGGACACACCGCACACTGCAAGTGCAGAAACATCCATGAGTCTGTAACTGAGCTACAGAGACTTGTATTTGTTCATGAGTCTGATGGCGGAGGGAAAAAACTGTTCAAGTGGCGGGAGGTCTGGGTCTGGATAGACCGTAGCCTCCTGCCTGAGGGGAGGGGGGTGAATAGTCCGTGACCAGGGTGAGAAGGGTCAGCTGTGATCCGACCCACACGCCTCCGGGTCCTGGAGGTGAACAGGTCCTGGAGAGATGGAGCTCACAGCCGATCACCTTCTCTGCAGCAGCACAATGCGCTGCAGTCGGTGCTTGTCCCGTTCTGTAGCGCCGGGGAACCACACGGTGATGGAGGAGGTGAGGATGGACCACACGGTGATGGAGGAGGTGAGGATGGACCACACGGTGATGGAGGAGGTGAGGATGGACCACACGGTGATGGAGGAGGTGAGGATGGACCACACGGTGATGGAGGAGGTGAGGATGGACTCGATGATGGCCGTGTAGAACTGCACCAACATCTTGGTTGGCAGCTTGAGTTTCCTCAGCTGCCGCAGGAAGAACATCCTCTGCTGGGCCTTCTTGATGAGGGAGCTGATGGTCGGCTCCCATTTGAGGTCCTTGGTGATGGTGGTGCCCAGGAAACGGAAGGAGTCCACGATGGAAATGGGGGGGGGGGAGAGTCTGTCAGGGTGAGGGGGGACAGTGGGGCTGTGTCTTTGCTAAAGTCCACGATCATCTCCACTGTCTTCTGGGCGTTCAGCTCCAGGTTGTTGTGGCTGCACCAGGACGCCAGCCGTTCCACCTCTCTCCTGTAGGCGGACTCATCACCGTCCGAGATGAGCCGGATGAGGGTGGTGTCGTCCGCAAACTTGATCAGTTTAACGGACTGGTGGCTGGAGGTGCAGCAGTTTGTATACAGGGAGAAGAGCCAGGGGGAAAGTACACAGCCCTCTTTAAATCCAGGTCTTATTGTTGTGTTTGTGTAACTTTGTGTCTTATTGTAAATGTTCCGTCTCCTCCAGACTGAGCAGCTGTAACCTGTCAGAGAGCAGCTGTGAAGCTCTGTCCTCAGTCCTCAGCTCCTCTAGTCTGACAGTCCTGGATCTCAGTAACAACTACCTGAAGGACTCAGGGCTGAAGATGTTGTCTGTTGGACTGAAGAGTCCTCACTGTAAACTGGAGCAGCTCAGGTCAGAGGGTTTATCTTTCTTTTAAATGAATGTTCATTATTTGTTAAATACATGAACACAGTTATTGTTATTGGTCTGTAATGTTTTAAGATATGATTAAAATATCCCAGTGTCGTTTTTCTTTAAGAACAAGTAGATCATGAGTTTTTATGAGATTACTGAACAGAAACGTTGCTGCTTCAGGAAAATGTAGCTCATAGTGTTTAAACCTGAGTTTTGTATCTGAACAAAGTTTTATAAATGTGATTCCAGTCAAAGGTAAAACTCTTTTAGAGCTTTAAACATAGAGCTGCACGATGAACCTTTATCACATTGAAACTGAGGTTTGAGCTGCTGCTGTAACGTCACCTCAAGGGCTGAGGGTTTGTTTCTTTAGGCCTTGCCCTCCACTGTTTGAGTGACAGACATGTTCTCCAATCAGAATGATGGAGCCTCGCTGCCTTTGGCTGTTGGTCCATGAAAAGTGTCTTCAGGAGAATCATGTTTGTCTCTGCAGTCGCTGTAAACAAACTCCACGTGTGTCTCGGGCAGAGCAAACTGCAAACTATTATCACGCTAGAAACAAACAAAGTCTCACGACCTGTGAGTCGGACTGAGTCACAGAATCATCATGTCCTCACAGAGCAGGTCGAGGTGGTTAAAAACAGACTCCTCCGTTCATCACCGTACGCTCGTATCACTGTATTTAGCCTCGTCCAACTGGAACATCTTCACTGCAGGTTTTTGACCGAAATATGAGGCGCATTTTCTTAAAACAAACAGCGTTTTGCAGCTTTTGATTCAGAGAATGTATTTATGTCACTGAACAGGAAGGAAGAGAGAGCTGTGTTTATTAGAGAATGATTAGAACTAAGGATGTTCCCTCTTAAGACTCTTTGCTTTTTGCAGATTTGTATCTTGTTGCTGATGAAGCTGAAATGTAATAACTGAGCCCCGTGATGTTTAACAGCAGTTTTAGAAGTTTATGCTCAATGCTCAGACACATGAAAAATTAAACACAGGCTATTTATAAAATATTAAAGCCACAAATCGATTCACAATATCGGTCTGGAAAATCACAATGAGTTTTTTGTCCAAATCGTGCAGCTCTAGTTAAACTTGTTACAATGTTGTTCCTTCATCAGAAACAGCCTGAACAGGAGCTGAAATAACGCCTGTGTGACCATCGTCTCTTTCCAAAAAGCTGCTGAATTAGTTCAGTGTTTCAGGAAGTGAGAAAGAGCACGACCACAGCAGCAGTGACTCTGATTGGCTGACAGAGAGTGACTGACTGAACAGGGGACCAATCAGAGGAGGAGGTGGGCGGGGAAAGTGTGTCCTGACTCTTTTAAACAATCGTCTCTGCTCCTAAAGTTCAGAGTCAGAACAACAAGCGCCAACTAGAAACAAAGTGAATGTAGAGCCTGCTGAAGTTGTGCTTCGAGCCACTTGCACAGCTTTGAATAGTCTTTGAATCTTCCCCAGTGGCTGTTCTGAGCACAGCTGCTGGAGCTTATGCGACGCTCCTCCTGTTCCTCCTGAGCCCCAGGAAGGAAAACACTGGACATTTAGATCAATGTGGCATTTTCTAACCAACGAGATGTGAAATATTGTTCTAGATGTGTGTGAGGTTATAGAGGGTATGTGAGTGATGTCACAACAGCAACAGCACGGCAGCAAAACATTACATTGAGTGGAAAGTACGAGACGTTATTCACTCCATTTGAAATGTAGAAGCTTCTCTTTCTGTTTAGATTGAAACACCTGCAAATCAGAATCAGAATTCGTTTTATTGCCAAGGTTTGTGAACAAGGTTTACAAACTAGGAATTTTACTTGGTGCAAACGTGCGACATAAAACATATAACACAGAATTAAGATAAAAAATAAGCTAAGAACGTTAAACTATAAGGCTATAAGGGCATGCATAAAATAAAAAATATTAAATAAATAAGATAAAATAAAGTGACATATGTTAAGACAACAACAATTTGACAATGAACAACAGCGGGATTGTATATACAGATGTTTTGGCATTTAAAGTGGTATTAAGTGTTTAAAGTGATAAAGTGATAGCAGCGGGTCTAAGTGTGGACACACCGCACACTGCAAGTGCAGAAACATCCATGAGTCTGTAACTGAGCTACAGAGACTTGTATTTGTTCATGAGTCTGATGGCGGAGGGAAAAAACTGTTCAAGTGGCGGGAGGTCTGGGTCTGGATAGACCGTAGCCTCCTGCCTGAGGGGAGGGGGGTGAATAGTCCGTGACCAGGGTGAGAAGGGTCAGCTGTGATCCGACCCACACGCCTCCGGGTCCTGGAGGTGAACAGGTCCTGGAGAGATGGAGCTCACAGCCGATCACCTTCTCTGCAGCAGCACAATGCGCTGCAGTCGGTGCTTGTCCCGTTCTGTAGCGCCGGGGAACCACACGGTGATGGAGGAGGTGAGGATGGACCACACGGTGATGGAGGAGGTGAGGATGGACCACACGGTGATGGAGGAGGTGAGGATGGACCACACGGTGATGGAGGAGGTGAGGATGGACCACACGGTGATGGAGGAGGTGAGGATGGACTCGATGATGGCCGTGTAGAACTGCACCAACATCTTGGTTGGCAGCTTGAGTTTCCTCAGCTGCCGCAGGAAGAACATCCTCTGCTGGGCCTTCTTGATGAGGGAGCTGATGGTCGGCTCCCATTTGAGGTCCTTGGTGATGGTGGTGCCCAGGAAACGGAAGGAGTCCACGATGGAAATGGGGGGGGGGAGAGTCTGTCAGGGTGAGGGGGGACAGTGGGGCTGTGTCTTTGCTAAAGTCCACGATCATCTCCACTGTCTTCTGGGCGTTCAGCTCCAGGTTGTTGTGGCTGCACCAGGACGCCAGCCGTTCCACCTCTCTCCTGTAGGCGGACTCATCACCGTCCGAGATGAGCCGGATGAGGGTGGTGTCGTCCGCAAACTTGATCAGTTTAACGGACTGGTGGCTGGAGGTGTAGCAGTTTGTATACAGGGAGAAGAGCCAGGGGGAAAGTACACAGCCCTCTTTAAATCCAGGTCTTATTGTTGTGTTTGTGTAACTTTGTGTCTTATTGTAAATGTTCCGTCTCCTCCAGACTGAGCAGCTGTAACCTGTCAGAGAGCAGCTGTGAAGCTCTGTCCTCAGTCCTCAGCTCCTCTAGTCTGACAGTCCTGGATCTCAGTAACAACTACCTGAAGGACTCAGGGCTGAAGATGTTGTCTGTTGGACTGAAGAGTCCTCACTGTAAACTGGAGCAGCTCAGGTCAGAGGGTTTATCTTTCTTTTAAATGAATGTTCATTATTTGTTAAATACATGAACACAGTTATTGTTATTGGTCTGTAATGTTTTAAGATATGATTAAAATATCCCAGTGTCGTTTTTCTTTAAGAACAAGTAGATCATGAGTTTTTATGAGATTACTGAACAGAAACGTTGCTGCTTCAGGAAAATGTAGCTCATAGTGTTTAAACCTGAGTTTTGTATCTGAACAAAGTTTTATAAATGTGATTCCAGTCAAAGGTAAAACTCTTTTAGAGCTTTAAACATAGAGCTGCACGATGAACCTTTATCACATTGAAACTGAGGTTTGAGCTGCTGCTGTAACGTCACCTCAAGGGCTGAGGGTTTGTTTCTTTAGGCCTTGCCCTCCACTGTTTGAGTGACAGACATGTTCTCCAATCAGAATGATGGAGCCTCGCTGCCTTTGGCTGTTGGTCCATGAAAAGTGTCTTCAGGAGAATCATGTTTGTCTCTGCAGTCGCTGTAAACAAACTCCACGTGTGTCTCGGGCAGAGCAAACTGCAAACTATTATCACGCTAGAAACAAACAAAGTCTCACGACCTGTGAGTCGGACTGAGTCACAGAATCATCATGTCCTCACAGAGCAGGTCGAGGTGGTTAAAAACAGACTCCTCCGTTCATCACCGTACGCTCGTATCACTGTATTTAGCCTCGTCCAACTGGAACATCTTCACTGCAGGTTTTTGACCGAAATATGAGGCGGATTTTCTTAAAACAAACAGCGTTTTGCAGCTTTTGATTCAGAGAATGTATTTATGTCACTGAACAGGAAGGAAGAGAGAGCTGTGTTTATTAGAGAATGATTAGAACTAAGGATGTTCTCTCTTAAGACTCTTGCCTCTTTGCAGATTTGTATCTTGTTGCTGATGAAGCTGAAATGTAATAACTGAGCACCGTGATGTTTAACAGCAGTTTTAGAAGTTTATGCTCAATGCTCAGACACATGAAAAATTAAACACAGGCTATTTATAAAATATTAAAACCACAAATCGATTCACGATATCGGTCTGGAAAATCACAATGAGTTTTTTGTCCAAATCGTGCAGCTCTAGTTAAACTTGTTACAATGTTGTTCCTTCATCAGAAACAGCCTGAACAGGAGCTGAAATAACGCCTGTGTGACCATCGTCTCTTTCCAAAAAGCTGCTGAATTAGTTCAGTGTTTCAGGAAGTGAGAAAGAGCACGGCCACAGCAGCAGTGACTCTGATTGGCTGACAGAGAGTGACTGACTGAACAGGGGACCAATCAGAGGAGGAGGTGGGCGGGGAAAGTGTGTCCTGACTCTTTTAAACAATCGTCTCTGCTCCTAAAGTTCAGAGTCAGAACAACAAGCGCCAACTAGAAACAAAGTGAATGTAGAGCCTGCTGAAGTTGTGCTTCGAGCCACTTGCACAGCTTTGAATAGTCTTTGAATCTTCTCCAGTGGCTGTTCTGAGCACAGCTGCTGGAGCTTATGCGACGCTCCTCCTGTTCCTCCTGAGCCCCAGGAAGGAAAACACTGGACATTTAGATCAATGTGGCATTTTCTAACCAACGAGATGTGAAATATTGTTCTAGATGTGTGTGAGGTTATAGAGGGTATGTGAGTGATGTCACAACAGCACGGCAGCAAAACATTAAATTGAGTGGAAAGTACGAGACGTTATTCACTCCATTTGAAATGTAGAAGCTTCTCTTTCTGTTTAGATTTAAACACCTGCAAAAGCCTAACAGCCCTCTTTAAATCCAGGTCTTATTGTTGTGTTTGTGTAACTTTGTGTCTTATTGTAAATGTTCATCTCCTCCAGACTGAGCAGCTGTAACCTGTCAGAGAGCAGCTGTGAAGCTCTGTCCTCAGTCCTCAGCTCCTCTAGTCTGACAGTCCTGGATCTCAGTAACAACGACCTGAAGGACTCAGGGCTGAAGATGTTGTCTGTTGGACTGAAGAGTCCTCACTGTAAACTGGAGCAGCTCAGGTCAGAGGGTTTACTCTTCATCTCTGTGAGTTTGTCATTTCTATGACTCTGTTTAACCCTGTGTGTTCAGACTGTCAGGGTGTCTGATCTCAGAGGAAGGCTGTGCTGCTCTGGCCTCAGCTCTGAGGTCCAACCCCTCCCATCTGACAGACCTGGACCTCAGCTTCAACCATCCAGGAGACACAGGAGTAAAGCTCCTGACTGCTCTACAGGAGGAGCCCCACTGCTCACTCTCCACTCTCAGGTGAGGACACGTTCATTACAGTTAGGACGTTATTACTCTCATTTACCGAGTAAACATTATAATGGAAGAAACTGGATTGTTATTTTATTTTAGTCCATTTGGATTCATTAAACATCTGTCTCAGTAACAACAGTAGCTCATGTTTTGGTGTTGATCTTTAAATAAAAAGGAGAAGCAACGTTTGAAACTTAACGTATATTTTTATGTTTTCGTCCGGGAGACTCTTCAGAGTCTGTTAGCATTAGCCTCAAACCTCCCAAACTCTGATGAATCCAGGGGTCTCATTTATAAAGCTCACGTACGGACAAAAGGCCCAAACCTTCTGTACGAACTGTTCTGCGTTTCAGAAACGCTGCTCAGATGTGAAGAGGGCGAGGGGAGTCAGTTTGAGGAAATCAAGTCGTGTGCACATTTTAAACATGTTTAGCTTTCTTTTTTATTTAATTGGTAATACAAATATAAGAATGAAACCATAGGCTTTGAGTAAAGCATTTAAATATTGAATGTTTCTACTTTGAGCATCACAGATTACAACAACGTGCTCATGCACCTCGTACGGCAGCGATATAGTTTGTGAGGATGTTTCATGTTCAGTTTGTTTTCTACACAAAGTTTAGGCCTCATTTTGTGCTCAGTAAGTTTGATAAATGAGGCCCCAGAACTTTGAATATTTGACTTAGATACAAATGAGTGTAAAAAAGTGTCCTCTGAGCTAAATGCTAACTCAGATTCAGTTAAAATAATTAGTTTGTGGCTCAGATTCACATCCACGAAACATCATCGTATAATATGTGAATAAAGAAATCACAGAAACGATTTCAATGCCGTGAAAAGGACAAAGGTTTATTCACACAGATGTAACGATCCCTGATTCGACGGAGACAAAATGACCCTATAACAGTGAGGCTGTGTGTTGTTCTTGTGTGACATCATCTGCATGCCCTGTTTAACTGAAGTGTGTTTCCTCAGACTGGATCCTGCTGGAGCTGAGAGGTTAAAACCAGGACCCAGGAAGTGTGAGTATAACGTTCACACAAAGCATTCTGGGAAACGGACAGTGTTGGGGAGAAATTGTATTTAGTTACAGAATACTGAATACTTTCCTTAAATGTATTTAGTAATGTATTCCATTACTTTGTCCCATCAGAGTACTGTATTCTGAATGATATTTCTGCATAAAAGCGGCGTATGGTTAAAATCGTGCAGCTGCACTTGTCACAGCGCCTGTTATGAACTTATTTACCACTAATTCAGACGCATTAAAGCACTTTGCAAACGCCCACAGCCCAAAATAACAGAGACCTATGAATATGAAACTGAAATATAATCATTCATTAACTGCAATGTATTCCTTTGAGACTTGGAAAGTAATTGTTTTATAATTACCCTCAAATAAGAGGCTAACTTTACTTTACCATTTCGGGGTGAAATGTTACACACTGTGGATTAAAAATGTTTCCTCATTGTTTTACTTTAATCTGGCTCAATCCATTATTTAGATTTCGTTCATGAACTTACCCCGTATGAAGTTTATTTTATGTTTTTGAGCGAGTGAGGCGGAGATAACCCGGAAGTAGCAGCTCCGCCTCTTCCTAAAGCCGTCTTTCACACTTTGCCTTATTTTATATGAAAACATAAAATACATTTGTGTCTCATATTTATATCAGTGATGTTCAGCCAAAGTTTCAAATCGATATCTCTACATTTATTTATTTTCCCTGTTCACCTGCAGTGTCTCGCCTTAAGTCATTATGATTTAGCATCTTTTTATTGTTTGCTGTAATAGACCTTAAAACAGACTGTACATGAACTATCTGCACATGTTGAAGCTTCCAGAGGTTTCCAATCAACCAAACATTTGCTGAGCTTCTACATTTGAAATGACAGACTCAGACAATGAATGTGATTTAGTTTGTGGTAAATAGTTTCTGGGCATCAGTGAATGATCTTTCAGGAGTCAGGTCCAGTTTCTGTCTGTTCGTCTATTTAGAAAGAAATGCAAAATGTACAAATGTCTTTTTAATGAAAGGCCCAACCAGGGACTGGAGCTGAAAATGAGAATGAAAATGATCCAATCAAACTATAAACATCAACCCCAAAAAGTCCAGATCTCCTCCAATATTTCACCCATTAAACCAAACTATTGGTTCCCTTGTACCGAACACTGACGTATACGCTTACCCACCTCAATGGTAGAATTACGCAAGAGCGCCCCCTGCTTTAATGGTAGAAATGCAGCAATGCTTTCCCGGCCTCAATGGGTTAATGTGCGACGTCAGAAACTTTGATCCAGTCACTTTGTTTCAACACGTTTGAACTTGAAGAAAGTCATTTGAGAATTAGAATGGAAAATACATTTATTATTTAGAAAAGAAACAAGTTTAGTCTTTAAATATTCTTAAATCAGCAATTTACAGGAACTAAACTAAATGTTCCCCTTCATACGTCTCCAGACGGGTTTAGTTCCTTATAAACCACTTTATAACAGTTTAAATGTAAATGTTCATTAGATTTCTTTATCTGCGACAGCACAACACAAACAAGAATTCAAGTTTTAATACAAAGAAAATATTTGTTAAATGTCTTCAGAACATTCCAGGTTATATGTGGCGACGACACAAGAGAAACTAAACTGGAACATAAATAAATAAATAAGCTCAGCTTCACTCAGACAATACTGTGAAGCCTTTGGAACAACTGAAACTTTCATTAATGCTCCAGTTTTATTCTATTGTCGAGGGAAATGTTTCACACTGTGGATTAAACATGTCACCGTTTAAGTGAAACAATAATTAAATCGATCATGTATTTATTGATATTTATATTTGAATCTTTCAGTCCATTTCAAATCGATATAAACAGCGTTCTCCTCTAAAGAGTGAACAGGGACTAACTGCTGCTGTGTTTTCTCTCCGTCAGATTTCACTGAACTCTCTCTGGATCCAAACACAGCTCAGAGAAAACTCAAACTGTCTGACAACAACAAGAAGGCCACACGTGTGGGAGAAGATCAGCCGTATCCAGATCATCAGGACAGATTTGACCTCTGGCCTCAGCTTCTGTGTGACACTGGTCTGACTGGGCGCTGTTACTGGGAGGTCCAGTGGAGAGGATGGGTTTCTATATCAGTGTCTTACAGAGGAATCAAGAGGACAGGAGGAGATTATGACAGGGGGTTTGGACACAATGATCAGTCCTGGAGTCTGTCCTGCTCTGAAGGTGATTTCTCTGTTTGGCATAAAAACAAACAAACCCGCCTCCCTCAGCCCCGCTCCTCCTCTGGGACAGTAGGGGTGTTTGTGGACTGTGCTGCTGGCTCTCTGTCCTTCTACACAGTCTCCTCTGAGGAACTGATCCACCTCCACACCTTCAACACCACCTTCACTCAGACCCTGATCCCTGGGTTTATGCTCTGGGATTATGACTCCTCAGTGTGTCTGTCAGACTGAGGATCAGAGGCTCAATTATACGGATGAGTTTCAGTCACATGACCTTTTCCTGAGGCCGTTTTGAGGTCACTGTGAAACTCATCCATAGCTTTAGCAGAATAACTGAATCATTATTTTCCAGTTTGTTGATAGAAACAAAGTCAAACTGAAGCCTCTGTAAAGGAGCGACTGTGGCTCCGCCTCCAAACGCCTGTTCAAATAAATACAATAAAATAACTAAACCGTATGAAGGAAACTCACCGTCACATCTTTGTCTTTTTCTAAATCCTTTTGTTACAGAATCCTGAGTTCAACATCTGTCATTAAAAACCACTCAATAAACTGAATTAATAACATTGATTGATTTAAATATGTGATGAATGCAAAGTGGATTTATTATTAGCTCTGATTATTTGCACTTATTAAACTGCATGTTTAAAGCAGATGGAGAAATCTGAAAGTAAACAATCAAATCCTCAGTTCTTTTCCCGTGTCGTTATTTTGTAAAATACAAATCCCCTGATTTTTCTCTTTAGGATAATTCTGCTCCATCTGTCCTCCTGTCCTCTGAATCTTCATTCGACCTCAGTTTAGTTTATTTATTTGACATGTACAGGAACATTAATCAGCTCATGAAAAGAGACTTGAGCTCTTGGAGCTCATTTCCATCTGCAGTTCCCCAGTCTACCTCTTTTAGCCTCAATCAACCTCGTTCAAGGTCATTTGACCTGACTCAACCTGACTTTACCTCAATCAACCTCATTCCACCTCAGTCGAGCCCTCTGGAGATCAACACAGCCTCAATCAAACGTATTTGACCAAAATCGTCCTCATTCGACCTCAGTCAGCCTTGTAGGGAGGCCTGTATGGTGGTTGGAGAGAGGCCCATGTGCCTGTATGCAGTAGCTGTAATTGACCTCCTCACGAGGACAAACTAATGCCCCAACACTAATATAAAGGATGTAAATAAGGACATGATAGAACCTGAAAGAGAGCAGGACTAAGTGTGTTCCAAGGGAAAAACAGAAATCCTGGCATTTGGATCTGACCTCACGGACTGGGATCACTCCAAAACGATTGTCCTCCCAAAGTCCCGGCCTCGGCCTCACCATAGAGCGTGATGTTAAATGTGATCAACAGATGGGTGCTTGTATTTGAGGCCGTCTGGACGACTGTGACGCTCTTTCCTCGGGCCTCAGTCAGAAAGCTCTCTCTCTCTCTCTTGCAGTGAGTCCAGAACGCTGCAGCACGACTCTGAACAGGGACTAACAAACGTGAACATATCAGCCCGATCCCTGGTCTTTGCACTGGCTCCCTGTTCACTTTACAATGGATTTAAAATGTTATTGTTTTTAAAGCTTTGAATGGACCTCAGTATATCACAGACCTCATCCAAATGTACCGGCCCTCGAGCGCTTTGAGGTCTGAGGGCTCCAGCTCGTGCTTCTGAGCTTTATTCTTATTCATAGTTTTTAATGTGTCTTTATTCACATTTATTCTTTTAAACAGTTTTATTTCTATGTATTGTGTTACACTCATTTAGTGGTAGAGCTCATTTGAATAGTTTGGGTTTTATTGTTGTTGTGTCGCATGTTCAGCTCTTTGGAAACGTTTGGTTGTTTAAATGTGCTATAGAAATAACGTGGGCTGGATTTTCTGTTTTCTGTTTTATTTGGGCTATTTTTTCTGCAACGGTAGATCCTACACTTTCTAAATATTTACAGAACTCATTTATAATTTTATTCTCTTTATTCACACTTTTCACACTGTTAATGATTCCCCATGTAGCCTTTAAGCTATTTCTGTTCCCATTTAGTTTTTCACTATAATATTCCTTTTTCTGATCATCCAGAGTGATTTATTTTTATACTTCTTTTATTAAACCGCGGTAGAGATGGTCCTTCTTTTTACAAGCGTTTTTAATCCCTTTATTGATTCATGGATTATCTTCCTTTTTTTGTCATATGTGAATTTACAAAGTTTATGAAACAACTTTATCACAATTTCAGTGGAAGAATTATTTGCTTCATCATTTACATAAACTATATCCCACGTCTGTTTCTGAAGGTCTTCCATTAGTGCCTCTACGGCTTTAATGATCTATTTCTTCTTGTCTTCGCAGTAATCTGAATATTGATCAAATGGGTATATGATCACTAATATCTGTCATCAAACTCCTGCACAGTTTCTTCACTTATATTTGTGAATATATTGTCTATCACAGTGGCACTTGGTTGACAACTACAATAGTCAAACATTTCCTGTCCGAATACTTTTTTGTCCCATTGAGAAATAGGGCAAATAAGTTATGTAGTAAAAACTACATACCTGCATATTTAGAAAGTAATCCATGTCATTGAATGTCACTCCCAAAGTTGGGGTTTGTAAACTCACAAATACCGCGAGAATTCAGTTTGCTGGTGAGATAAGCAACTACTGCTGAATCAGTCAGAATACTGCAGAAACAGCAGTTTCAACATTTCAACATGAGACTGAACCACTTCCTATTTTCAGGAAGTGCTTCACAACAGCAGCTCGTCCTGTTCCTGAGCAGAGGTACGCACGTCTTCTCCGTTATTTTAAACTTTACAAAGTCTAATGACTTATTATTTATGTACGTGTTGTATGACGATGACTCTCCTTTACAAAGTTACAAAACATGTTCAATACTTTTAGTGTAAGGTGTGAAAAGCTTGGCTATATGTCCTTAAACACAAAACACAAAGAATAAGAACGTGTAAGGAGGGTTTTTGACAAACAGGGAAATATAAAACTGTCCCTGAGCTATTTGGTGCGACCGTGAACGAGACAAACAATTAAAAATGTTTACAATTTAAGATGAAAAATAGACTAAGAGTTCTGGAATTAAAAACCCACAACATTAAAGGTTAAAACAGCTGATGTGGGCAAACAATAGTTTGCCCGGGCGACCTCGGGCCTCGGGCGACCTCGGGCCTCGGACGACCTCGGACGACCTCGGGCCTCGGACGACCTCGGGCCTCGGACGACCTCGGGCCTCGGACGACCTCGGGCCTCGGACGACCTCGGGCCTCGGACGACCTCGGGCCTCAGACGACCTCGGGCCTCGGACGACCTCGGGCCTCAGACGACCTCAGGCCTCAGGTCACAAGCACTGAAGCAGCAGGAGTGAGCACCAAAGATACCAGGATTATCTTCACCAACGCTACCAGAAGATCAGGCCCATGAGCTTCAAGAATGGACATCAACTCAGACCAAGCCCAATATCACAACAGGATGTGTCCAAACAAACATGAAATACATGAAATAAATAATCATCAGACGATGAGCAGCAGATGGAAACATGTCCTGGGTGTTCAGAGCTCTAAGACTCTCCTACACTGCAAGAAAAGAACTGAAAAACCACAGAAGGAGAAATCCACCCCCACAGGAGAAAGACCAAGGCTGATGGGAGGCCCTCTGCCTATTTCTTTTCTTTTCTTTTTTTAACCTTTATTTAACCAGGAAAGTCTCACTGAAATTAAAAATCTCATGGACCCAGAGAGGAACCTATTGTACATGTTTTAGTTGACGCCGACACAGGGAGAACGTTGTGGAGGAGGACACAGCACATGCTTTATCCTGTATGAATGATGGTCTGCTGCTTTTATACACATTGTGCATATGAAGAGGTCGACAGCACTTTGGTCTTTGTCTAAAGTCTGATTTATCGACTCTTTAATCAGATCTGAAGTGCTCAGTTTCATGTTTATTATTTAATCTCTGTAGCTGTAATACTGACCTGTGGCTGTAGGGGGCACTGCAGGGCTTTGCTGTTTGTCAAAATGAGACTGATTTCTAAACTGTGGGGTGACTGATAATGTGTTATATGTTATAAACATTATATTATAATTGTGGCATCTCAAATACAGACATAATCTATACAATTTTGAACACATTATTGATCATAGTTTATTTATTTAAGCAGTTTACATTTTATTTTCTCAAAACCAGGGCCTTATTTCCTAGTTACTGTGTATAGAATGTTTATGGAAGTGGTACTATGAGCCGTCTGAGAACATCCGCGGCTCGGTTGTGCAAACATTTATACATTCATTTTAAGTTACATCATTTAATAACATTTTCAAAGTTAAGAACGTTTAATCTCTGCAATCCTCCACAATCTGACGGATGTTTTATCTAATATGTTTCATTAGGAAATGAGGCCCTACGTGAAATATTCCTTTAATTTCTGGTCCGAGCCGGAACAAAAAAGATGTACAGCATTAATATATCAAATAATACAAACATCGGCCCCAATAAAGATCCACAATTTACTATATTTAAACATTTAGGTCTATATACCTGACATTATGACATCATCACATTCTAAATCGTGAACACAACCTATTACCCTGATACCGTAGCTTTCTAACTTTCTGAGTAGAATTGTGGGATCTAATGCTTTTCTTAAATCCACAAATATTCCTATTACATAAAGTTGTTGATCAAGAGAATGTGATATTTGTTCGTATCAATAAGTGCCGAGCTCTCACTCACCTTGAAACAAAGGACTCCTACGTTAGAATGCTGTTTTTAGACTTTAGCTCAGCATTCAATACTTTACAAACTGCTCCACCTGGTGGTCAACACCTCACTGTGCAACTGGACCTTCTGAGGGGAGACCACAGGCTGTACGTGTCAGCGGAAAGTCCTCCAGAACCATCACACTGAACACGGAGCTCCCCAAGGCTGTGTGCTGAGCCCCCTACTGTCTGTCTCCTGATTTGTACATTTCAGCAGTTTTCATCTTATTACCTGTCCTGAATGATACATAGCAAATATGTGAGTGGTTTTGATTTACCCTCATCATAAAAAATATCTGTTGTATTAGACTTTATTTAGTTCTATTTTAGTTTTGTAACTGAAGGGCCAACATTTAAATTGAACAGTTGCCCAAACTCATCCGTAACTTAACATTATTAATATCCAACTTCTAAAAACAAGTTTTTCAATTTACTGACAGACAAGCCAAAGAAAAAAAGAAAAGCCACTACAAGGAAAGAAAATCAGGAATAGGGCCATTACTTTGGAAAAGGGTTTTTGACAAATGATCTGTTTTAGTCGAGGAAATGAAGTCTGTGATGTTCTGCAGGTCTGTGGCTGAACATGGATCCAGAGCTCAGAGAGGACGGAGCCCCTCCCTCTAAAACCATGGACCCCAAAGCTCAGAGGTGAGATCCACCACTGTTCTCCATGTCAGAGTCGGCTCCAGTGTTTGGAATAACGCGGTTTCAAAGAACGCCGTTATAACGATGTTATTTTCAGTAACAGAGTAATTCATTTCTCTCCCGTCGTTACAACGTTATCGTTACTGGGTAAGTGTCCCGTTACAATTGGCCTGAATGAGCGCCAAAGACGCAGAATCGGTGGAGACGGTCTTTCCGCCTCTCTCTCTCAGTGCCTTTCTTCTTCCTCTCTCCTGCTTCCTGATCTCCGCTCCATAAAGTCTGCCCAGATCGTTGGCTGCGTTGGCAGATGTTTCTTTAACTCCTGTTCCTCCACCTTCTCGTTGCATACGGCCGTATTCCTACATTCATAAAACAGCAACACAAATACAGGTCAATACCGTTCAGTCACAGAGGCCTCCCCCCCCCCCCCCCTCTACCCCCACTCAGTTCATTCAGATCAAATTTACAACAGATTTCCCCTGAGTCTCAACCTTACTGTAAGCCATCCATGTTATATTAAAGACAAATGAGTAAACGGTGAATAGAAGCGGTGAGAGGACTGTTCCCTGTGGGACCCGATGCAGCAAAATCCATCAAATCTTCTTCTGCTTCACAAAACAATCAAAACCAAAAAGGAAAGAGTAGGTTTAGTTTAATCAGATTCTATTGTTTCTGTGAAGGAGCAGATGATCCTTTTCTGAGTCTGATCCAGGACAGTCCCATGTGTTTCACTGAAGTGTTTCCTTCTTTGTCTCAGGATCCTCCAGAAACATCCTCCGTCTGAACCTGGTCCCGGCTGTGAGTCCCTCAGTGACCGGTCTATGGACAAACCAATGAACTTCAGGACAGAGCGGTGAGTTTTGACTCTGTGTATTATGGAATATTATTGTCACATAAAGGGAAGGATCTAAGAAAGATTTACTGAAGGAAACAAAGACGTCTTTAGTAAAAGTTTATTTTTTTTTACTGCTTTGTGACAATCACAATTACTCTGGATCAGGAACTAAAATCCAGAGAATGGACTGTAGATGGAAGATGAAAAAAGCTTGTAACTAGTTGTAGCTTTTTATCCACTTTTAAGTGTTTGATAAACTGCATTGTAACTTAATTTAATATAATTTATCTCTCACTTGTTTATCATCAAATGAACCAGGATCATCACATTTAATATAAATGTTTAATGTTTATTTAAACAGAAACAAAAGTTTATTATAAATGTGTTTGTCTGTGTTAGACCCAGTGATGACGTCAGACCAGACGGTTCTGAACCAGGCCCAGACTGTGAGTCCCTCAGGAGCGACCGGTCCATGTGGAAACCAGAGAACTTTTCCTCAGATCTGTAAGACTCAGTTTGTTTAAACACAAGGACAGACAGTGGTTTAATGAGGTTCTGAAAGTGTGAGAGAAACAGCTGAATCCTGAGGTGTTTGTTGTGTCTCTGTCACAGAGTGGAGCAGGCTCCAGAGCTCAGAGCTCAGCAACATCACACTCAGCTGGACTCCATATTTAAGGTGTGTCCTTCACTGAAGTTTGGAGATGTTCAGATGAATGAACCTGTTTCACACAGATCTGACACTGACTGCATTTGTGTTGTTTCTAATGTGTCTGTGCAGCTTCTGGAGGAGGACATCTTCACTTTTGTCCAGAAGGAGCTGAAGAAGCTCCACAAGGTTCTGAGCACAGATTACCCAGAATGCTTAGAGCCTGTGGAGGATGAGGATGGAGAGGCTTTTCTGAAGATCACTGTGAACTTCCTGAGGAGGAGGCAGCAGAAGGAGCTGGCTGAGCATCTGTGGAGCAGTAGGTCCATTTCACTCAGTCACTTGATCTTCTCTGAGACTCAGGCTCTGTCTGTGTCTTCATTCAGGGAGATGTTCTGGAGTTCTTCAGCGTAAACTGAAGCGTGAGCTGCAGCAGAAGTGTGAGTGTGTGTTTGAGGGCGTGGCTAAAGCAGGAAGCCCCGCCCTCTTGCAGCAGATCTACACAGAGCTCTACATCACAGAGGGAGGGGACTCAGAGGTCAACCAGGAACATGAGGTCAGACACATGGAAACAGCCTCCAGGAAACCAGGCGGAGCAGAGACAGCCATCACATGTGAAGACATGTTCAAAGGCCCCGCGGACACAGGGGCGCCCGTCAGAACAGTGCTGACAAAGGGAGTGGCTGGCATCGGGAAAACACTGCTCACTCAGAAGTTCAGTCTGGACTGGGCTGAAGGCAAAGCCCACCAGGACGTCCAGCTGCTGTTCCCCTTCACTTTCAGAGCACTCAATGTGCTGAAGGACAGGAGCTTCAGCCTGGTGCAGCTGCTCCATCACTTCTTTAGAGGAACAGAAGACGTGAGCAGCTTTGAAGACCTGCAGCTGCTCTTCATCTTGGACGGTCTGGACGAGTGCAGACTTCCTCTGGACTTCACCCAAACCAAGGCCCTGACGGAGCCCACAGAGAGCGCCTCAGTGGAGGAGCTGCTGGTGAACCTCATCAGGGGGAGCCTGCTTCCCTCCGCTCGCCTCTGGATAACCACACGCCCCGCGGCGGCCAATCAGATCCCTGCTGAGTGCGTCTCCATGGTGACAGAGGTGCAAGGGTTCAGCGACCCACAGAAGGAGCAGTACTTCAGGAACAGGTTCAGAGACGAGGCCCACACAATCATCTCCCACATCAAGACGTCCCGAAGCCTCCACAGCATGTGCTTCATGCCAGTCTTCTGCTGGATCCTCTCCACAGTCCTGGAGCATGTGCTGAAGACCAGAGAGAGAGCAGAGCTGCCCAAGACCCTGACTCAGATGTACGTCCACTTCCTGGTGGTTCAGGCCAAAGTCAAGAACATCAAGTATGATGGAGGATCTGAGACAGACCCACACTGGAGTCCAGAGACCAGGAAGATGGTGCAGTCTCTGGGAAAACTGGCCTTTGAGCAGCTGCAGAAAGGAAACCTGATCTTCTACGAGAGTGACCTGAGCGAGTGTGGGCTGGACGCTGCAGCCGCCTCAGTGTACTCCGGAGTCTTCACACAGGTCTTTAGAGAGGAGCCAGGCCTGTACCAGGACAAGGTCTACTGCTTCATCCATCTGAGTGTGCTCGAGTTTATGGCTGCTCTTTATGTCCATCAGACCTTCGTCCACACTGGAGTCAACCTGCTCTCCACAAAAACACAGAAGTCCACTTTGTTCAGAGTCAAACATAAACTGAAACATCTGCACCAGACGGCTGTGGACCAGGCCTTACAGAGTCCAAACGGACACCTGGACTTGTTCCTGCGCTTCCTCCTGGGTCTTTCACTGCCGACCAATCAGAGCCTTCTCCAAGGTCTGCTGACACGGACAGGAAGTAGCTCCCAGACCAATCAGAAAACAGCTGAGTACATCAAGCAGAAGCTGAGTGAGGAAGTGTCTGCAGAGAGAAGCATCAACCTGCTCCACTGTCTGAATGAACTGAATGATGGTTCTCTGGTGGAGCAGGTCCAACAGTACCTGAGCTCAGGACGTCTGTCTGAAGGTGGACTGTCTCCTGCTCAGTGGTCAGCTCTGGCCTTCATCTTACTGTCATCAGAAGAAGCTCTGGAGCAGTTTGAGCTGAAGAAATACTGTGCTTCAGAGGAGGCTCTGCTGAGGCTGCTGCCAGTGGTCAAAGCCTCCAACAAAGCTCTGTGAGTGAGGTCTATGTAAGTATGAACCTTCTAAACTTCTCCTAAAACAGTGTGTTCTCTCCAGACTGAGCAGCTGTAACCTGTCAGAGAGCAGCTGTGAAGCTCTGTCCTCAGTCCTCAGCTCCTCTAGTCTGACAGTCCTGGATCTCAGTAACAACGACCTGAAGGACTCAGGGCTGAAGATGTTGTCTGTTGGACTGAAGAGTCCTCACTGTAAACTGGAGCAGCTCAGGTCAGAGAGTTTATCTTTCTTTTAAATTAATGTTCATTATTTGTTAAATACATGAACACAGTTATTGTTATTGGTCTGTAATGTTTTAAGATATGATTAAAATATCCCAGTGTCGTTTTTCTTTAAGAACAAGTAGATCATGAGTTTTTATGAGATTACTGAACAGAAACGTTGCTGCTTCAGGAAAATGTAGCTCATAATGTTTAAACCTGAGTTTTGTATCTGAACAAAGTTTTATAAATGTGATTCCAGTCAAAGGTAAAACTCTTTTAGAGCTTTAAACATAGAGCTGCACGATGAACCTTTATCACATTGAAACTGAGGTTTGAGCTGCTGCTGTAACGTCACCTCAAGGGCTGAGGGTTTGTTTCTTTAGGCCTTGCCCTCCACTGTTTGAGTGACAGACATGTTCTCCAATCAGAATGATGGAGCCTCGCTGCCTTTGGCTGTTGGTCCATGAAAAGTGTCTTCAGGAGAATCATGTTTGTCTCTGCAGTCGCTGTAAACAAACTCCACGTGTGTCTCGGGCAGAGCAAACTGCAAACTATTATCACGCTAGAAACAAACAAAGTCTCACGACCTGTGAGTCGGACTGAGTCACAGAATCATCATGTCCTCACAGAGCAGGTCGAGGTGGTTAAAAACAGACTCCTCCGTTCATCACCGTACGCTCGTATCACTGTATTTAGCCTCGTCCAACTGGAACATCTTCACTGCAGGTTTTTGACCGAAATATGAGGCGGATTTTCTTAAAACAAACAGCGTTTTGCAGCGTTTGATTCAGAGAATGTATTTATGTCTCTGAACAGGAAGGAAGAGAGAGCTGTGTTTATTAGAGAATGATTAGAACTAAGGATGTTCCCTCTTAAGACTCTTTGCTTTTTGCAGATTTGTATCTTGTTGCTGATGAAGCTGAAATGTAATAACTGAGCACCGTGATGTTTAACAGCAGTTTTAGAAGTTTATGCTCAATGCTCAGACACATGAAAAATTAAACACAGGCTATTTATAAAATATTAAAACCACAAATCGATTCACGATATCGGTCTGGAAAATCACAATTAGTTTTTTGTCCAAATGGTGCAGCTCTAGTTAAACTTGTTACAATGTTGTTCCTTCATCAGAAACAGCCTGAACAGGAGCTGAAATAACGCCTGTGTGACCATCGTCTCTTTCCAAAAAGCTGCTGAATTAGTTCAGTGTTTCAGGAAGTGAGAAAGAGCACGACCACAGCAGCAGTGACTCTGATTGGCTGACAGAGAGTGACTGACTGAACAGGGGACCAATCAGAGAAGGAGGTGGGCGGGGAAAGTGTGTCCTGACTCTTTTAAACAATCGTCTCTGCTCCTAAAGTTCAGAGTCAGAACAACAAGCGCCAACTAGAAACAAAGTGAATGTAGAGCCTGCTGAAGTTGTGCTTCGAGCCACTTGCACAGCTTTGAATAGTCTTTGAATCTTCTCCAGTGGCTGTTCTGAGCACAGCTGCTGGAGCTTATGCGACGCTCCTCCTGTTCCTCCTGAGCCCCAGGAAGGAAAACACTGGACATTTAGATCAATGTGGCATTTTCTAACCAACGAGATGTGAAATATTGTTCTAGATGTGTGTGAGGTTATAGAGGGTATGTGAGTGATGTCACAACAGCAACAGCAGCAAAAGCATTAAATTAAGTGGAAAGTTCGCAACGTTATTCACTCCATTTGAAATGTAGAAGCTTCTCTTTCTGTTTAGATTTAAACACCTGCAAAAGCCTAACAGCCCTCTTTAAATCCAGGTCTTATTGTTGTGTTTGTGTAACTTTGTGTCTTATTGTAAATGTTCCGTCTCCTCCAGACTGAGCAGCTGTAACCTGTCAGAGAGCAGCTGTGAAGCTCTGTCCTCAGTCCTCAGCTCCTCTAGTCTGACAGTCCTGGATCTCAGTAACAACGACCTGAAGGACTCAGGGCTGAAGATGTTGTCTGTTGGATTGAAGAGTCCTCACTGTAAACTGGAGCAGCTCAGGTCAGAGGGTTTACTCTTCATCTCTGTGAGTTTGTCATTTCTATGACTCTGTTTAACCCTGTGTGTTCAGACTGTCAGGGTGTCTGATCTCAGAGGAAGGCTGTGCTGCTCTGGCCTCAGCTCTGAGGTCCAACCCCTCCCATCTGACAGACCTGGACCTCAGCTTCAACCATCCAGGAGACACAGGAGTAAAGCTCCTGACTGCTCTACAGGAGGAGCCCCACTGCTCACTCTCCACTCTCAGGTGAGGACACGTTCATTACAGTTAGGACGTTATTACTCTCATTTACCGAGTAAACATTATAATGGAAGAAACTGGATTGTTATTTTATTTTAGTCCATTTGGATTCATTAAACATCTGTCTCAGTAACAACAGTAGCTCATGTTTTGGTGTTGATCTTTAAATAAAAAGGAGAAGCAACGTTTGAAACTTAACGTATATTTTTATGTTTTCGTCCGGGAGACTCTTCAGAGTCTGTTAGCATTAGCCTCAAACCTCCCAAACTCTGATGAATCCAGGGGTCTCATTTATAAAGCTCACGTACGGACAAAAGGCCCAAACCTTCTGTACGAACTGTTCTGCGTTTCAGAAACGCTGCTCAGATGTGAAGAGGGCGAGGGGGAGTCAGTTTGAGGAAATCAAGTCGTGTGCACATTTTAAACATGTTTAGCTTTCTTTTTTATTTAATTGGTAATACAAATATAAGAATGAAACCATAGGCTTTGAGTAAAGCATTTAAATATTGAATGTTTCTACTTTGAGCATCACAGATTACAACAATGTGCTCATGCACCTCGTACGGCAGCGATATAGTTTGTGAGGATGTTTCATGTTCAGTTTGTTTTCTACACAAAGTTTAGGCCTCATTTTGTGCTCAGTAAGTTTGATAAATGAGGCCCCAGAACTTTGAATATTTGACTTAGATACAAATGAGTGTAAAAAAGTGTCCTCTGAGCTAAATGCTAACTCAGATTCAGTTAAAATAATTAGTTTGTGGCTCAGATTCACATCCACGAAACATCATCGTATAATATGTTAATAAAGAAATCACAGAAACGATTTCAATGCCGTGAAAAGGACAAAGGTTTATTCACACAGATGTAACGATCCCTGATTCGACGGAGACAAAATGACCCTATAACAGTGAGGCTGTGTGTTGTTCTTGTGTGACATCATCTGCATGCCCTGTTTAACTGAAGTGTGTTTCCTCAGACTGGATCCTGCTGGAGCTGAGAGGTTAAAACCAGGACCCAGGAAGTGTGAGTATAACGTTCACACAAAGCATTCTGGGAAACGGACAGTGTTGGGGAGAAATTGTATTTAGTTACAGAATACTGAATACTTTCCTTAAATGTATTTAGTAATGTATTCCATTACTTTGTCCCATCAGAGTACTGTATTCTGAATTATATTTCTGCATAAAAGCGGCGTATGGTTAAAATCGTGCAGCTGCACTTGTCACAGCGCCTGTTATGAACTTATTTACCACTAATTCAGACGCATTAAAGCACTTTGCAAACACCCACAGCCCAAAATAACAGAGACCTATGAATATGAAACTGAAATATAATCATTCATTAACTGCAATGTATTCCTTTGGTACTTGGAAAGTAACTGTTTTATAATTACCCTCAAATAAGAGGATAACTTTACTTTACCATTTCACACTGTGGATCAAAAATGTTTCCTCATTGTTTTACTTTAATCTGGCTCAATCTAATATTTAGATTTCGTTGCCCAAAATGTCGTCAATTTTGTCCATTTTCATGAACAAAATGCCTTATTTTTATATGAAAACATAAAATACATTTTGTCTCATATTTATATCAGTGATGTTCAGCCAAAGTTTCAAATCGATATCTCTACATTTATTTATTTTCCCTGTTCACCTGCAGTGTCTCGCCTTAAGTCATTATGATTCAGCATCTTTTTATTGTTTGCTGTAATAGACCTTAAAACAGACTGTACATGAACTATCTGCACATGTTGAAGCTTCCAGAGGTTTCCAATCAACCAAACATTTGCTGAGCTTCTACATTTGAAATGACAGACTCAGACAATGAATGTGATTTAGTTTGTGGTAAATAGTTTCTGGGCATCAGTGAATGATCTTTCAGGAGTCAGGTCCAGTTTCTGTCTGTTCGTCTATTTAGAAAGAAATGCAAAATGTACAAATGTCTTTTTAATGAAAGGCCCAACCAGGGACTGGAGCTGAAAATGAGAATGAAAATGATCCAATCAAACTATAAACATCAACCCCAAAAAGTCCAGATCTCCTCCAATATTTCACCCATTAAACCAAACTATTGGTTCCCTTGTACCGAACACTGACGTATACGCTTACCCACCTCAATGGTAGAATTACGCAAGAGCGCCCCCTGCTTTAATGGTAGAAATGCAGCAATGCTTTCCCGGCCTCAATGGGTTAATGTGCGACGTCAGAAACTTTGATCCAGTCACTTTGTTTCAACACGTTTGAACTTGAAGAAAGTCATTTGAGAATTAGAATGGAAAATACATTTATTATTGAGAAAAGAAACACGTTTAGTCTTTAAATATTCTTAAATCAGCAATTTACAGGAACTAAACTAAATGTTCCCCTTCATACGTCTCCAGACGGGTTCAGTTCCTTATAAAGCACTTTATAACAGTTTAAATGTAAATGTTCATTAGATTTCTTTATCTGCGACAGCACAACACAAACAAGAATTCAAGTTTTAATACAAAGAAAATATTTGTTAAATGTCACACTTCAGACATTCCAGGTTATATGTGGCGACGACACAAGAGAAACTAAACTGAAACATGAATAAATAAATAAGCTCAGCTTCACTCAGACAATACTGTAAAGCCTTTGGAACAACTGAAACATTCATTAATGCTCCAGTTTTATTCTATTGTCGAGTGAAATGTTACACACTGTGGATTAAACATGTCACCGTTTAAGTGAAACAATAATTAAATCGATCATGTATTTATTGATATTTATATTTGAATCTTTCAGTCCATTTCAAATCAATATAAACGGCGTTCTCCTCTAAAGAGTGAACAGGGACTAACTGCTGCTGTGTTTTCTCTCCGTCAGATTTCACTGAACTCTCTCTGGATCCAAACACAGCTCACAGAAAACTCAAACTGTCTGACAACAACAAGAAGGCCACACATGTGGGAGAAGATCAGCCATATCCAGATCATCAGGACAGATTTAATCAATGGTTTCAGCTTCTGTGTGACACTGGTCTGACTGGGCGCTGTTACTGGGAGGTCCAGTGGAGAGGAGAGGTTTCTATATCAGTGTCTTACAGAGGAATCAAGAGGAAAGGAGCAGGTTATGACAGTTTGTTTGGACGCAATGATCAGTCCTGGAGTCTGTCCTGCTCTGAAGATGGTTTCTCTGTTTGTCATAAAAACAATCGAACCCCCCTCCCTCAGCCCGGCTCCTCCTCTGGGACAGTAGGGGTGTTTGTGGACTGTGCTGCTGGCTCTCTGTCCTTCTACACAGTCTCCTCTGAGGAACTGATCCACCTCCACACCTTCAACACCACCTTCACTCAGACCCTGAGCCCTGGGTTTAGTCTCTGGACTGAAGGTTCCTCAGTGTCTCTGTCAGACTGAGGATCAGAGACTCAATTATACGGATGAGTTTCAGTCACATGACCTTTTCCTGAGGCCGTTTTGAGGTCACTGTGAAACTCATCCATAGCTTTAGCAGAATAACTGAATCATTATTTTCCAGTTTGTTGATAGAAACAAAGTCAAACTGAAGCCTCTGTAAAGGAGCGACTGTGGCTCCGCCTCCAAACGCCTGTTCAAATAAATACAATAAAATAACTAAACCGTATGAAGGAAACTCACCGTCACATCTTTGTCTTTTTCTAAATCCTTTTGTTACAGAATCCTGAGTTCAACATCTGTCATTAAAAAACACTCAATAAACTGAATTAATAACATTGATTGATTTAAATATGTGATGAATGCAAAGTGGATTTATTATTAGCTCTGATTATTTGCACATATTAAACTGCATGTTTAAAGCTGATGGAGAAACTCCTCCCTCTTTACCCAGAAAGCCCTTCTTCAGTCCTCAGAGTGTCTAATCCCGTGTGGATCTGATGTGGGTCATTTGGGAGGTAAACATGGACCCAGTCAATGATATTAATGATCTTTTTTGTCATAAGTTTTCTTTTTAGATGTTATTGTGAAAGTGTAATGCAGTTAACGGAAACAACTGGCCCCTCCCCCTTATGGGAGTGTGACATCATCACATCTACAACCTGAAATCAACCAATCAGTGACTACCACAGACGGAGTGACATCACCATGACTTTATTCCACAGCTCGGGGTCGTTCATTCAAACAGGTCCTTTAAATGTTTACAGTATGTACAGCATGCCCACTGTCCCACCGCGAGAGAGGGTTCAGAATAAGCACAAGCACATGTCCAGGCAGAGACCCTCCCTGACCACCAGGGGGCGGCGTGGTTCTTCATGCATCACAGAGCGAGGCCGTCTCCACCAGAGCTGGAAGTCACAACAGCTCCATCATTATGTTCATTATGTGTCAAAGTCGCCTCTGATTTATTATCATTCAACATTATTCATCACCAAAATCAACCTTTAAACCTCAGAGAAATGAGAGAAGACATTTCAGAAGTTCAGTTTTCTTCTCTCACAGTGAGACGCTGCAGGTGAACAGGGAAACAATGTTCACTCTTTTTAGCCGTTTTCTGCCGGACTATATTAACACACAAACCAAGTCTAAACCAGGTCATTATCCATGTTTGTTCAGCAGATGAAGATTACAGGCCTCTCTCATCTTTTTAAGTGGGACAACTTGCACAATTGTTTGGCTGACTAAATACTATTCTCCACACACACATACATATACACATAATATATATATACATACAATAGATATATATAGATACAGTGAGGAATATAAGTATTTGAACAGGAGAGGGGTCAGAGGTCAAATGTGCTGAACTACAAGAGACAACGTCAAACATGTTGCTAGTGCAACGGTTCCTACTGGACCCACCTCGGGCAGCGTGGTCTCCACCAGCTCCCTGTGGACGTTCAGACACGGCTCTGAGACCTGGGAAAGAAACAGCTTTGAAAACGTTAGACACAGAAGTAAAGCATTTTATAAACCAAATGTAAATAAGAGCCAGGAAGAGCTCTGGGAAACACGGAAGAGAGCGGCCATGTTGGAGCTTCACGGCACCTCCAGCTCCTCCAGTACCTCCAGCACCTCCAGGACCTCCAGTACCTTCAGCACCTCTAGCACGTCCAGGACCTCCAAGACCTTCAAGACCTCCAGTACCTCCAGCTCCTCCAACACCTCCAGTGCCTCCAGCTCCTCCAGTACCTCCAGCTCCGCCAACACCTCTAGCACCTCCAGCACCTCCAACACCTCCAGCACCTCCAGCAACTCCAGCACCTCCTTGACCTCCAGTACCTCCAGGACCTCCAGCTCCTCCAACACCTCCAGTGCCTCCAGCACCTCCAGTACCTCCAGCTCCGCCAACACCTCTAGCACCTCCAGTACCTCCAGCACCTCCAACACCTCCAACACCTCCAGCACCTCCAGCTCCTCCAGCAACTCCAGCACCTCCTGGACCTCCAGTTCCTCCAGGACCTCAAGTACCTCCAGTACCTCCAGCACCTCCAGCACCTCCAGTACCTCCAGCACCTCCAGCTCCTCCAGCTCCTCCAACACCTCCAGCACCTCCAGCTCCTCCAACACCTCCAGCACCTCCACCAAGGTGCTGGTTCCGGGCCGGTTCGGAGCCGGTTCGGAGCTGCGTAGTGACGCTTACGCGCATAGCCCCATTGCCATAGCAACGCACCGGAAAGCCAGCTGTCACATGCAACATGGATAACCAGGACATCTTACTTCTGCCGCTTCTGGCTGCACAAATACATACAAACATCGAGAAACGTGCATTTGCCTTGCTTCGCAGCGGCAGAAGAAGGAGGGTGCGATCAAGGAGAGCGGTAAATGGCTTCACTTTCACTTTCACTTCTTGCTAAACGCACATAAAACGTTACATTTACAGTTGTGTGCGCGACTTTACTTTGCAGATTGTATTGTGGCTGAGGGCTAGAGGACGCAGGACGCGTGCTGTTTGGACATAATCCCACTCCCGCTATTGGTGGGATAGCATCGTGCCAAACTTCACGCCAACGCAGTTCGTCCAAAACTTTAGAGTGAGCCGCGAGTCATTTGCATATATCACGGAGCAGGTTGGTCAACGCATGGCCAAAGTTAACACCAACTACCGCCTGGCTCTGCCCGTGAAAAAACGTGTGGCAATCGCTCTGTGGAAGCTGGCAGCTGGAGGGGAATCTCCAATTAAATAATCACGGGGATTTTTGGGGTGGGCCTGAGCACTGTCTTCAACTGTGTACAGGACTTTTGCAACGCAGCAATTCAAGATCTGTCAGCCCAACACATCTCCACACCTGATGCTGCCAAATTGGTCGAGCTCGCCACATTTTTTAAGAACCGCTGGAGAGTGCCACAATGTGTTGGTGCCATAGATGGAAGCCACATCCCCATCATGGCACCTGAGGAGTATCCCCGTGATTATTTTAACAGGAAAGGCTGGCACTCCATTGTTCTACAGGCTGTTGTGGATGGGAAAGGGTTGTTTTGGGATGTGTGTGTGGGATTCCCTGGCAGTGTCCATGACGCACGAGTTCTCCGACAGTCAGACCTGTGGAAACGTTTGGGTGATGGTGCTCTGTTGGGTCAAAACAAAATGAACATTTCAGGAGTAAGTGTTGGTCACTACCTCGTAGGTGACCCAGCGTATCCCATGCTGACCTGGCTTATGAAGCCCTTTTCTGACACAGGACGCCTGACCCCTGAGCAACAGAACTATAACTACAGGCTGAGTGCTGCCCGCTCTGTGGTGGAGATGGCCTTTGGCAGGCTGAAAGGCCGATGGAGATGTCTCCTTAAAAGAAATGACTGCAAGCTGGAACTCTGCAAGAAGATGACACTGACTTGTTGCATACTTCACAACATCTGTGAAGAGCATGGGGACAATTTCATGGAGGAGCATCCTGACAGGCAGCAGAACCATCAGCCCCCAATCCAGGCATTGCCAGAGCACGGAGAGCCAGAGGGAGCAAATGTAAGGGCTGCTTTAGTTATGTACTTCAGCTGAAGAGAGGAGTAATAAGTGTCACTGATCAGTTTGTTTTTTTACTTTTAATCAAGTATTTGTAAATAGTTTGGTAACGTAGAATTATTTTTATATTGTGATTTGTTTATACTTAGCTTGTTCTAATACTCATCTATAATATGTTTACTATCTCACCTCTTGTTTGATAACTTGCTTGATATTTACCTGATTTCATATTGTTATGTTTCCTTCCTCCTTATGTAATTATAGAAGGAGGATGGACATATGTCTGTATATTCTTTTGGGTGACATGGGTCACTATTAACGTGTGTTGCACATTTGAATTTTGTCTTTATCCTGACGCAGACCACGTTTGTTGTCGAAACGCGTCAGCGTTAAAGAAATTAAGATTAAAGAATCTTAATTTCAGTCAGAGTGCCTCGGATCACCTTCTTTTCAACACTGACAAAATTTTATTGGCAAATAGATTTGTGAAGATGAAATATATACACAATTAATATTAATTTGCAGAAAGATTATTAGCCTAATATATACAGATTGTTATTAGCTTTTGATAATTAAATAAATAAATATTAAGATTATAAACTACTTTGTATAAAAAATAAATGTACATATTATAAATTTAGCTGGTGAGGACAGAATATCAACAAAAAACAATTTGTATAATCATTTGTAAAAAACAAAACAAAATACAAAACGAAAAAGGCCTATATACAAATTGTCCTCTATTTAGTTTGTGACTCCATAACGGCCACAATCCGTCCCATGAATCCAAGCAGAGCTGCTGAATCTGCCTCCATCCGTTGCATACTCTGCCTGCTCATCTCGAAAAACCTCTCATCAGATTTCTCCATGAATTCAAGGAGATCATCTTGATCCTGCTTTCTCTTTCCTGTTCACAAACAAAAAATATACATTATAATTAATTAGGTTATTTTATGTACCGTAATTGAAGTGTGATATGAAGTTTAAATAATCTCACATCAAAATATACATACAAATGGTTTGTAAGAAAGACAGAATTGTGACTAGTTGAAGATGCCCCTCACTGTTTTAGCTCTTTAGTAAGAACTAAAACACTGTTTTAGTAAGGACTAAAAAAGTAGTCCGTCTCCATAGTGGACAATTAAGGGAAGCATTTAATAGGTAGAAAATGTTGCCAGAGGTGTGGCATAGTCAGGAGAAGACTGTACCTCCTACATCTTTGTCAATTATAGTTTTTCAAAAGTACCGAACAATGTAGTTGCTCCAAAATGTGGTACATATACCACAGGTGGTCCTTAGGCTCATCTGTCTATTTATTAATTGTAATTTACAAAAAAATATATATGTATGCTTTGGTAATGCACACGTTGTTTGTTTTCTCGTTTACACATGGTTTAAATCCAGTGCAGAAATAAACAGAGTTGGTTAAAGAAGCCAAAATATTGACTCAATCAAGTAAGATGAAGAGTAACGTTACTTTAAAATATTTTTTCAATAAAAGTCAAAAGTACTATGCTAGAATACGGAGGATCGCTGTTATTGTTTATTTCTGCGATTTTCACCGAATGTTTTGGTGACTGGTGGGCAAACAGCTGATTTTTCCGAGCTTGAAGAGCTTTTAATTTAAATCACAGATCTTTTACAGCACAGATCTTTTCGCAGATGCAATGCTCTGTTTGTGAACGCTGTTTTGACCCACCACCATAGAACTATTAATATCTATTTAATACATTTGCGTTGCCCACCAGTGCCTCGGACGTGATGACAGGGCGATCCCCCTCATACTCCTTACTTCAAAAACGTATTCAATGCATATTCTTGAGTAAAAGGCTTGTTTAAACCCACTTTAAAGCCGCTTTAGTCTTGATTTGATCTTGATCTATAAGTCTTTTTATGAAGTGACTTGGTGTGACACAGAATGATTTGCAGTTGTGTAAACAGACAAATAGAACATCTCACCTCGTTTGTCCAGTGGTTCGGATGGTTGGCGTCTTCCGGGGACTTGTAAACAGCTTTGCTGAGGAGTTGGTGTCACTGCTGCCTCCTCAACATCGACCTCATTAGGGATTTCCGTACATAAATGCATTTTAATTATGTTATGTTAGTTAGTCACGGTATATGCATGCAGTTATTGATTACTCCACTAGAGGGGCGAACAACCAAATATAAACTCAACGCACTAGTTTTGATGAGGGATTTTAGGTCTGAATACGTTTTTTAAATATATGTATTGCCCTTATATAGCCAGGTAAGGCCAATTGAAAACCAATCATCATTTACAAGGACGACTTGGCTGTTGATCGCCACACATCTGAGCATAATATTGGCCTGTTGCTGTCCTGGCATGTCGTATTTTAATACTATAGTCTAACACAAATACTAATACATAAATAGTCTTAGTACTGGCTTGACAGCAAGCCAGGACTAAGACGTGCTGTAGTTTAGGACAATAACGGTTTATTTGTCTAAAATACACTTTCCAATTGTCCCTGCTAGCTGGCGCTAAATAAAACAAGTTTGAAAGCGTAGCGACATTGTAGCATGATACAGTAGCAGCGTAGCGTAAAGGCAACTTCAGCACGTAAGAACAGCTAAGAAAAGACTTACCCAATTCGGCAGGACCCTGAGCGCTGTCATCCACCATGGCCTCCAATACTGCAGTGGCTGAATTGAGCGCTCCTGTTGCGTTACACGCAGGTCGGTCCCCGAGAATAGCGTCCAAGATGTCATAATGCAGGGTTTTCCTTGGCCGGTGATTCCCACTTTTTCCAAATTCCCTCTTCATGTCCCGGTAATCTTTTTTAAGCTTTTTAAGTTTGTAAACGAGCTGGTCAACGCTCCTCTCGTACCCAGCCGTTAACATCTCCCGTTGGATCTCCACAAAGACCGGTTTGGTCCTAACAGCCCCCTCGAGTTTGCGCTGAATTTCAGCGGAGGACCACAAACCAAGGAGGCAGTTAGTCTCCTCTACTGTCCACTGCTTTGGCTTTTCCATTGACTTCAAACTTTCCATTGTTACCGGAGTTTTTTTTATGGAAATGAGTCCGGAGACTTTAAAAATGCCGGGTGTCTGTTGTCCACCTGAAAGAAAGCCACGCCCCCGGCACCTGACGTCACTGGTGCTCATTTCTAGGTCCAGCTCTTAACTGGTGCTCACTCGGCACCAGTTACTGGAACCGAGAGCCAGCATTTTTTGAGTGGAAAACGAAAGAACCGGTTCTGAACCTGGAACCGGCCCGGAACCAGCACCAGGTTGGTGGAAAAGGGCTATGAGTGACAGGAAGCCAGTGCAGGGACCGGAGCACTGGACTAATATGGTGGTATTTCCTGGTTCTTGTCAGGACTCGAGCAGCAGCGTTCTGGATGTTCTGCAGCTCTAACAGCTCGTTTAGAAAGGCCAGTGAGCAGCCGTTACAGTCGTCTAACCTGCTGGAGACAAATGCATGGATGAGTGTCTCCAAGTCTGGTTTTGACACTATTCCTCTGATCTTCATGTTTTTCAGATGGTAAAAAGCTGATGATGTCATTGCTTTAATGTGGCTGTTTAAGTTCAGGTCTGAGTCCATGATTACTCCTAGATTTCTAACCTGATGTTTTGGTTTTAGAGAGAGAGACTCAAGGTGACTGATAACACTTTGTCTTTGTGTCTGTGGGACAAAAACAATTATCTCAGTTTTGTCTGAGTTTAGTTGGAGAAAGTTGTTTTGCATCAAACTGATCTGTTGGATGCAGTGACAGAGAGTATCTACAGGCCCATGTTCACCTGTATCAGTGACAGAGAGTATCTACAGGCCCATGTTCACCTGTATCAGTGACAGAGAGTATCTACAGACCCATGTTCACCTGTATCAGTGACAGAGAGTATCTACAGGCCCATGTTCACCTGTATCAGTGACAGAGAGTATCTACAGGCCCGTGTTCACCTGCAGTCAGTGACAGAGAGTATCTACAGGCCCATGTTCACATGTATCAGTGACAGAGAGTATCTACAGGCTCATGTTCACCTGTATCAGTGACAGAGAGTATCTACAGACCCATGTTCACCTGTATCAGTGACAGAGAGTATCTACAGACCCATGTTCACCTGTATCAGTGACAGAGAGTATCTACAGGCTCATGTTCACCTGTATCAGAGACAGAGAGTATCTACAGGCTCATGTTCACCTGTATCAGAGACAGAGAGTATCTACAGACCCATGTTCACCTGTATCAGTGACAGAGAGTATCTACAGGCCCCTGTTCACCTGTATCAGAGACAGAGAGTATCTACAGGCCCATGTTCACCTGTATCAGAGACAGAGAGTATCTACAGGCCCATGTTCACCTGTATCAGTGACAGAGAGTATCTACAGACCCATGTTCACCTGTATCAGTGACAGAGAGTATCTACAGGCCCGTGTTCACCTGTATCAGTGACAGAGAGTATCTACAGGCCCATGTTCACCTGTATCAGTGACAGAGAGTATCTACAGGCCCATGTTCACCTGTATCAGAGACAGAGAGTATCTACAGGCCCATGTTCACCTGTATCAGAGACAGAGAGTATCTACAGGCCCATGTTCACCTGTATCAGAGACAGAGAGTATCTACAGGCCCATGTTCACCTGTATCAGAGACAGAGAGTATCTACAGGCCCATGTTCACCTGCAGTCAGTGACAGAGAGTATCTACAGGCCCATGTTCACCTGCAGTCAGTGACAGAGAGTATCTACCCAGATAGCAAGCCGATGTGGCCCACATCCGGCAAAGATGTGGCACATGTGGCATTGGTGTGGCCCGTAGAAGCAGATGTGAACCAGAAGTGGGCCATATAAAAAATAACCACCAATGGCCCACTTATTGCAAAACACGCATGGGCCACTTAAGGCATGGTTGTTCTCATAACAACCAGAAGTGAACCAAATGTGGCCCACATACAAAATATAAAATATGGCCCACACATAGGTAAACATTTCATGGGCCATAAGTGGCAAAGATATGTTACTTCCGGCATTGATATCTCCAGATAAACCAGAAGTCAACCAGATGTGGCCCATTTATAAATTACCAGCTATGGCCCATTTATGGCAAAACATACATGGGCCACTTATGGCAAAGGTATGGCACTTCCGGTAATAATAGCTGCAGATAAACCAGAGGTCAACCAGATGTGGCCCATTTATAAATTATCAGCTATGGCCCATTTGTGGCAAAACCTATATGGGACACTTATGGCAAAGGTATGGTACTTCCTGCATGGTTAGACCTAGAATAACCAGAGGTGAACCAAATGGGGCCCACATACAAAATATCAAATATGGCCCAAACATGGCAAAACATTATACGGGCCACTAGTGGCAAAGATATGTCAAGTCCGGCATTGATATCTCCAGATAAACCAGAAGTCAAACAGATGTGGCCCATTTATAAATGATCAGCTATGGCCCATTTATGGCCAAACATACATGGGCCACTTATGGCAAAGGTATGGTACTTCCTGCATGGTTAGACCTAGAATAACCAGATGTGAACCAAATGGGGCCCACATACAAAATATCAAATATGGCCCAAACGTGGCAAAACATGATATGGGCCACTAGTGGCAAATATATGTTACTTCTGGCATTGATATCTCCAGATAAACCAGAAGTCAAACAGATGTGGCCCATTTATAAATTACCAGCTATGGCCCATTTACGGCAAAACATACATGGGCCACTTATGGCAAAGGTATGGCACTTCCGGTAATAATAGCTGCAGATAAACCAGAAGTCAACCAGATGTGGCCCATTAATAAATTATCAGCTATGGCCCATTTGTGGCAAAACCTATATGGGCCACTTATGGCAAAGGTATGGTGCTTCCTGCATGGTTAGACCTAGAATAACCAGAGGTTAACCAAATGGGGCCCACATACAAAATATCAAATATGGCCCAAACATGGCAAAACATTATACGGGCCACTAGTGGCAAAGATATGTCAATTCCGGCATTGATATCTCCAGATAAACCAGAAGTCAAACAGATGTGGCCCATTAATAAATTATCAGCTATGGCCCATTTGTGGCAAAACCTATATGGGCCACTTATGGCAAAGGTATGGTACTTCCTGCATGGTTAGACCTAGAATAACCAGATGTGAACCAAATGGGGCCCACATACAAAATATCAAATATGGCCTAAACGTGGCAAAACATGATACGGGCCACTAGTGGCAAATATATGTTACTTCCGGCATTGATATCTCCAGATAAACCAGAAGTCAACCAGATGTGGCCCATTTATAAATTACCAGCTATGGCCCATTTATGGCCAAACATACATGGGCCACTTATGGCAAAGGTATGGCACTTCCGGTAATAATATCTCCAGATAAACCAGAAGTCAACCAGATGTGGCCCATTTATAAATTATCAGCTATGGCCCATTTGTGGCAAAACCTATATGGGCCACTTATGGCAAAGGTATGGTACTTCCTGCATGGTTAGACCTAGAATAACCAGATGTGAACCAAATGGGGCCCACATACAAAATATCAAATATGGCCTAAACGTGGCAAAACATGATACGGGCCACTAGTGGCAAATATATGTTACTTCCGGCATTGATATCTCCAGATAAACCAGAAGTCAACCAGATGTGGCCCATTTATAAAATACCAGCTATGGCCCATTTATGGCCAAACATACATGGGCCACTTATGGCAAAGGTATGGCACTTCCGGTAATAATATCTCCAGATAAACCAGAAGTCAACCAGATGTGGCCCATTTATAAATTATCAGCTATGGCCCATTTGTGGCAAAACCTATATGGGCCACTTATGGCAAAGGTATGGTACTTCCTGCATGGTTAGACCTAGACTAACCAGAGGTTAACCAAATGGGGCCCACATACAAAATATCAAATATGGCCCAAACATGGCAAAACATGATATGGGCCACTAGTGGCAAAGATATGTCACTTCCGGCATATCTCCAGATAAACCAGACAGAAACTAAATATGGCCCACTTATAAATGATCAACTATGGCCTATTTATGACAAAACAAACATGGGCCACTTATGGCAAAGACATGCCACTTTCAGTATATTTGTGCCCAGAATAACCAACAGTGAACTAAATGTAGCCCACATATAAAATAATGTAAACTAAGATAATTTTAGGTAAAAATAAACGTCATGCAACTAATCATTTGTGTGTGTGTGTGTGTGATTTAAATAATGTAATTAATTTTTTTTTAATGAAATGAATTATAGTGAACTTGCTTGTATATAGCCTATATATTTTTACATAGCCTATATTAAGTTTGGGCTATTTTTTATTTATTTTTTGCTTGCATTTTGTAGGTTTATCATATCTATATCACAAATTAATTTCTGAACAATTATAGGCTTACTATTTCTGTCATTGCAATTTGCGCTCCAAACGTGACGAGAGCGGTGCAAGTAGCCTATATTTGAGTAGTTTTCTTAGCATAATTTATTTATCTACAGTTTCCTTTTGTCTCCCTTCGCCTGAACTATTCTCAAACATCCTTCTGTAACTACGGTGGCTGATGGACCCGTGCGTCATGACGTCATCGCGCTCCGAGTATGCTAGGTTAGCTTAGCGGTGATTGTATCTAATGGGCACGGAGGACGGCTGTCTACCCCGGGCATCTAAGTGAGAGATTTTCAAAACTATGCAGCGGAACGTTTTGGCGGATCTAAACCTTTAGTCAGAAACAGTGTTTGTGTCTCAAAATACATCGTTTCGCTCCGTTTCGGTGCGGCGGGGTCCTCCCGCTCTTTTTTTGAATTACGCAGGTGACGTACGTTGACGGATACTGTCCGTACTTCGGCATTAAATCTGGACGGTGTGAGTGATTTAGTTTGTTTTTATCTGTGCTTGTGGGGTTGCAAATTATATATACTTTAGTGCCTTCTGCTATTTTTGATTCTACATCGTAGGATGAGGAGGAGAAACGTGAGGACAGAATTATCAACGTATCAAACAAGGTACAATTAAGTTCATGATTTAACTAACTCTTTATATTTACAAAGCTAGTGCCAAACATTTCGTTCTGTCACTTTTTGACCTGTATTTAATCCCATAACATGACAAATATTACTATGCACTTTTGACATGTTTATGTCAAGCAAGCATATTTGAATATCTGATGATGGTTTTCTGCTTTGTACAGATTTGTGTTTTTTAATGTTAGTGTTTAGTGTGTTTTAAATGTTTCTTGACAGTTTAGTAATTATATGTTGCGACTAAATTTACTTTTATTTCTTCTAAAATGTGCGTATATAGTCATCATTCCATGATTTATTTCCAACCTCTAATCTATTGTTATTTTATTTTTTTCTTAAACTGATTTTTATCATATTTTTCTGAATGAGAGCTGAGTGAAGAATCATGGACCTTTTGAATCTGCCAGAGACATGAACTGTCCACTGTTGGTACCAAAACAGAACAAGGCAAGTTTAAAAATGTCTCTTAGTCTTGCATAACCTTTTGGTCATGTGTTGAACTTGACACGCTCTTAATATATTTCTTGGTAAATCACACTTTCATATATGATTATCTCTCATAGCTTGCAGAACATCGTAGTCTGGGCTCTCCAACTCCTGCCTACTATGCATCGGGTCCTGGGAGGTCTGGTCCTTCTTATCCTTGAGAAATACAACATTTTACTGTAAGTATTGACTTTCTACATCTCAATAAGTTCAGCTCCCCGACGGCCTTGTGTATTAAAATGTTCTTCAGTCGACTGGAGCTGGCCCGTAGATTCCGCAGTCTCCTCCCTGAAGGCATTACTTTGAAGAGACTGTGTGATGGGTGCGAAGGGTCCCTGGTGATTCTGACGGCTTTGGGGGTGAGACGGGTGGAGTACATGTCCTTAATAGAGGGGAGAGGGGCTCCGCAGATCTTCTCCACTGCTCTCACAATGCGCTAGAGGCTCCTTTGGCAGGAGGATAAACCGAGTTCTAGGCTCTAAGTACTGACATTAGCGAGAGATGAATTAAGATGTCTTCTCCATTATTTGCAACTTTTCTTAAAATAAATGTGCTTGAGATTAACAAGTTGAACATTGTTTTTGCAGCAGGACATGAAGAAGCTTGAGCTGTCCAGTCACTCTGGGTCTTCTGTCAGTGATGCAGTGGCAATCCAACCTACAATGTATGAACACTTGGAATTGTTTTGAAAACACACAAGGACTTCTTCTCATAAGACTTTTTACACATCAGCTCTTCTAAAACACTCAACAACCCAGTTCAGAAAGTCCTTGGTCTGATGATAAAAGGTATGAAATTGACTTTTTATATTTAGGCTGGTACATATGTGTCAGGTCACTTTGCGCATGCGCAGCAGTCCTCAAACAAGTTGTGTTGGGACAGGTGTAAATGAGCCAGAACTGTAAAAATATTTGCGTGAGGGGAATCACAGTCTAAAGTAAACCATCTCAATGTATCATATTGGGTCATGCTGTAAGGACATACCATCTCTATAGTACAGTCATGATTCCATAATAAATAAATTGGCTATTCGCAACACATTCGCTAATGCTAACGCGATGAGCTAACATCCTCAGCAGCTTATAAATACACTCACTGAGGCGGGTCTGGTCTGCTAAAACATCATCATTGCTAGGAAAGACTTATCTTTCCATGTCGCCTTGAGAGTAGAAGAAGAGTAGCCAGACTTTGATATAATTGAGTCAAACCGCTGTAATCGGGAGCACTGAATTACGTCCTGTTGTGTACACAAGTACACAACAGTATTAACAGTATTGTGTATTAAGTAACAATGTGAGCTCCCGATTCCAGCTGTTTGACTCAATTCAACCAAAATTCGGACTCTTCTTCTATTATAAAAGCGACGTGGAAAGGCAAGTCTTTCCTAACAATAATTATGTTTTAGCAGGTGCAGAGCCTCAATGAGAGGATTAATAAGCTAGCCGCGTTAGCATTAGCGAATGTGTTGCCACGAGCCTATGTAAATATTTGTACAGTTCTGGCTAGGGCAGGGCGATATGGCCTAAAATCTCTATCATGATATAAAAAAGAAATATCACAATAACAGTATATTTGACGATATCATTGACAAAAGACAAATTATTTCAAAATTCCAGCCTTACGCCTATTGGGAAGATACATGTATTGTCATATATTTTGCGCCATACTAATTTCCTCATAAATATGATCTACTCAAGTAGTTTACATCCTTCATCTCCATTTTACTTTTTAAGCACCTGCCCCTGTGTCCTACACAGTCAGTGTTTATGCTGCTCTGATGGAGCTGAGCGTAACATAAATTATATAGTGTCCACAGCGGTATAAAAAATTACAACAATATAACAAAATTATATTGCGATAACGATATGGCCCAGTTCTGGCTCATTTACACCTGTCCCAAACATGTCACAACTTCCAGCCTTTCACACTTTGAGGCTTGCTGTGCAAAATGACCTATCATGTCTTTTGGAAATGAGGAACTGTTTGTTCGTTGGCCTGTCGTTATTTTACAGTCCCTCCAGGATTTTACAATGTTGGCATCACAACTACGTATTAACGCAAAATATTAAAATACATTTTGTTTGTTAAATTTGGGCATAGGAGGCAATGTCTAGTACATCCTTGGGTTAAATCATTCAGACTGAAGCAAATGGGTTCCATGTGGGCCCAAAGTGGATTAAAACCACTCTATCTGCCTCTCAGGCACCTCGAGTCTGACTTTACTTGACTTTTTTTTATATCTATATAATGTTTAAGCTAAACCTTTCATCACCTCTTTTGGAGAAATGCCCCACAAAATCATGCTTGTTAGTGCACAACAATCACAAAAATTACCCGCAAAATCCTGGAGGAATTGAAACTATTTCTGAAATAAATGTTTTACAACTTGTTACACTGTTGTTCTCTCATCAAAAACATACCAGGGTCTGTGTTTTCTATGTGACTGGGAGGGCCTCATTACTACTACTGGATATTTGATTCAGCTGTTTTAGGTCAATATTGCATTTTCTAACCAACAAATTGTGAGATAGTGATAAAGATGTCTTTGACCTTATTACCAAATACCAGGAAAAAGCATAATTTCTTTCTTTAATAGATTATTGTTGTTACTGAAATGTGTAATTCCAATGTTATTTTACATTTACATTTTTAATCAAATTATATATATATATATAAAAAAATAGCAACTAGGTTTAATTCATGCTATTTATTTTAAGGATTCAAAATGCCAATGTTGGATATTTTTTTTATTTAGATGAATTTTACATGTTTAACAAAAAATAAATATTTCTGTCAAATGAGGCCTAATTTGTTTTGTAATTAATGGTGAATTGTCCGGGTTTACAGTGTTTGCTCCTTATTGCATCTTAAAATGATTTCAGCTTATCTCATCAAGCTTCTATCTTGCAATTAGATGTATGGGCCGATGTGGGCCTTATGGTTTTAACCCACTTTGGCCCCATATGCAACTCATTCAGAGCCCACTTTTAGCCCACACGGGCCAACTCAGATGGGGCCCTCATGGAAACCGCGGACAATCCCACTCATTGCGCATGTGGGTATTTTTTTCAGGTTTTCAAATATTTTTTATTTAGTTTTGTGTGTGTATTGTAACGTAACTATGATCGGCTAAAAGTTGGCCTTGTTCTGGACTTGATGTGGGCCAGATAAGGTAACCGAATGCGGACCGCCTTTGTGCCAATAATCCATGCGGTATGTCAGCCAGATGAGCCAAAAGTAAGTCATGTGGGCCAGATATGTGCCAAAATATAGTGTCCTCATACAGCACTGCGCTGAGCCAAATCTGGGCCACCTTTTGGCCATGAGAGGGCCAGATCTGGACCACCTTTGGATAGTATGGTGCACTTCCGGCTAAACGTTGGCACTGTTCTGGATTTGATGTGGGCCAGATAGGGTAACCGAAAGTGGACCGCCTTTGGGCCGATAATCCATGCGGTATGTCAGCCAGATGAGCCAAAAGTAAGTCATGTGGGCCAGATATGTGCCAAAATATGGTGTCCTCATATGGCACTGCGCTGAGCCAAATCTGGGCCACATTTTGGCCATGAGAGGGCCAGATCTGGACCACCTTTGGATAGTATGGTGCACTTCCGGCTAAACGTTGGCACTGTTCTGGATTTGATGTGGGCCAGATAGGGTAACCGAAAGCGGACCGCCTTTGGGCCGATAATCCATGCGGTATGTCAGCCAGATGAGCCAAAAGTAAGTCATGTGGGCCAGATATGTGCCAAAATATGGTGTCCTCATATGGCACTGCGCTGAGCCAAATCTGGGCCACCTTTTGGCCATGAGAGGGCCAGATCTGGACCACCTTTGGATAGTATGGTGCACTTCCGGCTAAACGTTGGCACTGTTCTGGATTTGATGTGGGCCAGATGAGGTAACCGAAAGCGGACCGCCTTTGGGCCGATAATCCATGCGGTATGTCAGCCAGATGAGCCAAAAGTAAGTCATGTGGGCCAGATATGTGCCAAAATATAGTGTCCTCATATGGCACTGCGCTGAGCCAAATCTGGGCCACATTTTGGCCATGAGAGGGCCAGATCTGGACCACCTTTGGATAGTATGGTGCACTTCCGGCTAAACGTTGGCACGGTTCTGGATTTGATGTGGGCCAGATGAGGTAACCGAAAGCGGACCGCCTTTGGGCCGATAATCCATGCGGTATGTCAGCCAGATGAGCCAAAAGTAAGTCATGTGGGCCAGATATGTGCCAAAATATGGTGTCCTCATATGGCACTACGCTGAGCCAAATCTGGGCCACATTGTGGCCATGAGAGGGCCAGATCTGGACCACCTTTGGATAATATGGTGCACTTCCGGCTAAACGTTGGCACTGTTCTGGATTTGATGTGGGCCAGATAAGGTAACCGAATGCGGACCGCCTTTGTGCCGATAATCCACGCGGTATGTCAGCCAGATGAGCCAAAAGTAAGTCATGTGGGCCAGATATGTGCCAAAATATGGTGTCCTCATACGGCACTGCACTGAGCCAAATCTGGGCCACATTTTGGCCATGAGAGGGCCAGATCTGGACCACCTTTGGATAATATGGTGCACTTCCGGCTAAACGTTGGCACTGTTCTGGATTTGATGTGGGCCAGATAAGGTAACCGAAAGCGGACCGCCTTTGGGCCGATAATCCATGCGGTATGTGGGCCAAATGAATGTGTCTGATGTGGGCCACAACTGGCCCATACCAATTTTGCTATCTGGGTACAGGCCCATGTTCACCTGCAGTCAGTGACAGAGAGTATCTACAGGCCCATGTTCACCTGTATCAGTGACAGAGAGTATCTACAGGCCCATGTTCACCTGTATCAGTGACAGAGAGTATCTACAGGCCCATGTTCACCTGTCGCCAGTGACACGAGGATCTGAGTGTCATCTGCGTAGTGTTTATTAGCTGACCCAATGGAAGCATGTACAAGTTGAATAAGAGGGGTCCCAAGATTGACCCCTGATTGACCCCTCTTATTCAACTTGTACATGCTTCCATTGGGTCAGCTAATAAACAGCAAGCATCCAACAATTTTGCATTATAATTATTAATCCAGACTTCCTTAACCCCTCGTTTTAAAACTATGTGAGTGTGACCGCCTAAAGCCTGATACACCATTTCAAATGTCTCCTGCGTTAAACCGGCAGCTGCAAACAATGACTCCACACTATCAATGGGAACATTCTCATCTACAACAGCATTTTTGAGTGCAGTCATAAATGCCACAGCTTCCCCTTTAGACATTATCGGTTCGCGTTCTGGGTCTGTTTCTTTTAATAAACGTACACATGGACGGAGAACGTGGGTAATTAAAGCGACACTTATTTTTTCAGTTTTTACGAGTTTTGAATGCTGCTGCACTGAAGTAACTTTTTCCAATAAAGCCGGATCAGAGGGTAATTCACAACTTACGTATTTATCAATAAATTCAATTACCTCCTCGTCTGTATTAACTCCGAGGTTGGGGGAGTCCTTTCACCAAAATAAACAATGGACGTGCGGAGAGCCGCGCTGCTGAAACTCTACACGATAAAAGGAATCTCGCGAATGCAGATCTGCCGAACTAAATGAACAGAACCACGTTGGAATACACCATCGCGATTAAGTCTTTCAGTGTGGATTGCCAGTATGGGGGCGTGCCTCTAAAAAACAATAACCACTATCAAACTGCAATACATTTTCCAAAGATTCTTCATCTGCAGCAGCATTACCCGAACCCTGACACACATGACCCTTTTGCAAAGCTATGGAGACCTTCGATACCACCTGCTCTACTTCCAACATGTACAGAGCCATAAATAGAAATGTAAGATTTTGCGCAAAACGACCGTCCGCGTGCAATAACCTGTTAATGAAATATCCGCACAAAGTAATACGAACGGGCCTGCGGGTGTGAAACGTATTACGCCCAAAGGGGAACTCTTTTGGTAAGCATTTAGCCTAATTTTCCTTATCGGTGAGCAAACTAACTGGACTGTTCCCCTCCCCCGGAGCCAAATTCAGTACACCCTGGAGGTAGTGGTCAAGAGCCTCCTGAGCCATATCTGCAGGCATAAAGAAGGTGTCCTGGAACATACAAAGACACTGTGGGTCATGGAGATGCTCAACATCTAAATCTTCATCCTCTCCCTGTCGCACCTGTCCCATTGCCACCCCTCCCATTGCCCCCTGTCCCTTTACGTCCCGTCCCTTTGTCACTTGCCCCTTTTCCCCCTGTGCCTCCTGTCCCATCTGTCCCTTTACCACCCGCACCTTCGCTGCTCGCCCCCATCTGCCCCTGTCCCGTCTGCCCCCGCACCGTCTGTCCCACCTGAAGCATCATGGCATTTAGGTCTTTTAAAGTTGATTTCCAATATGGTATAATAGGCAGGCTCGGCCCCATCTGTCCCTCTGCCTCCTGTCCCTGCGCCTCCCGTCCCTGTGCCTCCCGTCCCTGCGCCTCCCGTCCCTGTGCCTCCCGTCCCTGTGCCTCCTGTCTCTGCGCCTCCTGTTCCTACACCTCCTGTCCCTGCACCTCCTGTCCCTGCGCCTCCTGTTCCTACACCTCCTGTCCCTGCACCTCCTGTCCCTGTGCCTCCTGTCCCTGTGCCTCCTGTCCCTGCGCCTCCTGTCCCTGTGACTCCTGTTCCTGCGCCTCCCGTCCCTGCGCCTCCCGTCCCTGTGCCTCTCCTTTCTGTGCCTCCTCTCCCTGCCCTGGTGGTCCCTGTTCCATCGGTGTCCCTCCCGTATCCATAGCTTCCTCTTCCTGCCTCATGAACTCATTAACCCACTCTTCATCAAACTCTATAATAATGCTGGTTGTTCGCTTTGAGAAACACAATCGCACGCCTTGTCCGACCCGTGTCAACATATTGATATTCATAATAGCCTTTGTAAGTAAGTTTCCGCTTTAATTTCACAGGTAATAACCATCCGTCCATGCTACGGCGCGGTAACAGCTTAGTGGTATCAATAATATTAGAAGGCACACAGTTAGTTACCCCCTGAATTCCCCCTTGACCCCCTTTGGGCAGAGCGTACATCTGCATAAATACTATATTGAGCGCCACTAAATGCTGTTCGACGCTGTTTAAACACGCGAGTTCTGGAGGAATATCATCTAACTGTAAATTGTTCATTGAGCATTCAGCCGGCATTTGACCTGTTTTGACTTTCCAGAGACAAGTGTAGCAGATCCACAAACTCCCTCTACAATCAGCCAGCGGACACGGCGACGGACAACTCTTACTGCATGTATGTAAGTAGGCGCCTGAGATACAGGCCTCAGCAACAGCAGCGCATTTAGGATCAACCATAAAATCATCCTTTCTACAAGGTAAGACCTGTTTGATAAATAATAATTTAGAGCACACACAACAGATGTGTTCAGGACCGTGTTCAACTTCCCTCCTAAACCTTTCCTTAACCAAATCAAAATTATCTGCCAATTAGAAGAGAGAAGGCAGAGTGCTCGCTGGATCACCGCGTAGTAGAAAAAGTAAATTTGCTAAAGGACAATAGCAAAACGAACTTACAAATCAGGTGTTCTTCAAACTCGTGGGGCAAAGCATACTAAAGGAAAAAAGGATGAGCCGAGGCACTCTGAATTGCAAAAAGAAGGTGTTTATTTAAAAAGTGTGTGCCGACGCATTTCAACTTGACTGAGTCTTCATCAGGGTAAGTAACACCACAGGTGTGAGAGCCCCATTTAAAACAGGGGGGCTCTCACATGATCAAACACGTGATGTATAGAATACCAGAAAATGTTTCAAAGCTGCAACATGGGCAATGAAAAAAATCATAAATATTTACAAATGTTTTACAAAACTCCAAAGCGTAAACTGCAATATACTTTACACACAAAAAACTTCAGATGGCAGAGAAGAGTACAATGAGCACAGACCAAACAGACAAGAAACTGGAGGAGCACAGTTACCTATAGTGTTGAGTGTGACCAAAAACAGTCATTAAGGATCAAAAGTCTAAGTAATCAACCATAGTTACAAAGAAAAAAAAAATCAATATAGAGAGCATCATTATAGAAAATAACACCAGAGGCCCGGGACAATTAGAGGAAAGGGGAAAATTCTATTTCCTCATTGAGACCTTATCTGCCAATTGTTGCTTAATTTTCCTTTTACGATTTCTGTAAGCAACACGAGTTTGAGTGTTGTATTGGTCATCTGTGTGGTATTTCACTTTACTATAGGTTTTTAATTTCTGTTGATGTTTGGGACTCTCTTTGTACTTCTGTTTACTAGCGGCCCTAACATACTGTTTGTGCTTTAAGTTATCTTCATACTTTTTAATGCTAGTTGCCCTTTTACTCAGTTTATACTCTACATCCTTGTGGTATTTTTGTAGAGTCAGTGCCTTTTTCTTTTGTCTGTACTTAACAATATCACTATATTTAAGTTTATTTGCTGCCTTGATTGTCACTTTTATTTTCTCTCTAAAGTCTACATTGTCTCTATATTTAAGATTGACTGCAGCCTTCTTTCCCTGTCTATAATCTACATTGTCTCTATATTTAAGATTGACTGTAGCCTTCTTTCCCTGTCTATAATCTACATTGTCTCTATATTTAAGATTGACTGTAGCCTTCTTTCCCTGTCTATAATCTACATTATCTCTATATTTAAGATTGACTGTAGACTTTCCCTGTCTATAATCTACATTGTCTCTATATTTAACCTCTTCAGCCCGATTGCCCGCCCGTTGGGTGCCGCCACCCCTTGCTTCAGCTTCTCCGGACCGTAGCTGACAGATACAACAACTGACAATCACATGTTTCACATCCTCGTGTTCGGACAACTCTCGGCTACAACATTATCCACTCCATTTCGGTTCAACCGACCCAGGTTCAAACAACAAACCACAATCTGACAAATCGTCAGACCATTAGAAAGGCCTCACCGAGCGTAACAGAACGCTATAAGGCTGGTATCTGTAGCTCTAAAACTCGCTGACCAAGGCGCAGACGAATGCCAGAAAACAAAGCAGTAAAACATCAGCGTAGAAGTAAAATTTGCTTTTGCTGTTTTCTCATCACAAGTCATTTTCGTAGGAATAAAAGTCAATTTTTTCTTGTATTCAACCTCATAGCGAGGCTTCGACAGCGATCTGGCAGCAACCTGTTACTTCTTCCTTCTGTAAGAGGCTCTTTGTGATAGGTCACGTACCTCTGTGTATCTCCTCCCGTGATTGGCCACAGGTGCTGCGTTATACACGCGAGGAGGTGGTAGAGCTTCTTGCTAGGGAACCGGGTGCCAAAGTTCATCTCGATGACTCTACAGACAGCGAGTTTCCATTAGATAGTGACACGGATGGTGCCCCAGCGCATGATGGCGATTCTGATCACGAGAGGTAAATATAAAATACATAAATATAAATATATATATATATATATATGTATATATAATATACCCCTCCTGGAACCGTCACCTTAACGTGGTGGAGGGTTTGACCTGAATGATCCTGGAGCTCTGTTGTCGGGGGCTTCGTGCCCCTGGTAGGGTCTCCCAGGGCAAACAGGTCCTAGGTGACGGGTCAGACAAAGAGCGGTTCAGAAGCCCCTTATGAGAGACCAACAGGCCCGGTTAGAACCATGAGGCCGTCCTTCTGTGGACCCACCACCTGCAGGAGGAGCCATAGGGGCTGGAGCAATTTTTATTTGATTTGAATACTTTATTTCGAGCTCAGGAAAAGAAAAAACAGAATATATATATATATATATATATATATATATATATATATATATATATATATATACATAATAAAAGAGAAAAAAACAAAAAATAAAATGACATTAATTTACATTACAGCTCGAAAAGGAGTGGGAAGAAGACAGGCTTATTGACTCCCACCCCTGTTCATAAACCCAAATAAAATAAATAATTCATTACCGTGTTGGCATTGCCGTTATACATCATCACCATTATGACCCATATAGCATTACTCTGTATCACAGTATTTGAATGATACATAAAAGAATCCACTTTTATTCATGAAAGGTACAGTATTCGCAGACTGATTGATGCTCATGATAACAAGAATAGTCTTAATGAAATGTGTTAATAGGGATTCAGGGCTTTTCCTTCTTTCTTTTACTTCTTTTCTGTGACTGGACCTGCTGCCAGAGGGGAGCAGGTCCTCGCCAACTCTCATGACTGTAAACTGTAAACACGGAAAAGTCCAAAACTTTGAAAGCTGGTCAGATGCAGCAGTCTTGAAATTACAGAAAGTTCATCCAGAAGTACAAGGTGTTCAGAGCTGAGAGACGTCACCAATGTGAGAAAAGTGGAAACCTGAGCACGACTGAAAAAGACACAAACTGACACGTCTAGACTGGGCCCAGAAGGATCTGAAGACAGAGTTTCCAAAGGTTTTACGGACTGTTGAGATCAGAGCGACTGGATGGACAGATGGACAGATGGATGGGCTCATGGAGGCGAGGAGGGGCACTGGTCTGGGCTGGTATCATTACAGATCCTTAATGGGACCATTTTGAGTTGTAGATGGACTGAAACTCAACTCTCAGGACGCACCCTTCGGTCATCAGGCCAGAGTCTCCTCAAGATCCACAAAAACACATTTCAAAACCCTGGAGATCTGGCGTTTCAGGCTGTGGCCTCTGGGATGGATCTTTTAAAACACATTTGAAGACTTCCTCAAGCTTTCGGTTCATAGATGTTGTGCTTTTGTCTCTATTGTGCCGTAAATGCCGGACTATTGAGCGCACCTGAATATAAGCCGCACCCACACAATGTAGAACAATGTGTGATCTTTTTCTACACACACTGCTGCACTGGTCTATAAGCCGCCGCTGTTCCAAACGCATGAGAAGCTCCATCAGCCACTGGAGATACTTTTCTAAGAGAACAGCGACACGTCAGACAATATTCAGTCTGACCATGAACATCTGTATATTAGACGCACGGTTGTATCGGCTCAAAGGGCGGGACAAAAGGAGCAACTTATAGTCTGGAAGTTACGGTATGTTGTTTCTTCTGTTGTTTTATTATCTGTGAAACACTTTATGATTTGTATCTGTGAAAAGTGCTTCATAAATAAACGTCACTCACAGAAACAGGAGATAAAGGATTCCTGGAGGCTCCACACTTGATGTTTCTTCTATAAACGTGCTTCTCGTGACCTTGTTGGACGTTTGCAACAAAACCTTAGATGGTTCTGTGTCTAAATATGTGTAAATTCCAGAGCTGCTTACCTCTGACAAGCTTTCAGGAGTTCCTGACTGTCCAGGGTCTGGCAGAAGTCTTCTCCTCACCGTTTTGTGTGAGAGGAAGACATTCCCTCCTACAGTTCGGGGACTCACAGATCTTCAGCCCATCTTCAGGCCGTCTGCAGTGCAAGGTGACCTCCTCACAAACACACCAAACAAAAGCCAAACTTCTTCCTGTGACGCTGTTGGACACAAACGTGAGTGTGTGGACGCAGAATCAGACGGAGCTCCTTCACACGATGGACATGATCATCCGTGAACCATCAGGTCTGAGGCGCGTCGTCCGCTCAGCAGAACACGGACCTTTCACACGTTAACCATTGGATTTAGCGTTGCCATAGTAACAGTCGAGTCACGTGGTTTTAATCCAACATACAGGTCCAATCAATAAATCCACAAACGCTCCTCGTTTGAGCCGGGGCTGCATTAACCCTTTAGGGCCAGTGGCTACTTTGCACACGGCCTCCCTGCTGCACATCAGTATCAGGTAAAGAAGCATGTGGTCCTCACGCAGCCAATCAGAAGAGATCACCCTACATCACAGATCATCTGACCAATCAGCAGATCATCTGACCAATCAGCAGAGACCTGTCACGCTCTCTACTTCCTGTTTCCTCTGGAGTCTGAAAAAGACCAAAGTCCGGCTGAACTCCTGGTACATTTCTTTACATAACTGTGAAACTAACCCTGGTGAGTCGAGGAAACTCACACATTTTATTGCTGGATAATTGTGCTCAGTGATGATTTATGTGTTGGTTTTGGAGGACGTCGTGAAATAAGTGAAATTACAGCATGAACAAGGCAGACGCCATATTTGATCATACTGTTCACTTAAACCTGAAGTTCATTAGTTTCGTCCATATTCGGACATTTGCCCGTTGCACCTGTCATTCACACTGACAGTATTTTCTGGACAAATGAACCAATAAACCCTAGAACTATGTTTCTATGTCAAAGGTTATTTTCAGCCAAATAATACTGGAGGTGACTGGCCCCGCCCACTGTTGTAAAGCACAATCACATGACACAAACTCTGGCCTATGACAGGTGTGATCATTCAAACATCACTATCACAAACACAACGCTGAGACCTGCAAGTACTTCATGTATATTTTATATGGACACGGTTTGTAGTTTTTTTACCACTTTAGGGAAATGAACCAAATATGGAAACTTCGCTCACACTGATTTTCTGCCCGATATGAAACAACAGAACTAAACGTGTGTTATGTCCCCAATAACCGTCTGAGTGTAAATGATGTGTTTAAAGTGTTTCAGTGAGTGCCTATGAAGGGTTAACACTATGTATGAATGTCCTCTTGTTCATTTGCTCCATTATCAGCGCCTCATGAAATGTACCGGGCCGTGCTGTGCCAGGCTGGGCCATTTCCCCCTGAGAGGCCAGTGTTCATACTGTGTAACTGTCAGGGGCGGGACTGTAACTGTCAGGGGCGGGACTGTAACTGTCAGGGGCGGGACTGTAACTGTCAGGGGCGGGACTGTACCTGTCAGGGGCGGGACTGTAACTGTCAGGGGCGGGACTGTAACTGTCAGGGGCGGGACTGTAACTGTCAGGGGCGGGACTGTAACTGTCAGGGGCAGGACTGTAACTGTCAGGGGCAGGACTGTAACTGTCAGGGGCGGGACTGTAACTGTCAGGGGCAGGACTGTAACTGTCAGGGGCAGATCATCAGGACAGATTTGACCTCCGGCCTCAGCTTCTGTGTGACACTGGTCTGACTGGGCGCTGTTACTGGGAGGTCCAGTGGAGAGGAGAGGTTTCTATATCAGTGTCTTACAGAGGAATCAAGAGGAAAGGACGAGGTAAAGAGAGTTTGTTTGGACACAATGATCAGTCCTGGAGTCTGGACTGCTCTAAAGATGGTTTCTCTGTTTGGCATAAAAACAATCAAACCCCCCTCCCTCAGCCCGGCTCCTCCTCTGGGACAGTAGGGGTGTTTGTGGACTGTGCTGCTGGCTCTCTGTCCTTCTACACAGTTTCCTCTGAGGAACTGATCCACCTCCACACCTTCAACACCACCTTCACTCAGACCCTGATCCCTGGGTTTAGGGTCTGGACTGAAGACTCCTCAGTGTCTCTGTCAGACTGAGGATCAGAGGCTCAATTATACGGATGAGTTTCAGTCACATGACCTTTTCCTGAGGCCGTTTTGAGGTCACTGTGAAACTCATCAATAGCTTTAGCAGAATAACTGAATCATTATTTTCCAGTTCTGTTCCCGTGTCGTTATTTTGGAAAATACAAATTCACTGATTTTTCTCTTTAGGATAATTCTGCCACATCTGTCCACTGAATCTTCATTCGACCTCAGTTGACCTCATTTGACCTCAATTGACCTCAATCGTCCTCATTCGACCTCAGTCAGCCTTGTAGGGAGGCCTGTATGGTGGTTGGAGAGAGGCCCATGTGCCTGTATGCAGTAGCTGTAATTGACCTCCTCACGAGGACAAACTAATGCCCAAACACTAATATAAAGGATGTAAATAAGGACATGATATAACCTGAAAGAGAGCAGGACTAAGTGTGTTCCAAGGGAAAAACAGAAATCCTGGCATTTGGATCTGACCTCACGGACTGGGATCACTCCAAAACTATTGTCCTCCCAAAGTCCCGGCCTCGGCCTCACCATAGAGCGTGATGTTAAATGTGATCAACAGATGGGTGCTTGTATTTGAGGCCGTCTGGACGACTGTGACGCTCTTTCCTCGGGCCTCAGTCAGAAAGCTCTCTCTCTCTCTCTCTTGCAGTGAGTCCAGAACGCTGCAGCACGACTCTGAACAGGGACTAACAAACGTGAACATATCAGCCCGATCCCTGGTCTCTGCACTGGCTCCCTGTTCACTTTACAATGGATTTAAAATGTTATTGTTTTTAAAGCTTTGAATGGACCTCAGTATATCACAGACCTCATCCAAATGTACCGGCCCTCGAGCGCTTTGAGGTCTGAGGGCTCCAGCTCGTGCTTCTGAGCTTTATTCTTATTCATAGTTTTTAATGTGTCTTTATTCACATTTATTCTTTTAAACTGTTTTATTTCTATGTATTGTGTTATACTCATTTAGTGGTAGAGCTCATTTGAATAGTTTGGGTTTTATTGTTGTTGTGTCGCATGTTCAGCTCTTTGGAAACGTTTGGTTGTTTAAATGTGCTATAGAAATAACGTGGGTTGGATTTTCTGTTTTCTGTTTTATTTGGGCTATTTTTTCTGCAACGGTATATCCTACACTTTCTAAATATTTACAGAACTCATTTATAATTTTATTCTCTTTATTCGCGCTTTTCACACTGTTAATGATTCCCCATGTAGCCTTTAAGCTATTTCTGTTCCCATTTAGTTTTTCACTATAATATTCCTTTTTCTGATCATCCAGAGTGATTTATTTTTATACTTCTTTTATTAAACCGCAGTAGAGATGGTCCTTCTTTTTACAAGCGTTTTTAATCCCTTTATTGATTCATGGATTTTCTTCCTTTTTTTGTCATATGTGAATTTACAAAGTTTATGAAACAACTTTATCACAGTTTCAGTGGAAGAATTATTTGCTTCATCATTTACATAAACTATATCCCACGTCTGTTTCTGAAGGTCTTCCATTAGTGCCTCTACGGCTTTAATGATCTATTTCTTCTCGTCTTCGCAGTAATCTGAATATTGATCAAATGGGTATATGATCACTAATATCTGTCATCAAACTCCTGCACAGTTTCTTCACTTATATTTGTGAATATATTGTCTATCACAGTGGCACTTGGTTGACAACTACAATAGTCAAACGTTTCCTGTCCGAATACTTTTTTGTCCCATTGAGAAATAGGGCAAATAAGTTATGTAGTAAAAACTACATACCTGCATATTTAGAAAGTAATCCATGTCATTGAATGTCACTCCCAAAGTTGGGGTTTGTAAACTCACAAATACCGCGAGAATTCAGTTTGCTGGTGAGATAAGCAACTATTGCTGAATCAGTCAGAATATTGCAGAAACAGCAGTTTCAACATTTCAACATAAGACTGAATCACTTCCTATTTTCAGGAAGTGCTTCACAACAGCAGCTCGTCCTGTTCCTGAGCAGAGGTACGCACGTCTTCTCCGTTATTTTATCCTTTACAAAGTCTAATGACTTATTATTTATGTACGTGTTGTATGACGATGACTCTCCTTTACAAAGTTACAAAACATGTTAAATACTTTTAGTGTAAGGTGTGAAAAGCTTGGCTATATGTCCTTAAACACAAAACACAAAGAATAAGAACGTGTAAGGAGGGTTTTTGACAAACAGGGAAATATAAAACTGTCCCTGAGCAATTTGGTGCGACCGTGAACGAGACAAACAATTAAACATGTTTACAATTTAAGATGAAAAATAGACTAAGAGTTCTGGAATTAAAAACCCACAACATTAAAGGTTCAAATAGCTGATGTGGGCAAACAATAGTTAAAGTTAAAACGATGAAAGAGCCAGCGGGGGACGTCCCGTCCGAGCTGGGGCCCTGCACACAGAGCAGCAGCACAGGGGAACAAAGATGGCGCCTCGTGCCCCTGACGTTACGTAACGACAGGCGAGAAACGGGAAGTAACGGCTTTGGAGCTTTTGGAAAACACCAGGCCTCAGACGACCTCGGGCCTCAGACGACCTCGGGCCTCAGACGGCCTCGGGCCTCAGACGGCCTCGGGCCTCAGGCGACCTCGGGCCTCAGACGGCCTCGGGCCTCAGACGGCCTCGGGCCTCAGACGGCCTCGGGCCTCAGGCGGCCTCGGGCCTCAGGCGACCTCAGGCCTCAGACGACCTCAGGCCTCAGGTCACAATTACTGAAGCAGCAGGAGTGAGCACCAAAGATACCAGGATTATCTTCACCAACGCTACCAGAAGATCAGGCCCATTAGCTTCAAGAATGGACATCAACTCAGACCAAGCCCAATATCACAACAGGATGTGTCCAAACAAACATGAAATACATGAAAGAAATAATCATCAGATGATGAGCAGCAGATGGAAACATGTCCTGGGTGTTCAGAGCTCTAAGACTCTCCTACACTGCAAGAAAAGAACTGAAAAACCACAGAAGGAGAAATCCACCCCCACAGGAGAAAGACCAAGGCTGATGGGAGGCCCTCTGCCTATTTCTTTTCTTTTCTTTTTTTAACCTTTATTTAACCAGGAAAGTCTCACTGAAATTAAGAATCTCATGGACCCAGAGAGGAACCTATTGTACATGTTTTAGTTGACGCCGACACAGGGAGAACGTTGTGGAGGAGGACACAGCACATGCTTTATCCTGTATGAATGATGGTCTGCTGCTTTTATACACATTGTGCATATGAAGAGGTCGACAGCACTTTGGTCTTTGTCTAAAGTCTGATTTATCGACTCTTTAATCAGATCTGAAGTGCTCAGTTTCATGTTTATTATTTAATCTCTGTAGCTGTAATACTGACCTGTGGCTGTAGGGGGCACTGCAGGTCTTTGCTGTTTGTCAAAATGAGACTGATTTCTAAACTGTGGGGTGACTGATATTGTGTTATATGTTATAAACATCATATTATAATTGTGGCATCTCAAACACAGACATAATCAAACACATTATTAATCATAGTTTATTTATTTAAGCAGTTTACATTTTATTTTCTCAAAACCAGGGCCTTATTTCCTAGTTACTGTATATAGAATGTTTATGGAAGTGGTACTATGAGCCGTCTGAGAACATCCGCGGCTCGGTTGTGCAAACATTTATACATTAATTTTAAGTTACATCATTTAATAACATTTTCAAAGTTAAGAACGTTTAATCTCTGCAATCCTCCACAATCTGACGGATGTTTTATCTAATATGTTTCATTAGGAAATGAGGCCCTGTGTGAAATATCCCTTTAATTTCTGGTCCGAGCCGGAACAAAAAAGATGTACAGCATTAATATATCAAATAATACAAACATCGGCCCCAATAAAGATCCACAATTTACTGTATTTAAACATTTAGGTCTATATACCTGACATTATGACATCATCACATTCTAAATCGTGAACACCACCTATTACCCTGATACCGTAGCTTTCTAACTTTCTGAGTAGAATTGTGGGATCTAATGCTTTTCTTAAATCCACAAATATTCCTATTACATAAAGTTGTTGATCAAGAGAATATGATATTTGTTCGTATCAATAAGTGCCGAGCTCTCACTCACCTTGAAACAAAGGACTCCTACGTTAGAATGCTGTTTTTAGACTTTAGCTCAGCATTCAACACTTTACAAACTGCTCCACCTGGTGGTCAACACCTCACTGTGCAACTGGACCTTCTGAGGGGAGACCACAGGCTGTACGTGTCGGCGGAAAGTCCTCCAGAACCATCACACTGAACACGGGAGCTCCCCAAGGCTGTGTGCTGAGCCCCCTACTGTCCGTCTCCTGATTTGTACATTTCAGCAGTTTTCATCTTCTTACCTGTCCTGAATGATACATAGCAAATATGTGAGTGGTTTTGATTTACCCTCATCATAAAAAAAAATATTGTATTAATTAGACTTTATTTAGTTCTATTTTAGTTTTGTAACTGAAGGGCCAACATTTAAATTGAACAGTTGCCCAAACTCATCCGTAACTTAACATTATTAATATCCAACTTCTAAAAACAAGTGTTTCAATTTACTGACAGACAAGCCAAAGAAAAAAAGAAAAGCCACTACAAGGAAAGAAAATCAGGAATAGGGCCATTACTTTGGACAAAGGTTTTTGACAAATGATCTGTTTTAGTCGAGGAAATGAAGTCTGTGATGTTCTGCAGGTCTGTGGCTGAATTCTGCAGGTCTGTGGTCAAATGGTTTACATCCTACCTCACAGACAGGACATTCATGGTGAGTGTGGATACCTGCTCCTCCAAGGTCCATAATATTACATGTGGTGTGCCTCAAGGTTCGATTTTAGGCCCAGTGCTTTTTAACCTGTATATGCTCCCTCTTGGTGATGTCATCAGGAGACATGGAGTCAACTTTCATAGTTACGCTGACGATACACAGTTGTACATCTCCATGTCTCCTGAGGACACCAGGCCAATGGATGCACTTTTTAACTGCATTTTAGATATCAAATCCTGGATGGCAGAAAACTTTCTCCAGCTTAACCAGGACAAAACTGAAGTTTTAGTCATCGGTCCTCAGGCCCAGAGAGAGAAACTTTTACCCAAACTACAGTCATTGTCTTTTAATCCTTCCTCACAGGTGAAGAACCTGGGTGTGATTTTTGACTCTGAGCTGACTTTAATTCCACACATTAAGAATATCACAAAGATAGGTTTTTACCATCTAAAGAACATAGCCAGAGTCCGCCCCATTCTCTCTCGGGCCAACACGGAGACGCTAATGCATGCTTTTATCACCAGTCGTATCGACTACTGTAATGCCCTGCTTTCTGGTCTTCCCAAAAAGAGTATCTCAGGTTTACAACTTTTACAAAATTCAGCAGCTCGTGTCCTGACGAAGACCAGGAGGCGGGACCACATTACACCGGTTTTAGAGTCACTGCATTGGCTCCCCGTGTGTTTCAGGATCCATTTTAAAGTTCTTTTAATGGTTTTTAAATGTCTTAATGGTCTTGGTCCTTCTTATCTTTCAGAATTGATTTTACCATATGAGCCTTCGCGGTCCCTTCGCTCCTCTGGCAGGGGTCTCCTAGTTATTCCTAAAGTCAACAGAAAGACTCACGGCGAGGCGTCTTTCCAATACTATGGCCCTCGCCTCTGGAACGACCTGCCAGAGGAGCTCAGGACCGCAGAGAACGTTCATGTTTTTAAGAGCAGGCTCAAGACCCACCTTTTTAGTTTAGCTTTTAATTAATATTTACTTATATTAACCTTATTTACCGGTTTTAGTTCTATTATTTCTTTATTTTCCCTCTTTTATCCTGTGCTATTTCACGCACAGTTTTAGCTGTTTTTAATGTATCTCTTATTAAATATTTATTTATTTATTTTTATTTATTTTATTCATTTATTTTTTATGTTCTCCTAGTGGTTCCTCTGAGGGAGCCCTCTGCCCCGGGAGTGCTGGTTGGCTGTGGCCGTGCGGGCGCTCTCCTGGGGGTGCCTGGATGGAGGTAGGACGTCTCTCCTACACCTACTCCGGGCCCCCTGGGTTGGCGCTCTGTGGCTGTGGGCGATGGGCTGCTCCTGGTGCAGACGGCTCCTTGGATGATGTTTCCTCTTTCGGTCCATCTGTACCCAGCCTTACGTACTCAACTCTATGTCCATTTTTATTTAAGACTTTTAACTGCTGGGCTGTCTGTACGTCTGTGTGTCTGTGTGTGCGGGTGGTGGGTGGTGGGGTTGTAGTTATTTATGTATATTTACTGGTGGGGACGATTTTTATTATTTTTAATGATTTTTAAGCACTGTAAAGCACTTTGTGTTACATTTTGTATGAAAAGCGCTCTATAAATAAAGTTTGATTTGATTTGATTTGATTTGATTTGATTTGATTTGATTTGATTTGATTTGATTTGATTTGATTTGAACATGGATCCAGAGCTCAGAGAGGACGGAGCCCCTCCCTCTAAAACCATGGACCCCAAAGCTCAGAGGTGAGATCCACCACTGTTCTCCATGTCAGAGTCGGCTCCAGTGTTTGGAATAAGTTTAAAAGAACGCCGTTATAACGATGTTATTTTCAGTAACAGAGTAATTCATTTCTCTCCCGTCGTTACAACGTTATCGTTACTGGGTAAGTGTCCCGTTACAATTGGCCTGAATGAGCGCCGCGGTGTCACTGCAGCTGTATTCCCCGCTGCACGAGCATGGAGTGGGCGGAGTCTCACTGCAGCTGTATTCCCCGCTGCAGGAGCATGGAGTGGGCGGAGTCTCACTGCAGCTGTATTCCCCGCTGCACGAGCATGGAGTGGGCGGAGTCTCACTGCAGCTGTATTCCCCGCTGCACGAGCATGGAGTGGGCGGAGTCTCACTGCAGCTGTATTCCCCGCTGCACGAGCATGGAGTGGGCGGAGTCTCCCATCATTCAGTGTCCTCTGCCTCCAGGACAGGGTCACCTGGGCGGCTGTACCTTTGTACGTGCACGTCTGGCTGTCTGTGCAGACTGTGGCATCGAGCTCTCTGCTCCAACAACTACGTGTGTTCCCGACCCTAACCCTCCCACCAGGAGACCCCTCCCACCAGGAGACCCCTCCCTGAAGTTCTCAGGGCCCGAGATGGTTCATACGGCTCTAACATGTCAGAGATGGACTTTGGTGCTAAACCATGAAACGACTTGTACACAAGCAGAGCTGTTTTAAATTCTATTCTCTGAGTGACAGGAAGCCAGTGCAGAGACCGGAGCACTGGACTAATATGGTGGTATTTCCTGGTTCTTGTCAGGACTCGAGCAGCAGCGTTCTGGATGTTCTGCAGCTCTAACAGCTCGTTTGGAAAGGCCAGTGAGCAGCCGTTACAGTCGTCTAACCTGCTGGAGACAAACGCATGGATGAGTGTCTCCAAGTCTGATGTCATTGCTTTGATGTGGCTGTTTAAGTTCAGGTCTGAGTCCATTTGTAGTAATCTGCACAACACAGGCGCCAGAATAAACTGACGGAGGCAGGAGCTAAGTTTAAGGACATTTATATCATTTTGGTTGAAGCATTTAAAAGTGGGCAAGTGCAATCGTGATGTTGTATACAATATAAATTAAAAAGCAGTACTGTTAAAAGGACCAAGTAACAAAATAATTCAGTAACTCATAAACAGTGCACAACAAACACAGCAACAAAAATAAAACGGCCTCAACAGTACTACTGTTTTTTAATACTATAATACATCAATTGCACAAAACCCGTCTAAAGTGCCTTTTGATAATCTTAAAAACTTCTAAGGCCCAACCTCAACAGTTCCTATTTATAAAACATGGGATAAAACAATGACAGGCAATGATTTCTGGAATTACATAACATGTAAGCATTCCATAGATAAACACAATAAGCCTAAATAAGAATAATGATTATAATCATTTGATATGGGAATGGGGTGGGTTTGCTTATAGCCCCCCAGCTCAGCCGTCACGTGTTGGAGTTCACCCCGGTGAACGAGAGGGTCGCGTCCCTACGCCTTCGGGTCGGGGACAGGTCTCTCACCGTTGTCTCGGCCTACGGGCCCAACATCGGTGCAGAGTACCCGGCCTTCTTGGAGTCCCTGGGGGGGGTGCTAGATGGTGCTCCAGCTGGGGACTCCATTGTTCTACTGGGGGACTTCAACGCCCACGTGGGTAACGACAGTGAGACCTGGGTGGGGGTGATGGGGAAGAACGGTCTCCCCGATCAGAACCCGAGTGGTGTTCTGTTATTGGACTTCTGTGCTAGTTACGGTTTGTCCATAACGAACACCATGTTCGAGCACAAGGATGTCCATAAGTGCACGTGGCACCAGGACACCCTAGGCAGGAGGTCGATGATCGACTTTGTAGTTGTGTCATCTGATCTCCGGCCGCGTGTCTCGGACACTCGGGTGAAGAGAGGGGCTGAGCTGTGATCACCACCTGGTGGTGAGCTGGATCCGCTGGCAGGGGAAGAAGCCGGTCAGACCTGGCAGACCCAAACGTGTTGTGAGGGTCTGTTGGGAACGTCTGGTGGATCCCTCTGTCAGTAGGGTCTTCAACTCCCACCTCCGGAAGAGCTTCACCCAGAGGTTGGAGCCATGGAGTCCGAGTGGACCATGTTCTCCTCCTCCATTGTCGATGCGGCTGCTCGTAGTTGTGGCCGTAAGGTCTCTGGTGCCTGTCGGGGCGGCAACCCCCGAACCCGGTGGTGGCGCCCGGAGGTAAGGGATGCCATCAAGCTGAAGAAGGAGTCCTACCTGGCCTTGTTGGCTTGTGGGACTCCGGAGGCAGCTGAGAGGTACCGGCAGGCCAAGCGTGCTGCAGCTCGTGCAGTCGCAGAGGCAAAAACTCGGGTCTGGGAGGAGTTCGGAGAAGCCATGGAGGAGGACTATCGGTCGGCCTCGAAGAGATTCTGGCAAACCATCCGGCGCCTCAGGAGGGGGAAGCAGTGCTTCACCAACACTGTTTACAGTGCGGGTGGGGGGCTGCTGACCTCGACTGGGGATGTGGTCGGGCGGTGGAAGGAGTACTTCGAGGATCTCCTCAATCCTACCGTTACGTCTTCCGATGAGGAGGCAGAGGCTGGGGACTCGGAGGGGGGCTCGTCCATCACCCAGGCTGAAGTCACCGAGGTGGTTAGAAAGCTCCTCGGTGGCTCTGGGGGTGGATGAGATTCGTCCCGAGTACCTTAAGTCTCTGGATGTTGTAGGACTGTCTTGGTTGACACGTCTCTGCAACATCACGTGGCGGTTGGGGACAGTGCCTCTGGATTGGCAGACCGGGGTGGTGGTCCCTCTCTTCAAGAAGGGGGATCGGAGAGTGTGCTCCAATTACAGAGGGATCACACTCCTCAGCCTCCCTGGTAAGGTCTACTCCAGGGTGCTGGAGAGGAGGATTCGGCCAATAGTCGAACCTCGGATCCAGGAGGAACAATGCGGTTTTCGTCCCGGTCGTGGAACACTGGACTAGCTCTATACCCTTCATCGGGTGCTCGAGGGTTTGTGGGAGTTCGCCCAACCAGTCCACATGTGCTTTGTGGACCTGGAGAAAGCGTTCGACCGTGTCCCTCGTGGTGCCCTGTGGGGGGTGCTCCGGGAGTATGGGGTCCGGGGCCCTCTGCTAAGGGCTATCCGTTCCCTGTATGACCGCAGCAGGAGCTTGGTTTGCATTGCCGGCAGTAAGTCAGACCTGTTCCCGGTGCGTGTTGGGCTCCGCCAGGGCTGCCCTTTGTCACCGGTTCTGTTCATTACCTATATGGACAGAATTTCTATGCGCAGCCAGGGGCCGGAGGGTGTCCGGTTTGGGAACCTCAGAATCTCATCTCTGCTGTTTGCAGACGATGTTGTTCTGTTGGCTTCATCAAATCAGGACCTCCAGCTGCCCTGGGGCGGTTTGCAGCCGAGTGTGAAGCGGCCGGGATGAGGATCAGCACCTCCAAATCTGAGGCCATGGTTCTCCACTGGAAAAAGGTGGTTTCCCCGCTTCAGGTCGGTGGGGAGTCCTTGCCCCAAGTGGAGGAGTTCAAGTATCTCGGGGTCATGTTCTCAGTGAGGGACGGATGGAGCGTGAGATCGGTAGACGGATCGGTGCGGCGTCAGCAGTGATGCGGTCGCTGTATCGGACTGTTGTGGTGAAGAGGGAGCTGAGTCTGAGGCAAAGCTCTCGATTTACCGATCGAGCTACGTTCCCACCCTCACCTATGGTCACCCCACCCTCACCTATGGTCATCCCACCCTCACCTATGGTCATGAGATCTGGGTAACGACCGAAAGGACAAGATCGCGAATACAAGCAGCCGAAATGAGTTTCCTTCGCAGGGTGGCTGGGCGCACCCTCCGAGATCGGGTGAGGAGCTCAGTTACCCGGGAGGAGCTCGGACTCGAGCCGCTACTCCTCCACGTCCAAAGGAGCCAGCTGAGGTGGCTAGGGCATCTGTTCCGGATGCCTCCTGGTCGCCTCCCTCGGGAGGTGCTCCAGGCATGTCCTATTGGGAGGAGGCCTCGTGGAAGACCCAGGACACGCTGGTGGGACTATGTCTCCGAGCTGGCCTGGGGTCGCCTCGGGGTCCCCCCAGAACAGCTGGAGGAGGTGTGCGTGGATCGGGAAGTCTGGGCATCTCTGCTGAGACTGCTGCCCCCGCGACCCGGCCCCGGATAAAGCGGAGGAAAATGGATGGATGGATGATATGGGAATACCTTTTTCAGATGTAGACTTTTTACACGTGTGATGTCTCTAGATTGTTCACGATCATCACTAAATGAACAACATTCATGTTTAATTAGTTTGTAAACAACAATTGTGAATGACTAGAGCTGGGACTCACATTGTTAAGATGGACGCTGATTACAACCAGGTGTAGATGGCTGGAGGTATAAGGTTTGATGTTTGGGCTTTGTTAAACGGCTCCTAAGTGTAAAGGTACACGTTAATGATGTTTTGGTAGGCATCCACATCAACCGCCTGCCTAATCGGCGACGAACACAATCAAATGCCAATAGCGCCCTTACGGTAGATTGTTTGATGTCCGCGCGCTGCATTCACACGACGTGCTCCGAGTGCTCAGAGGGGGAAAGGAAAGTGCGTCATCACGCATCGCGGCTTTGTGCTCGGACTAGCGGAAGTCGCCCCATCAAAATAAACGTATTCACCCTACTACACATGATTACTCCGAGATTTCTAACCTGAGCTCATGATCCTTTTCTGAGTCTGATCCAGGACAGTCCCATGTGTTTCACTGAAGTGTTTCCTTCTGTCTCAGGATCCTCCAGAAACATCCTCCGTCTGAACCTGGTCCCAGCTGTGAGTCCCTCAGTGACGGGTCTATGGGCAAACCAATGGACTTCAGGACAGAGCAGTGAGCTTTGACTCTGTGTATTATGGAATATTATTGTCACATAAAGGGAAGGATCTAAGAAAGATTTACTGAAGGAAACAAAGACGTCTTTAGTAAAAGTAAAACATTTTTTTACTGCTTTGTGACAATCACAATTACTCAGGATCAGGAACTAAAATCCAGATAATGGACTGTAGACGGAATATGGAAAACAGCCTGTAAATAATTCTGGCTTTTTATCCACTTTTAAGTGTTTGATAAAACTGCATTGTAACTTTATTTAATATAATTTATCTCTTATTTATTGTTTATCATCAAATGAACCAGGATCATCACATTTGATATAAATATGTAATGTTTATTGTTAATGTGTTTCTCTGTGTTAGACCCAGTGTTGACGTCAGACCAGACGGTTCTGAACAAGGCCCCGACTGTGAGTCCCTCAGGAGCAACTGGTCCATGTGGGCACCAGAGGACTTTTCCTCAGATCTGTAAGACTCAGTTTGTTTAAACACAAGGACAGACAGTGGTTTAATGAGGTTCTGAAAGTGTGAGAGAAACAGCTGAATCCTGAGGTGTTTGTTGTGTCTCTGTCACAGAGTGGAGCAGGCTCCAGAGCTCAGAGCTCAGCAACATCACACTCAGCTGGACTCCATATTTAAGGTGTGTCCTTCACTGAAGTTTGGAGATGTTCAGATGAATGGACTTGTTTCACACAGATCTGACACTGACTGCATTTGTGTTCTTTCTAATGTGTCTGTGCAGCTTCTGGAGGAGGACATCTTCACTTTTGTCCAGAAGGAGCTGAAGAAGCTCCACAAGGTTCTGAGCACAGATTACCCAGAATGCTTAGAGCCTGTGAAAGATGAGGATGGAGAGGCTTTTCTGAAGATCACTGTGAACTTCCTGAGGAGGAGGCAGCAGAAGGAGCTGGCTGAGCGTCTGTGGAGCAGTAGGTCCATTTCACTCAGTCATGTGATCTTCTCTGAGACTCAGGCTCTGTCTGTGTCTTCATTCAGGGAGTCGTTCTGGAGTTCTTCAGCGTAAACTGAAGCGTGAGCTGCAGCAGAAGTGTCAGTGTGTGTTTGAGGGCGTGGCTAAAGCAGGAAGCCCCGCCCTCCTGCAGCAGATCTACACAGAGCTCTACATCACAGAGGGAGGGGCCTCAGAGGTCAACCAGGAACATGAGGTCAGACACATGGAAACAGCCTCCAGGAAACCAGGCGGAGCAGAGACAGCCATCACATGTGAAGACATGTTTAAAGGCCCCGCGGACACAGGGGCGCCCGTCAGAACAGTGCTGACAAAGGGAGTGGCTGGCATCGGGAAAACACTGCTCACTCAGAAGTTCAGTCTGGACTGGGCTGAAGGCAAAGCCCACCAGGACGTCCAGCTGCTGTTCCCCTTCACTTTCAGAGCACTCAATGTGCTGAAGGACAGGAGCTTCAGCCTGGTGCAGCTGCTCCATCACTTCTTTAGAGGAACAGAAGAAGTGAGCAGCTTTGAACACCTGCAGCTGCTCTTCATCTTTGACGGTCTGGACGAGTGCAGACTTCCTCTGGACTTCACCCAAACCAAGGCCCTGACGGAGCCCACAGAGAGCGCCTCAGTGGAGGAGCTGCTGGTGAACCTCATCAGGGGGAACCTGCTTCCCTCCGCTCGCCTCTGGATAACCACACGCCCCGCGGCGGCCAATCAGATCCCTGCTGAGTGCGTCTCCATGGTGACAGAGGTGCGAGGCTTCAGCGACCCACAGAAGGAGCTGTACTTCAGGAACAGGTTCAGAGACGAGGCCCACACAATCATCTCCCACATCAAGACGTCCAGAAGCCTCCACATCATGTGCTTCATGCCAGTCTTCTGCTGGATCCTCTCCACAGTCCTGGAGCATGTGCTGAAGACCAGAGAGAGAGCAGAGCTGCCCAAGACCCTGACTCAGATGTACATCCACTTCCTGGTGGTTCAGGCCAAAGTCAAGAACATCAAGTATGGAGGAGGATCTGAGACAGACCCACACTGGAGTCCAGAGACCAGGAAGATGGTGCAGTCTCTGGGAAAACTGGCCTTTGAGCAGCTGCAGAAAAGAAACCTGATCTTCTACGAGAGTGACCTGAGCGAGTGTGGGCTGGACGCTGCAGCCGCCTCAGTGTACTCCGGAGTCTTCACACAGGTCTTTAGAGAGGAGCCAGGCCTGTACCAGGACAAGGTCTACTGCTTCATCCATCTGAGTGTGCTCGAGTTTATGGCTGCTCTTCACGTCCATCAGACCTTCTTCAGAACAGGAGTCAACCTGTTGGTAGAAGAAAACTCCATATCTTCCAGGTTGAGGCATGTCTTCTGTGCTCGTAGCAGCCCATTAGAGTTCTACCAGACGGCTGTGGACCAGGCCTTACAGAGTCCAAACGGACACCTGGACTTGTTCCTGCGATTCCTCCTGGGTCTTTCACTGCCGACCAATCAGAGTCTTCTCCAAGGTCTGCTGACACAGACAGGAAGTAGCTCCCAGACCAATCAGGAAACAGCTGAGTACATCAAGCAGAAGCTGAGTGAGGAAGTGTCTGCAGAGAGAAGCATCAACCTGCTCCACTGTCTGAATGAACTGAATGATGGTTCTCTGGTGGAGCAGGTCCAACAGTACCTGAGCTCAGGACGTCTGTCTGAAGGTGGACTGTCTCCTGCTCAGTGGTCAGCTCTGGCCTTCATCTTACTGTCATCAGAAGAAGCTCTGGAGCAGTTTGAGCTGAAGAAATACTGTGCTTCAGAGGAGGCTCTGCTGAGGCTGCTGCCAGTGGTCAAAGCCTCCAACAAAGCTCTGTGAGTGAGGTCTATGTAAGTATGAACCTTCTAAACTTCTCCTAAAACAGTGTGTTCTCTCCAGACTGAGCAGCTGTAACCTGTCAAAGAGCAGCTGTGAAGCTCTGTCCTCAGTCCTCAGCTCCTCTAGTCTGACAGTCCTGGATCTCAGTAACAACGACCTGAAGGACTCAGGGCTGAAGATGTTGTCTGTTGGACTGAAGAGTCCTCACTGTAAACTGGAGCAGCTCAGGTCAGAGGGTTTACTCTTCATCTCTGTGAGTTTGTCATTTCTATGACTCTGTTTAACCCTGTGTGTTCAGACTGTCAGGGTGTCTGATCTCAGAGGAAGGCTGTGCTGCTCTGGCCTCAGCTCTGAGGTCCAACCCCTCCCATCTGACAGACCTGGACCTCAGCTTCAACCATCCAGGAGACACAGGAGTAAAGCTCCTGACTGCTCTACAGGAGGAGCCCCACTGCTCACTCTCCACTCTCAGGTGAGGACACGTTCATTACAGTTAGGACGTTATTACTCTCATTTACCGAGTAAACATTATAATGGAAGAAACTGGATTGTTATTTTATTTTAGTCCATTTGGATTCATTAAACATCTGTCTCAGTAACAACAGTAGCTCATGTTTTGGTGTCGATCTTTAAATAAAAAAGAAGAAGCAACGTTTGAAACTTAACGTATATTTTTATGTTTTCGTCCGGGAGACTCTTCAGAGTCTGTTAGCATTAGCCTCAAACCTCCCAAACTCTGATGAATCCAGGGGTCTCATTTATAAAGCTCACGTACGGACAAAAGGCCCAAACCTTCTGTACGAACTGTTCTGCGTTTCAGAAACGCTGCTCAGATGTGAAGAGGGCGAGGGGGAGTCAGTTTGAGGAAATCAAGTCGTGTGCACATTTTAAACATTTTTAGCTTTCTTTTTTATTTAATTGGTAATAAAAATATAAGAATGAAACCATAGGCTTTGAGTAAAGCATTTAAATATTGAATGTTTCTACTTTGAGCATCACAGATTACAACAACGTGCTCATGCACCTCGTACGGCAGCGATATAGTTTGTGAGGATGTTTCATGTTCAGTTTGTTTTCTACACAAAGTTTAGGCCTCATTTTGTGCTCAGTAAGTTTGATAAATGAGGCCCCAGAACTTTGAATATTTGACTTAGATACAAATGAGTGTAAAAAAGTGTCCTCTGAGCTAAATGCTAACTCAGATTCAGTTAAAATAATTAGTTTGTGGCTCAGATTCACATCCACGAAACATCATCGTATAATATGTTAATAAAGAAATCACAGAAACGATTTCAATGCCGTGAAAAGGACAAAGGTTTATTCACACAGATGTAACGATCCCTGATTCGACGGAAACAAAATGCCCCTATAACAGTGAGGCTGTGTGTTGTTCTTGTGTGACATCATCTGCATGCCCTGTTTAACTGAAGTGTGTTTCCTCAGACTGGATCCTGCTGGAGCTGAGTGGTTAAAACCAGGACTCAGGAAGTGTGAGTATAACGTTCACACAAAGCATTCTGGGAAACGGACAGTGTTGGGGAGAAATTGTATTTAGTTACAGAATACTGAATACTTTCCTTAAATGTATTTAGTAATGTATTCCATTACTTTGTCCCATCAGAGTACTGTATTCTGAATGATATTTCTGCATAAAAGCGGCGTATGGTTAAAATCGTGCAGCTGCACTTGTCACAGCGCCTGTTATGAACTTATTTACCACTAATTCAGACGCATTAAAGCACTTTGCAAACGCCCACAGCCCAAAATAACAGAGACCTATGAATATGAAACTGAAATATAATCATTCATTAACTGCAATGTATTCCTTTGATACTTGGAAAGTAACTGTTTTATAATTACCCTCAAATAAGAGGCTAACTTTACTTTACCATTTCGGGGTGAAATGTTACACACTGTGGATTAAAAATGTTTCCTCATTGTTTTACTTTAATCTGGATCAATCCATTATTTAGATTTCGTTCATGAACTTACCCCGTATGAAGTTTATTTTATGTTTTTGAGCGAGTGAGGCGGAGATAACCCGGAAGTAGCAGCTCCGCCTCTTCCTAAAGCCGTCTTTCACACTTTGCCTTATTTTTATATGAAAACATAAAATACATTTTGTCTCATATTTATATCAGTGATGTTCAGCCAAAGTTTCAAATCGATATCTCTACATTTATTTATTTTCCCTGTTCACCTGCAGTGTCTCGCCTTAAGTCATTATGATTCAGCATCTTTTTATTGTTTGCTGTAATAGACCTTAAAACAGACTGTACATGAACTATCTGCACATGTTGAAGCTTCCAGAGGTTTCCAATCAACCAAACATTTGCTGAGCTTCTACATTTGAAATGACAGACTCAGACAATGAATGTGATTTAGTTTGTGGTAAATAGTTTCTGGGCATCAGTGAATGATCTTTCAGGAGTCAGGTCCAGTTTCTGTCTGTTCGTCTATTTAGAAAGAAATGCAAAATGTACAAATGTCTTTTTAATGAAAGGCCCAACCAGGGACTGGAGCTGAAAATGAGCATCAGCTACAAACTAGTTTTGTACTGTGTTCATTTGTAATGACCCTGTCAAATAAATAAATACATAAATGAATGTGTCGACTTGGCAACTCTCCAAATGCCATTGTTCAGACTCTGGTGTGTCTGAGATCAGCTCAATAATGTGGAGTCTTTGGCCTCAGGCCTTTTTCTCACCGACACTTAGAGAAGTGATTTGTTACTGTCTACGTGGCTGTAATTCTTTGCAGTATTTGATATATTTCCATATTGTGTATGTTGAATGTAACTGTGGGTCATGTGTTCGCACATGTGTCCTTAATAAAGATGAAATGAATTGACATGATAATGGCTCTGAGAGAGAGATGGAGAGAAAAGTCTCCTCACTTTACTGTTGTGATGCTTTGAAGCACTAATGATGAGATGTTTTCTTTGCATTGGTCATTGGTCAGCTGCTGTCACTTTTCCAGCACATGTTTAGCTGAACAACTAAAGTTTCTCCTCACGTTCTGACAGTCTCCACCTGTTTCAGAAGCTCCTCTCTCTGTGCGCTGCTTTTAGTCCGTTTCTTTGTTGAAAAAAGTTGATAAGTCGTCTGCAGAAGCGCCGCATCTCCCTTCCCCTGTCTGATGATGTCATTCTCACGTCCGCAGCGGTGCATCATGGGAAATGTAGTTCTAACGTGTGTCATATAAATAAGAAATGATGTGGCGGGCCGCATTTGGCCCGCGGGCCGCGTGTCTGAGACGCCTGCTGTAAACACAGGAGGAGGAGAAAGCCCCTCCCCTCACTGCTGCTCAGCGCTGTCAGCGAGAGGACGCAGCTCTCCTCTCGTCCCGCACTTGACTTCTCAATAAAAGTACGTGATGGAAAGAGCAGAACAACTGTTTTCTCATCGTTTTGGAGGAAAACCTTTGGATCCAATCAAACTAGAAACATCAACCCCAAAAAGTCCAGATCTCCTCCAATATTTCACCCATTAAACCAAACTATTGGTTCCCTTGTACCGAACACTGACGTATACGCTTACCCACCTCAATGGTAGAATTACGCAAGAGCGCCCCCTGCTTTAATGGTAGAAATGCAGCAATGCTTTCCCTCAATGGGTTAATGTGCGACGTCAGAAACTTTGATCCAGTCACTTTGTTTCAACACGTTTGAACTTGAAGAAAGTCATTTGAGAATTAGAATGGAAAATACATTTATTATTTAGAAAAGAAACAAGTTTAGTCTTTAAATATTCTTAAATCAGCAATTTACAGGAACTAAACTAAATGTTCCCCTTCATACGTCTCCAGACGGGTTTAGTTCCTTATAAACCACTTTATAACAGTTTAAATGTAAATGTTCATTAGATTTCTTTATCTGCGACAGCACAACACAAACAAGAATTCAAGTTTTAATACAAAGAAAATATTTGTTAAATGTCTTCAGAACCTTCCAGGTTATATGTGGCTACGACACAAGAGAAACTAAACTGGAACATAAATAAATAAATAAGCTCAGCTTCACTCAGACAATACTGTGAAGCCTTTGGAACAACTGAAACATTTGTTAACTTTTCCCGTTACCCCTTTTTGCAGACAGGGAAAACGGGGGAACTCAGTGCAGCTCCAGGGCTGAAGTAACTTTAGGACTTCCGAGTTAAAAACCCATTCGTTGCTCACGTAGTGCAGGATAACAAAGATGAGGCAGTAGTTTCCTTGAGTAGTTGGCATTTATTTTACGCTGCCACAAAACAGAGGTACAGAACTTTTCACGGAGCGTGCGGCCATGATAACTACTTCAAAACATAACAACAACCTCTCCTTCCAGCCCGAAAACTAAGTCAGGTGCGCCCTCTACTGGGGTGGTGGTGATAATGTTACATTAAACAACACACTCTGGCAACACTACCCCCACTCTGGATGGCATTAATTACAAAATAATTCTACTCCAGCACACACAACTTTGAATAAGTTATTGCTAGCTCAATATGAAATTCCCAGAGAGGAAGCAACAGATGTTTTTTTTTTTTTTTTTAAACAAAATATGGTAAAGACTGCATGGAGACATAACATTGTCTCAAAATAGTTTGATGAAGTGTTAAAACATAAATGTCATTAACAGTTCAGCATATCCATTCACCAAATCTGTCAGGTGGTCTGGTACAACGTCTCGATCTTTGAGGACGTGAACTGTGGTGGCGCTGTCCCTGAGCTCCCCCCACACTGTGGCGATCATTAGGTAGACCCTGGGCAGATGAGAAACCGGAATCAGGCAGAATAGAGGCTGTATCAGAGGCAGGCGGTGCTGGCAATGTACTGTTGTTCTTTCCAAGGCTCTCGGAATCATTGAAGAGGCCAGACAGAGAAATGTCCATGTCCGTGATATCCACTTCAAGAGGGGGAGGTGGGACCTCCTCTGGAAACCACCTTTGTGCAAGGTCAACAACCCAAGTGTTGTCTAAGGTGTCCCGGCTGCGATAAGGTTTTAGCTGGTCATGATGGACAACCTTTGCTTTTGTCTTTGGACTTTTTTGGATACGATAGACGAGGTCATCTAGTTGTCCCAGGACAAAGTAAGGGCCGTCATAGGATGGCAGAAACTTTTTCACCTTATTCTTGACCTTCTTTGTGCCCTTAATGAGGTACCACACGGCGTCCCCTATGTGGTACTGCGTACGACAGCAATTTTTGTCATACTGTCTTTTGGCACGAATCACTGATTCCCCAAGCACGTCCCGGGCAATGAGGTGTGCTAGCTCAAGCCTTTCTCGAAGTTGCTGAACATACATGGGGGCAGATTGCGCTGTGTCATCATCAGGAGGTAGGCCGACCACCAAATCAACTGGCTCACTCACCTCACGCCCAAACACCAAGTAGTTAGGTGTAAACTTAGTGGTGCTGTGTTTTGTTGCTCTGTAGGCCATGAGAGCGTAGGGAATCATGAGGTCCCAGTCCCAATGGCACCGCTCAGCCGTGGTGGATAGGATCTTTTGTAAAGTGGCATTGAATCTTTCCACTTGTCCATCCGACTGAGGCCTAAATGGTGTCGTGTGAGTCTTGTCAATATTGAACAGGCGACACATTTCCTGGTACACGTCAGATTCAAAATTACGACCTTGGTCACTGTGCAAAGCCTGTGGTGCCCCATAGCGACACACCCATTCTGAAGCGAGAATTTCGGCCACTGTCACAGCTTGTTGATTCTCGAGAGCAAAAGCTTCAACCCACTTAGTAAAAGCATCTTGCACGACCATTATGTAACGATTGTGGCGCTCAGTTTCATTCAGTGGTCCCATGATGTCCACGGCTATACGTTCAAAAGGGGCCCCGACTCTAACGGTTCCCATAGGGGCTTGTGGCGTCTTTAATGGTCTGGCCTTTGAAGCACAGCTTAAGCAAGTACGACAATAAAGAGCTGTGTCCTCTCGCATATGGTACCAGTAAAACCTTGTTTGCAGGCGGGCCACTGTGCGTTCCACTCCAAAATGTCCTCCAATGGGACCTTCATGCATCTGCTTAAAGATTTCTGACTGAAGGGCATGGGGTAACACCAACTGGGGGTAAAACTGAGAGTCATTTTGGCAATAAAATTTGCGAAAAAGTATACCTTCTTTGAGATAAAGTCTCTTCCACTGGCTCCAATAGGCCTTAGTTGCTGGGCTGTGGGGAGCTACAGTAGTCCATTGAGGGCGATTCAGGCCACTTTCCATCCATGCCTTGATCGGAGCAATATCCGTGTCGGCCTCCTGAAACTGACGAAGTTGGTCCCTAGTCCAACCGGGGAACAACGGGGACTCGTTTGTCTGTGTCAGGTATATCATCTCAGTTTCAGGACAGATTAAAGAGTCAGCACTAGTTTCAACTACCCCCACTGTACCGGACGTGGCTTGTATCTCAGGCAAGTCACACTGCACTTCCTGGTCACTTACATTTTTAAGGAGTGACTGCTCTTGTAGCTTGCATGGGCAGGACTGGCGGCAAGGGCGTCTTGACAAGCTGTCAGCATTGCTGTGCTGTTGGCCTGGTCGATGGATAATGTCAAAGTTGTACTCCGCAAGTTTTTCGAGCCATCTTGCTAGCTGTCCCTCAGGCTCCTTCATCCGTGTCAACCAACGTAGGCTGCTGTGGTCTGTGCGAACTGTGAAGGGACGCCCCAACAGGTACTGCCGAAAATGGGCTGTAAATTCAACAACAGCCAACAGTTCCCGCCTGGTGGTACAGTAATTTTGCTCGGTTTTTGACAACTTACGGCTACCATAGGCTAAAACATGCTCCTGGCCTTGCTGCACTTGTGACAAAACAGCCCCAATACCCGTATCACTTGCATCAGTGTCCAAAATCATGTTACCTTGGTCAAGCGGGTAAGAGAGGACTGGTGCTGTGGTCAGTAAATGCTTCAGGGTGTTGAATGCTGCTTGTTGGTCTTTGCCCCACTGAAAACGAACATGCTTGCGTGTGAGAGAGTGCAGGGGCTCTGCTACTGTTGCAAAGTCTTTTATAAACCTTCGATAATAAGAGGCGATGCCAATAAATTTACGGACCTCCTGGATGGATGTTGGGGCTGGCCATTCCTTCACCTTCTCAACCTTTTCAGGGTCGGTAGCAATGCCATGTTCCGACACAATGTGCCCCAGGTATGCGACCTGATGCCGAAAAAGGTGGCACTTAGTGGGTTTTAGTTTTAAGTTAGCTTGTTGGAGCCGAGTGAATACTTGGCTGAGGCGCAACAGCATTTCAGGAACATCCCGGGCAGGAACAACGATGTCATCAAGATAGACCAGACATGTCTCCCATTGAAGCCCTGCTAGCACACGGTCCATAAGCCGCTGGAATGTTGCGGGCGCGTTGCACAGTCCGAATGGCATGACGTTCCACTCGAACAGTCCATTCCTGGTGCAGAAAGCAGCGGCCCGACGTGCTCTGGGAGTCAACTCCACCTGCCAGTATCCAGAGGCAAGGTCGAGCGTGCTGAACCACTTTGCTGACGACAGGGTGTCCAGAGTATCTTGGATACGGGGGAGAGGATAGGCATCCTTAATAGTACAGTCATTAAGAGCTCTATAGTCAATGCAAAGGCGATACGTACCATCTTTTTTTCGCACCATGACGATAGGTGACGCCCAGCTACTATGACTGCGCTGTGCCAGTCCATCTTGTAAACTTTGCTGAACCTGTTGTTCTGCCTCACATTGCTTCTCTGCTGCCATTCGGCGGGGTGATTGTTTGATGGGGGCGCCAGGTCGTGTGAAGATATCATGTTGAACCAAGCTGGTACGTCCAAGGTCGCTAGGGCCTGTGGAAAACACACTGCCATATGTAGACAGAAGCTGTGCCAGATGATCTTGTTCACTCTCAGTGAGGTTGGAGCAGCTTAGAGAGTACAGTTCCTGTAAATGCTGGGGAACTGTGGGAGGAGTAGTAATAGATGGTGAGTCTGTGCGGGAGGCAGAGGGTTGCAGAACTTTGGCAGATTGGAGAAACCCCGCCACAGTCCCTTCTTTGATGGTTACAGCTGTATGTCCAGGATTAAAAAGACGTATGGGGACAGCTTTTGATGGCTGGGCTGCAACTAGAACACGGGCAACAAGCACCCCATGTTTTTCAACAAAACCTCTGGTTGGACTAAGCATTAGATCACTCTGGACCGGACCTCTGAAGCGCACACCGCCTTTCAAAATGTACTCCTGCCCAGGCTCAATGACTACTGTTCGACCGACTCGTACAACATGTGCCTTGGAGTTACCCTCAGAGGAAAAGTAGGGGACGACCTCGCCAAATAGGGTGATGCGTTGGTTACCAAAGTCCAGGTGGGCTCCTGCTTGTGCCAGAAAGGGATGGCCCAGCAAAACTTCATTACTGGCAATATCAGCAACAAGGAAATCTACACTCACTTCACGGTTATTGATCTGGACAGGGACGTGAGTCTCACCACGAACTGGGACATCTCCAGGGACAACACCAAGAAGAGTCTTCACAGAGGATTTGTACAGATGGGGGCGGAGCTCTCCCCTGATGGAGTTATATAGGTCCAAAGGGAGCACACTTCTCCTAGCTCCACTGTCCAGAACGGCACACACATTTAGTCCAAACAACTGCATATTAATGCTCATTTCTTGGCTGCTCGTTTTAAGGTGGAGAACTGCAGCCTCATGCGTTTCTGTGGGATTCAATGGAAATTGAGCCCTAGCCATCTTCCTGGGAGATGGACACTCTCTCTGAAAATGGCCTATACCAGAGCAATTTCTGCAGCGGGCTACATCCTTGTACCTCGAGCCTTTCTTTCTCGTAGGAGTGGCCTGTAGATAGGGTGCCTCACGCTCAGGGCTGCGCACCGGGGAGACCACCTTGGATGATGTTTCAGTCAGCCCTTCTCTGATGACAGCAGTGCGGGGTTTCTTGTCGGGCAGGGAGCGTGCTCCGGACTGCATAAGATTAGTGACATTTGAAGCAGCCTGTTTTATGGCTTCATAACGACGGGCTACTTCATAAGCATGGGACAGGTTGCGGGGTCGTTGCTCAAGTAGCTTTTGTACAATCTCAGCATTTCCAACTGCATTAGTGAAAACTTCGACACCAATGGAATCCTGCTCTATTTCAGTCCTGTCACTATATGCCACTGCTATTTTCTCATATATGTCGTCTCTTAACGTATGGAGAGCCTCATCAGGTTGCCGGACACGCTGCCTTAGTTCAATAGCCACAGCCGTTGCATATTCAGAAGATGGACCATATGCAGTCTCTATTTCTTCCACTAGGCGGGTATAGTTCCACTGTGAGGACCGGGGGTTCCTGTGAATGATGGCACCAGCTGCTCCCACTAAACAGAACTTCAGCTGGATGGTTTTGGTTCTTTCCGACCAGTAGTTTGCTTCAGCACAACTTTCAAATCGGTGTAGGAACTCCTTCCAAGGGGTTGTGCCATCATACTGTCCCGGACGCAGGGTTGGGATCTTTTCCCGCAGGTCGCTTTCCTCTTCACTCTCGGACACAGCTTGGCGGCGGGTGTGAGAACACCGTTGTGGGAGTGTCTGCGTCTCACAGCGCTTTTGTATTGTATTGTCCTTGAAAGGTTAAGTGGAGAGTTCATATTGAAGGTCTTTCATGGGGATAAAGCCAGAGGCAGGACTGATGGAACACACATGAGGAGGAGGGCAATGCAAGGGCGTACTGTGGACAAAATTTCCCTCATATCCAGGAGCAAATGGATTTGTGCTTATACGCTGAGCCCATACCGGAACCACTCCCACCATATCGCGAAAGGGGTTAGTGCTGTGCAAGATAGGTGCCACAACTGTGACTCCTTGCTCCACGGGCTCATTGTCACACAAAAACGGGTTATAGCTTCCAAAACCCACATTTCTCTCCGTGTCCACATTGACTGTTGGTTCATTGTCACACAAAAACGGGTTGTAACTTTCAGAGGCCACATCTGCTCTAATCTCCATGTCCATATTGGCTACTATAGCCACTTCATTGGTATGTGTTAATGTCATAAAAGGGTTGGAGTACGTAGTCACTTGTCCGTACACATTTCCTTCGTTGGCTTCAGCCGCCATAGTAGCTCCGTCTCAACTGTCGGCTCTCGATTTTACTTCAAAAGTTCTTTGCTCACCCCTGGTATCTTAACGTGAAGCAGTCCCTTCGTGGTCGCCAGTGTTAACTTTTCCCGTTACCCCTTTTTGCAGACAGGGAAAACGGGGGAACTCAGTGCAGCTCCAGGGCTGAAGTAACTTTAGGACTTCCGAGTTAAAAACCCATTCGTTGCTCACGTAGTGCAGGATAACAAAGATGAGGCAGTAGTTTCCTTGAGTAGTTGGCATTTATTTTACGCTGCCACAAAACAGAGGTACAGAACTTTTCACGGAGCGTGCGGCCATGATAACTACTTCAAAACATAACAACAACCTCCCCTTCCAGCCCGAAAACTAAGTCAGGTGCGCCCTCTACTGGGGTGGTGGTGATAATGTTACATTAAACAACACATTCTTGCAACACTTTCATTAATGCTCCAGTTTTATTCTATTGTCGAGTGAAATGTTACACACTGTGGATTAAACATGTCACCGTTTAAGTGAAACAATAATTAAATCGATCATGTATTTATTGATATTTATATTTGAATCTTTCAGTCCATTTCAAATCAATATAAACGGCGTTCTCCTCTAAAGAGTGAACAGGGACTAACTGCTGCTGTGTTTTCTCTCCGTCAGATTTCACTGAACTCTCTCTGGATCCAAACACAGCTCAGAGAAACCTCAAACTGTCTGACAACAACAAGAAGGCCACACATGTGAGAGAAGATCAGCCGTATCCAGATCATCAGGACAGATTTAATCACTGGCCTCAGCTTCTGTGTGACACTGGTCTGACTGGGCGCTGTTACTGGGAGGTCCAGTGGAGAGGATGGGTTTATATATCAGTGTCTTACAGAGGAATCACGAGGAAAGGAGTCTATGACAGTAGGTTTGGAGGCAATGATCAGTCCTGGAGTCTGTTCTGCTCTGAAGGTGGTTTCTCTGTTTTACATAAAAACAATCAAACCCTCCTCCCTCAGCCCGGCTCCTCCTCTGGGACAGTAGGCGTGTTTGTGGACTGTGCTGCTGGCTCTCTGTCCTTCTACACAGTCTCCTCTGAGGAACTGATCCACCTCCACACCTTCAACACCACCTTCACTCAGACTCTGATCCCTGGGTTTGGGTTTAGGCTCTGGGATTATGACTCCTCAGTGTCTCTGTCAGACTGAGGATCAGAGGCTCAATTATACGGATGAGTTTCAGTCACATGACCTTTTCCTGAGGCCGTTTTGAGGTCACTGTGAAACTCATCCATAGCTTTAGCAGAATAACTGAATCATTATTTTCCAGTTTGTTGATAGAAACAAAGTCAAACTGAAGCCTCTGTAAAGGAGCGACTGTGGCTCCGCCTCCAAACGCCTGTTCAAATAAATACAATAAAATAACTAAACCGTATGAAGGAAACTCACCGTCACATCTTTGTCTTTTTCTAAATCCTTTTGTTACAGAATCCTGAGTTCAACATCTGTCATTAAAAACCACTCAATAAACTGAATTAATAACATTGATTGATTTAAATATGTGATGAATGCAAAGTGGATTTATTATTAGCTCTGATTATTTGCACTTATTAAACTGCAGGTTTAAAGCAGATGGAGAAACTCCTCCCTCTTTACCCAGAAAGCCCTTCTTCAGTCCTCAGAGTGTCTAATCCCGTGTGGATCTGATGTTGGTAATTTTGGAGGTAAACATGGACCCAGTCAATGATATTAATGATCTTTTTTGTCATAAGTTTTCTTTTTAGATGTTATTGTGAAAGTGTAATGCAGTTAATAGGAACAACTGGCCCCTCCCCCTTATGGGAGTGTGACATCATCACATCTAGAACCTGAAATCAACCAATCAGTGACTACCACAGACGGAGTGACATCACCATGACTTTATTCCACAGCTCGGGGTCGTTCATTCAAACAGGTCCTTTAAATGTTTACAGTATGTACAGCATGCCCACTGTCCCACCGCGAGAGAGGGTTCAGAATAAGCACAAGCACATGTCCAGGCAGAGACCCTCCCTGACCACCAGGGGGCGGCGTGGTTCTTCATGCATCACAGAGCGAGGCCGTCTCCACCAGAGCTGGAAGTCACAACAGCTCCATCATTATGTTCATTATGTGTCAAAGTCGCCTCTGATTTATTATCATTCAACATTATTCATCACCAAAATCAACCTTTAAACCTCAGAGAGATGAGAGAAGACATTTCAGAAGTTCAGTTTTCTTCTCTCCCGGTGAGACGCTGCAGCTGAACAGGGAAACAATGTTCACTCTTTTAGCCGTTTTCTGCCGGACTATATTAACACACAAACCAAGTCTAAACCAGGTCATTATCCATGTTTGTTCAGCAGATTGTCCAGTAGAAGCGGAAAACCGGCACCTAAGCTAGCGTTAGCATATGTAGCATGAAGCTAACGTGGCTTCCTGGTTAGCATTGTCCGTTTTTAGAGGGTTTCTGGACTCCTCTCCATGTCTCTGTGTCTTTATTTAGTAGAAAGATATTCAAATATATTCTTCATTTAGTGTTTGTTAAAGTCGTTTCTTTGTTTTCCCTCTGGCTGCTTCGAACATGAGCGTTTGTGGCCGATTCCGTTTGTATCGAGAGTCATTTGAAATCAGGGACAGAGTCGGGTTTAAATTTATGACTTTATGACACATTTTTTGCTCAAACAAAGTTAACACGATTATATTTCAGATTTAGCTAAAGACTGTTCCCAGTTTTCTTTAGTTTGGCTGTTTTTGTGATGTTTATAGTTTCACTTCCTTATTGGACACTGACAGGAAGTGACATAGATACAGTTGGCATTTCGTCATACAAGGGGCGTGTCCTCGCAGAGGGGGAAGGAAGTATGTTTTGGGAAACACCATTTTTCCCTTTTTTTGTCCGTTTTCTCGCGGAATATGAACTTATTTATCACATACAAATAAAGTCAAGTCTAAATCAGGTCCATATGCATGTTTTTTCAGCAGATTGTTCGATAGAAAAACAGCAGTTGCAGCTACTGTTAGCATGTAGCATGATGTTAGCATTCTCTATTATGTATCTACTAGCTGTAACCCAGGCTACGCTAGTGTCCACATTTGATGTTCTAAGATTATGAGTTATTACAAAAAAAAGTCCACCAAGTCCGTAACCCGTCATTCAGTATTTAGACCCGCTCTATTAGCAGACCAGTGGTTCCCAACCTTTGTCCTTGAAGCCCCCCCTGCACGTGCTGCAGTCGGGCCGCCCCCCCATTCCAAACATGAAGCACGGTCACAACAAATGTATGAAAACAATAAATGCTAATAATTATTTCAAACAAACAAACTCCTTTCTTAGTCATATTTGAAGACCTGACCTTTGACCAGACACAGCTCTGAGCCTCTGCCCGGGCACCGCAGGTTTGGAACCACTGTAGTTCTATATAGTCAAGAGCAAAGTGGCCTATACTCGCTGCAGCTGCAGAATGAGCCACTACACCGACAACAGGTTCAACTCCGGAATAAAAGATGACACGGTGTCACATGGTTCGGTGAATCACTGCTTAAATGTTCATCATTAGGAAACATTTATAACTCTGGATATAATACGCTGATGCGTTCAAAGCTACTTTATAATGTGGCCACAAAAAAACAAAATAGGAAACCAATTGTAGCTCTGATCTTGAAAAGCCAGTGCAGGCCGTGCGCTCGTGGTGGTTTCAGTTTCTGTTTCCACACACAGAGGCTCAAACACTCGGAGCAGCGTGTCTGATTTGAGGCTCATGTTTGGGACGTTCTTGGACTTTCTGCTTGGACTTCTTTGTGGAGACCAAGCTTTGGAGGTGGATTTAGACCAGGACTGAGTCTGACTTATTTGTCTGCGCCTCAGACATACGAGCTGGATCTAATTCACCACAGCCTGGACACCAAAGGAGAAACAAATGAAACTGTGTGGAGCGTCTACAGCTACAGTTTAGGGTAAGAGACGACGACACACATCACCCTGTTTGGACGCACACACACACACTCACACATGCACACACACACACACACGCACACTCTCTCTCTCTCTCTCTAACATGTGGGGGGGAAATTAGTTGGGGAGTGGAAAACATTTATAAACAACACAAAGCTAAAAAAAAAAAAAAAAAATAACATTCAAACTGACTCATTCATTTCTGTGTCCCAGGATAATTCCACTGACGAAACCAGATCCAAAATCCCTCGGGGGAAATCTGTGGAACTGCTGTCACAGAATAAAACATTTAAACCTGGCTCTGAACGTGATTCAGATTTCAGTTTGAGTCTCATGATCCGTCTGTGTCACAAAGAGTCAAATCCCTTCACAATGTTCGAAACGAGTGAAGAAAGTCACATTTTTCTGTTTGGAGTAAAAACAACAACACAGAAGTAAAAGTAGAGCGGACTCACCTGAAGCTGCTCCGTCCACAGGGAACCGGAGCGTGCACGAGGAGCGTGTGCACGAGGAGAGTGCACGAGGAGAGTGCGCACGAGGAGCGTGCACGAGGCTGGAGCAGCTCTGTGAAGTTGGCCCCTGTAGAGCCGCATTGTGTAATAACAGTGTAACCTCTTCTTTTTATATACTTTACGCTTTTTTTGTCACATTTTCATATTATTTTTGCTATTTTGACACTTTTTTTGTGTTTAGATTTGGGTAAAGCCACACTGGAGAAAAGGTGCTCAGTTCAGTTCAGTTCAGGTTAAACTGAGCTGAACTCACTGCGATCATGACGTCCGTGACATTTGTCATTATTTTCGATAAAACATCATATAGATCATGACACGGCCACCAGGGGGAGCCGTTTCCCCAATAATGAGCAATCGATAAATGATACGAGTTCATTAAACGCTCACTGTGTGTTTGAGATTTTATTTAAAAAAACACAAATTTAGCACAAAAATGTTGATTAACAAAATAAAGTCGCCATAAAGAGCGTCGGGGCTGATCCAAGAACAGACGATTCCAAACTACAAAATAAAAGCGTTAAATAAACGGTTGCTCCGCCTGCAGCTCCTACAGAATAAAAGCCCGGTCACTGCTTAGTCCAGCGGTGCGTTCGAAGTCCATCGACGGTTACAGTCTCTGTGCGGTGGTGCGTTCAGGGTCACTTCTTGGCGTAGGAGATCCTCATGGCGCAGGTGGCGGTGATCCTGAAGCCCTGCAGCGCGTCTTTGGCCACGCCCGCCTGGGCCTCGCCCTCGAACTCCACGAACGAGATGTCGTGTTTCCCAGGAACTAAACGCACCTCCTTAAAGCCGGGGAATCTGAGGGGCAGCGAACGCAGCACGGTCAGAATACAGCAGGTCAGCGAACGCAGCACGGTCAGAATACAGCAGGAGGTCAGTGAAGGCAGCACGGTCAGAATACAGCAGGAGGTCAGTGAAGGCAGCACGGTCAGAATACAGCAGGTCAGTGAAGGCAGCACGGTCAGAATACAACAGGTCAGTGAAGGCAGCTCAGTTAAACAGGAGGTCAGTGAAGGCAGCTCAGTTAAACAGGAGGTCAGTGAAGGCAGCTCAGTTAAACAGGAGGTCAGTGAAGGCAGCTCAGTTAAACAGGAGGTCAGTGAGCTCAGTTAAACAGGAGGTCAGTGAGCTCAGTTAAACAGGAGGTCAGTGAGCTCAGTTAAACAGGAGGTCAGTGAGCTCAGTTAAACAGGAGGTCAGTGAAGGCAGCTCAGTTACTCACTGGTTGAACAGCATGGACAGCATCATCTCGTTGGTTTCCTCTGGGAGGTTACTGAGGAACAGGATGTGGTTCGGAGGATTATCAGGAACCTGAAACACAACAGTCACATGACCAGGGGGCGGAGCCAGAGTCTGAATGAATACCGAGTACTTCACACATAATACCGAGTACTTCACACAGAATACCGAGTACTTCACACAGAATACCGAGTACTTCACACAGAATACCGAGTACTTCACACAGAATACCGAGTACTTCACACAGAATACCGAGTACTTCACACAGAATACCGAGTACTTCACACAGAATACCGAGTACTTCACACAGAATACTGAGTACTTCACACAGAATACCGAGTACTTCACACAGAATACCGAGTACTTCACACAGAATACCGAGTACTTCACACAGAATACCGAGTACTTCACACAGAATACCGAGTACTGAATCGTGAGTGTTACCTGGACAGGTGTGTGCACGGCGACCGGGACCTGAGGAACAAACACAAACTGTTTAGAAATGAAGCGGTGGTTATGGACCCTCACTGAGCGCCCAGAGCCAGGGGGCGCCGGCGAGCACCTCAGGTCACAGTAGTTATTCTTACTGTACGTGCAGAGTTCAGGATGTTTCAGAAACGGTAACATTCACTCGTCTTTAACGATAGAAGCCCAGCTCAGGACATCCTCCTCTGAGGATGAACCCTCAGCACCGGAGGATCCTGAACCCTGTAGTGGCCGTAGTGGCCGTAGTGGCCGTAGTGACCGCTCTACAAACAGCTCTGACGGTGGGGGCGTGTCACCTGAGCCGGGCGCTTGTTCTGATTGGCCGCCGCCTCCTGAGCCTTCTTCTTCTTCTCCCTCTTCTTCTCTTTGTCGCCGTACGTTCCCTTCATTTTGGAGATGATCTCGGAGTCCGTCTTCGCGTACTGGATCCTCTGCAACGACAGCACCACTTTATACTTTAACACAACTGTACACTTTAACACCACTTTAACACCACTTTAACACAACTTTACACTTTCACACAACTTTACACTTTCACACAACTTTAAACCCCACATTACACTCAGAGGAACACAAACCATGGGCTTGTTGTAGAAGGGGAGGCCCTGCAGGTCGGGCCTCAGAGGAACACAAACCATGGGCTTGTTGTAGAAGGGGAGGCCCTGCAGGTCGGGCCTCAGAGGAACAAACCGTACCATGGGCTTGTTGTAGAAGGGGAAGCCCTGCAGGTCGGGCCTCAGAGGAACTAACCGTACCATGGGCTTGTTGTAGAAGGGGAAGCCCTGCAGGTCGGGCCTCAGAGGAACTAACCGTACCATGGGCTTGTTGTAGAAGGGGAGGCCCTGCAGGTCAGGCCTCAGAGGAACTAACCGTACCATGGGCTTGTTGTAGAAGGGGAGGCCCTGCAGGTCGGGCCTCAGAGGAACAAACCGTACCATGGGCTTGTTGTAGAAGGGGAGGCCCTGCAGGTCGGGCCTCAGAGGAACTAACCGTACCATGGGCTTGTTGTAGAAGGGGAGGCCCTGCAGGTCGGGCCTCAGAGGAACTAACCGTACCATGGGCTTGTTGTAGAAGGGGAGGCCCTGCAGGTCGGGCCTCAGAGGAACTAACCGTACCATGGGCTTGTTGTAGAAGGGGAGGCCCTGCAGGTCGGGCCTCAGAGGAACTAACCGTACCATGGGCTTGTTGTAGAAGGGGAGGCCCTGCAGGTCAGGCCTCAGAGGAACTAACCGTACCATGGGCTTGTTGTAGAAGGGGAGGCCCTGCAGGTCGGGCCTCAGAGGAACAAACCGTACCATGGGCTTGTTGTAGAAGGGGAAGCCCTGCAGTTGCCTCAGGGCGTTCGTCGCCGCCGCCAGCTCCTTGAACACGACGAAGGCCTGTCCTCTCATCGGCATCGTCTTCAGCGCCACGATGTCCACCACCTGCCCGAACTGGGAGAAGAGCGCGTACAGCGAGCGCTTCAGCTCTGACGGACAGAAACAGACAGGGGTCAGAATCTGCATCGACACCTAATGACACACACGGCTCTGATTTCTAAACCGGAGCTCGTTCCTTAAAGCCAGAGGAGACCATGTGACGGATATTCACCTTCCTTCTTGACTTTGTCGTTGATGTTGTTGATGTAGATGGTGTGGTTCGGCCTGATGTCCATGATCAGCTCTGGGAACATTATTAACACTTTATTATCCCGTTACAACAAAGATAGAAAACCTCACACTGGCCTAAAAACCGCATCTGGGTGGAAGAAAACCTTTATATTTGAAATGACGATCAGTGAGTTTCTTCCAAACTCGGCTCATCGATCGTCACTGGGGAGGATACTTTGAAATATTATTAGTTACTGAATACTCGCCGTAAAATGTATTGTGTAACGTATTCCGTTACTTTGTCTATTCAGAATACAATACTCTGATTACTTTGAATACTTTTAGAACACTTTTGTTATATTTATGTATAAATATGGTGTATAATTACAAACATGATTGTTGGAACACCTGTTATAAACTTCCCATTAATGATGAACTCTTTCACAGGAGCGTCATGTGACACTGTTTTAAATCTTTACTTTTTGTTTTAGGAGGAAAAACAGGTCAACACGTTTCCCTTTTGTTTCCTGGTTCATGTTTTGTTCCTGCTGTGAATCTGGGGGCAGGCGCTCGAAAGATTCTCATTCCAGCCCATTCCTCTGGAGCAGAATGTTTACTGCTCAAACTAAATTAAAACATTACAAGTTCTTTCTTAATAGTGTTGTGTAATGTGGAGCTAAAATGTGAATGACTGATACTGGGATGTTTTGGAAAGTAACTGTAACTAAACACGCTCACGTGAAAGAGTAACTTTACCAGAATACAGTTACTCAGTATTTAGTTCCTCCCCAGCACTGACGACGACACATCGGGCTGAAACGGCGATGTTAACCTCTTAACCCCCACCTGAACCGAGCACATTTTCACCTGTTCGGCTTTACCCAAATCCTGAAGCTTCTTGGAAAAAAAGCGTCAAAACAACAACAAACAAATGAGACGAAAACCAGTGTGAAAAAGCAACAAAAACGTGACAAAAGAGTAACAGAAAAGTGACACAAGTGATGAAAGTGTGACCGAAACAGCAATCCGTTTAGATGAGTTTTGTAGATTTGGGTAAAGCTGAACTGGAGAAAATGCACTTTGTTAGGGCGGGGGTTAAGAGGTTATCATGTTTGTTTTTGCAGTTAAAGAGGACAATACATCTGTAGTGAGTAGTAAGTAAACATCAACACAACTTTGTTTGTGGTAAATATAAATATTCTTTACTAGTGCACAAGTTACGACGCTCACGGAGTTAAAATTCCTTATTAAAATAAAGTTAGTAAATAAAGTTACAGATTGAACGTTCTCTTTACGCTCCCCATTCATTTAGCCGCAGTTAGCTCCGGAGGCTAACCCGCTCTTTATTCGCCTTTACTCTGAACATTTAAACCACTTTCAGCGGGAGACACGGAGCCCGGTCTCCGGTTGTTGCTCCGTGTCCGCCTTGAAGCAGATTATTGTATAAACGTGATATTTCCGGGAGTTTGTGCGGCTCTTACCTGTTTGTGTTTGCGCCAGGAACACGATGAGGCTAAACCCGGAAGTGTTTTTCACTCGGTACTTTCTGCTGCTGCGGTTTAAGTGACACCGCCGCCGCAGGCCAGAGGAGGAACTGCAGCCTCTCTGATGACGAACTCTTTACACATTTTAAACTCTTAACCCCCCGCCTAAACTTAGTGCATTTTATTCAGTTCGGCTTTACCCAAATCTAAAAGCTTTTTGACTGGATCTTACAGCCCGTGGGCCAGAGTAACGTCTCATTTGAAAGCTAAGACCTACAAAACTCATCGAAGATTTTTCCCTGCGTTGTTGCCGTCACTTTTTCGTCGTGTTTTTTATAAATGTTTTCATTGCTTTTTTGTAATTTTTTTGTAGCTTTTTGTCTCATTTTTGTCACGTTTTCGTTTTTATTTTGACGCTTTTTTCAAGAAGCTTTTAGATTTGGATAAAACTGGAGAACATGCCTCGGTTCAGGCGGGAGTTAAAAGGTTAAAAACATTTGGAGAGACCGTCCCTTTAAAAGTCGAACTTGAATCTCCCCTTTGTCCTCCCCGAGCTTCCGTACTCGGTTTGTTGTCATCAGCTGTGAATCTGTAACGCTGACGGTCCTCTCTCTCCCCCCGGTGTCTCCGCACTCCCCCCCCGGGCGCAGAGAGTCCACCGGCCGTTCCTGCCTCTTCTCCCCGGGATCGAGCGCCTCTGGGCGGCCGCAGCGAACAGCACGAGTCCGGAGACCAACAACAGCAGAGCCCCCGCAGTAGAACCGCAGCCGGGCCATAACCGGGCCATAACCGGGCCACAGGCGGAAGCATGGCGTCGGTGCGGGTGGCAGTCCGGGTCAGACCCATGAACATACGGTGAGACAGTTGTTTTTATTACTCGATACTTGAGTAAAAGTACAGATACTGCAGGTCACATGTGACCGCAGTCAAAGTCAAAGTTGTGTGAGTCATTGGGTAAAGGCTCTTCCTGATGTTCTGTCCTCTTTGGTGAATGGTCATAAACTCACACATTTGTTTGTCTCTAAGCTACGTCTCCATGGAGACCAACACTCTGATCCTAATGTGATTTCTGGAGTTCTCAGATTATGGAAGAGCCAACATCATC